>CM019710.1:4818185-5173185 GCA_009760885.1 Achatina immaculata
CATGATTATTAATGCTCATTAATAAATGCTGAATGACTGTGACCGAGTGAAAGTTGTATGATGAATGGCAGAATGTTAGACGGGCCTGCGCGCCCAATTCTTAACCCTTTGAAAATAAAGTATGTTCGTTAGTCCGTTCGTTCTGTCTATCTATCTCTGTGTCTGTCCCTGTCTGTCTGTCTGTCTGGGGATGAAGACGCTATCCATTTTGAAAATCAGCGATTCATAACTGGCATGCTGGCGTCAGAGTTGGCGAACACCAGCGGGCCAAATCCTTATCCCATCCTTCATTTGGTACCCCTTGTAACAGACCTACACTGACTAATGAGACAGGCATCGCCATTATCCCCATGGTGGTGGAGTCTGCTAAAGAAGTATTGCACACCACCTCGTTTTTTTTTAGCTGCACACAGGGAATGAAAAAAAAAAAGTAGCTGCCATAACCTTCTCCCAATCCGACACGACGCTGTGCCTCAACTCCTTCACAGCATCGGCTGTTAAGAACACCAGCACACAGTTCCAGTGAGACAAAAGACAAGACAGCTATCTAGCCTGTCGGTCTGTCTACAGATGAAACTATCACAGAGTCTAATAAACATACCTAGCACAGAGTCTAGCCAATATACATATCACAGTCTAACTAACACAACTATAACAAAGTCTAGCCAACATAACTATAACAAAGTCTAGCCAACATAACTATGACAGAGTCTAGCCAACATAACTATGACAGAGTCTAGCCAACATAAATATAACAGAGTCTAGCCAACATAAATATAACAGAGTCTAGCCAACATAACTATCACAGAGTCTAACTAACATGCCTACCACAGAGTCTAGCCAACATAACTACCACAGAGTCTAACTAACATGCCTATCACAGAGTCTAGCCAACATAACTACCACAGAGTCTAATCAACAGAACTATCACAGGGTCTAATCAACACATCTATCACAGAGTCTAGCCACCACACCTGTCATAGAGTCTAACCAACATAGCTATCACAGAGTCTAACCAAGACACTATCACAGAGTCTAACCAACATACCTGTCACAGATTTTAACCTCTACACCTATCACAGAGTCTAACCAACACACCTACCACAGTCTAACCAACATATCTATCACAGAGTCTAACCAACATACCTATCATAGAGTCTAACCAATATACCTATCATAGAGTGAGAGTACTTGATTCGGTTTTGACTGAGTTTTAGTCCAAACCTACCTCGTAACTACCGCCCGCTCTCTCTCTCTCTCTGAACCTTAAGTGCCCAGGGCACATGGGGCTTCCGCAAGGGTTTTCCACAAATGCCTGTCTTTCGCCTTTTTTTCTGCTCTTGCCCAGGTGAGCCCTCTATTGCTCAACATCCTTTCTGTTGTTCTTCTCCATGTCTCTTTTGGTCTACCCTTACTTCTGCTCCCCTGTGGTGTCCATCTTAGTGCTATTTTTGGTAGTGAGTTGTCAGTCATTCAGAGCACATGTCCCAACCATCACCAGCGTCTTTCCTCAATAATTGTTGTCAGTGGTTTCATCTGCATTTCTGCCAATAAGATGTTATTTCTTATGGTGTTTGGCCAAAATATTTTTTTAATTCTACGTAAACATTTAGTCTGGAAAGAATTCAACTTGTTTTCTATGGTTTTGGTGATTTTCCAGCATTCACTTCCAAACTACCGCCCTACCTGGACTTAATCTGATTGGAAAGCGGGCCTCTTTGATCTCGACCACCAATTAGAATCTGCGGTTAGTTTTGGGTGACAAACGGACGTGAAGAACCGCTGTTAGAGCTAGTTCAGTCATCCACCTGGCACCCAAATGGAAGAGGTAGAAAACCTTTCACTTTGTGAAAGCTAAAAAGCAAAAACCTTGCTCAGCAGTTAAACCTTATCACACAGTTCCCTGTTTATTTTATAATTATTTTATTTTTTATTCGAGATCAACATTTGTAAGAGGTACATACGAAGGTCATACCGAAAGTCAAGAGCAAATTTTTTTTTTAATCAGAATTTATAGATAGAGAAAATATAAATATATCATCTTTATCTGCATCCTTTTCTTCACTTTTCAACATAATCTCCATTTCTCTGTATACATTTTCCCCATCGTTATGCTAGTTTGAAAATACCATCCCCGTACAATTCCGTTCCAGCTGACCGAAGCCACAGACGCACTGCTTTCTGGACGTTCTCTCCTGTGGGACCCAGACGGCACAAACTTTTCTATAGCCTCTAGGGTTTCAATCTCATTTCCTGCACTGTATTGTGTCCTATTCCAAGATTTACAGCGATTTCAGACACTGTGACACGTCTGTCTTCTTTAATGATATCGTCAGCTCTTTCCGTGTTGCGTTCAGTGGAGGCAGTTCGAGGGCGACCGCTGCGAGGCATATCTTGGATGCTCGTGTTTCCATCTTTGAAATGTTCCAGCCACCTCTTAACACTCCTACACCCATACACGCATCTCCATAAGCAAGTTGAAGTCTTTGTTGAATTTCAGCGGCGGGGATTTCCTCTTTAACGAGGAACTCAATAATAGCATGTTGACGAAACGAAACTTCAGCATCCGTCATTTTGTTTATGCTCCGTGTTGTTACATGACACATGATGGTGACATCATGTGACCTCTACATGAAGTGCAAAGGATGCACTTTAAGGTGATACATTTATATTTTATCTATCTATAAATTCTGATTTTTAAAACCTTTTTGCTCACGACTTTCGGTATGACCTTCGTATTTATGAGAGTGGGGAAATAAAGAAAAGAATAGGAATTGCAAAAACATACATTCAACATCACGAAGAAAGCGCTGTTATCAAGGAATCTGCTCATAAAACAGAAACAGAGATTTGTAAAACGCTACATCTGTTCTGTTCTACTGTATGTAGCAAAAGCCTGGACTCTAAGCAACAACAAACAAACAACCAAAAATGTCAGAGAGAAAGATTAATAACACATCAGGTCGAAGAAAAATAGGTTGACCACGCGGCCTGTTGTGCGGGTCATGACAGAAATGTGTTTCTACAGAAAATTAGGTCATATAACAAGGAGAATGAAAAGAACAAATGCACAAGTTTTAGAACAGCTCCAAGGCCAGCGTGAACTACTCACAGAAATAATGATAAAGAAACAAAAATGCTTTAGCCATATCAAAACATGTTGCAGCCTGAAAGTGTTATGTTTGTTTAATGTCTTAGGCATTTGTTTAATATCTTACATGAGACATGTTATCTTCTTAACAACTTAGATATGCTATGAGAAGACAGAAGTTAGAGGACTTGAACATGTTATGAGAAGACAGAAGTTAGAGGACTTGAACATGTTATGAGAAGACAGAAGTTAGAGGACTTGAACATGTTATGAGAAGACAGAAGTTAGAGAACTTGAACATGTTATGAGAAGACAGAAGTTAGAGAACTTGAAACAAATGCACAAGTTTTAGAACAGCTCCAAGGGCAGCGTGAACTACTCAAAGAAATAACGATAAAGAAACAAAAATACTTTGGCCATATCAAAATTCATAATAATAAACTGAAGACCATGCTGGAAGGAAAGATGGAAAGAAAGAAAAACTAGCGAGAGGTAGAGAGAGAGAGAGATGTGGATGGGAAGATAACGTATACGGATGAACAGGACACAGCCTAGCAGAGTGCACTATCAAGGCGAGGTTGCGAGGAAACTGGAGATCCATTACCCCCCCCCCCCCAATCTTCGTTCTGGAGAAGGCACATGATGATGATGATGGGATTAATTATACTACCTGTTTTTTGCTGAACGATGTACTTCGGGCGCACCGAGGTACCGAATGAAGGATGGTAAACATGATGATGATGACTTTATAAACTGCCCGTTTTCAGTCTTTCTGGAACTGCAAACTGGTGCTCTTTGCAGCCGATGCTGTGGAGATGTTGAGGCACAGCATCGTATCGGATTGGAAGCGGGTCATGACAGCTATTTTTCTTTTATCAATCTCTGAGTGCAGCTGAAAATCAAGAGGTGTGGAAAATGCTTCTTTAGTACGCTCCACCACCATGGGGACTATGGTGACCCCCTGCCCCCGTTAGCCAGGTTAGGTCCTTGTTATTCGGGGTGCCAGCGGAGAAGCTTGACCAGGTCTCGGTCAGCTGTAGTTCGCCAACACTGACACCAGCATGTCAGCTATTCTATCCCCTTTATAACTCACTCATGTCATACACGTTTCTATGGTTACCTACCGCTGTTTGAAAGTACGAGTGATATATGTATACACACACACACGCATATAACAACATCAGTAATAAAAAAGGAGAGCAATCAACAATAACGTAAACTGTACAAATAAGATTCATGAACATTAATTCCACTATGAAGATTATTTACAAATTAACAATAATTCCGTTTTGGAAAAATTATAAATCAACTATGGAAATATTATTAGTTGGCTGAGTGGGTTAGGCTCTCGGCTTATTAAGTCAGTGGTACTGGTTTCAAGTCCCAGCATTTGGATTTCTTTCTGACTGTCTGGAGTCCACTCAGCTTCTAAAAATGGGTACCAGAGAAATCTGAGGAGATAAATGCTGTCAATGGTGACCACATCAGACTTTCATGTGCCGAAGGTTCATGGAAATACGGGCCTAACACCGTATCCCCGATGTGTCTTAATGGCATGGAAACGGGGGTTTTACCTTTCCATTTTAATTTACCTGTTTTACCTGTTGCAGCCGGAAAGTGTTATGTTTGTTTAATATCTTACATCCTTCCCGTGCCGTTAAACGCCACATATGGCTCACATGGTGCTTTGCCAAGATTTCCTGCTTTCGGCGAGCTTTTCAACCTCATCAAGGGATTTTATGCCTACTAAACTGGCCTCTCTTAACAATGTCCTTTTTAGAGTTTCACGTGGTCGACCTCTTTTTCTTTGGCCTGTTGTGTTCCGCTTGATAGCTTGTTTTGGGATTATCTGACTGTTTATTCTCATCATGTGACCAGTATATGTCCATCTCTGTTTTCTGATCACCCATGAGACAGGTTGTTGTTCACTCATCTATCTTATCTCTACGTTGTTCTTGAATTCGTTTCACTTTATATCAAGTATTTTCCTTAGGCATTTGTTTTCAAAAGACTCTAATTTGTTGTCTATTCTTTAGTTGTTTTCCAGATTTCGTATGCTTAAATGAGGGTGGATATTACAGTTTAATATGTTTAATATTGTTATTTATTAATTGAATATTTACAATCCACGTAATCACTGGCAATCATACTGCTTCATTCTGTCCGTTCATTATTATATACAATCAGTTCGAGTACAGTACACATCCTCGACCAAAGAAACAAAAGAAGGGGTGCTCAAAGAAGTTTCAGAAAAACGAAAAACTAATTAAATTGATAAGAAAGAGAAAGTAAAAATTTCTTCGACATGTCATTAGACGACAGCAGTTAGAGAACTTGAACATGTCATGAGAAGACAGAAGTTAGAGAACTTGAACTTTGTCATGAGAAGACAGAAGTTAGAGAACTTGATCATGTCATGAGAAAACAGAAGTTAGAGAATTTGAACTTTGTCATGAGAAGACAGAAGTTAGAGAACTTGAACTTTGTCATGAGAAGACAGAAGTTAGAGAACTTGAACTTTGTCATGAGAAGACAGAAGTTAGAGAACTTGAACTTTGTCATGAGAAGACAGAAGTTAGAGAACCTGAACATGTCATGAGAAGACAGAAGTTAGAGAACTTGAACTTTGTCATGAGAAAACAGAAGTTAGAGAACTTGAACTTTGTCATGAGAAGACAGAAGTTAGAGAACTTGAACATGTAATGAGAAGACAGAAGTTAGAGAACTTGAACTTTGTCATGAGAAAACAGAAGTTAGAGAACTTGAACATGTCATGAGAAGACAGAAGTTAGAGAACCTGAACATGTCATGAGAAAACAGAAGTTAGAGAACTTGAACTTTGTTATGAGAAGACAGAAGTTAGAGAACTTGAACTTTGTCATGAGAAGACAGAAGTTAGAGAACTTGAACTTTGTCATGAGAAAACAGAAGTTAGAGAACTTGAACATGTCATGAGAAGACAGAAGTTAGAGAACTGGGACATGTCATGAGAAGACTGAAAAGAATTTGGACATATCATGAGAAGATAAGTAGTTAGAGAACTTGGATATGTCATGAGATGACACAAGTTAGAGAACTTGGATATGCCATGAGGAGACAGAATTTAGACAACTCAGATATGTTATAAGAAGACAGAATTTAGACAACTTAGATATGTTATAAGAAGACAGAATTTAGACAACTCAGATATGTTATGAGAAGACAAAATTTAGACAACTTAGATATGTTATGAGAAGACAAAATTTAGACAACTTAGACATGTTATGAGAAGACAGAATTTAGACAACTTAGACATGTTATGAGAAGACAGAATTTAGACAACTTAGATATGTTATAAGAAGATAGAATTTGGAGAAACTAGTAAGCACTGGAAAAATCAATGGAAAATGGAAGCGAGGAAAGACAAGAGAAAAATATCTCTTGGACTGTTCAGGTGGCATTGAGAAAGGAAAATCATCTGAACTAATCAGAAACACCAAGGACCGTGCAAGATGGGGAAGCATTATCGCCAACACTATCCGGCACGCACACACACGAACAACAACAACAACAACAGCAGCAGCAACAACAACAATTTTTACTACTACTACTACGACGACTAGTACTACTACTATTACTACTACAACAACAACAACAACAACAACTACTACTACTACTACTACTACTACTACTACTAATACAACTACTACTACTGTTGCTGA
This sequence comes from Achatina immaculata, assembly GCA_009760885.1. NCBI lineage: Eukaryota > Metazoa > Mollusca > Gastropoda > Stylommatophora > Achatinidae > Lissachatina > Lissachatina immaculata. The sequence continues at coordinate 4,824,978 of CM019710.1, forward strand.
TACTACTATTACTACTACTACTACTACTACTACTACTACTACTACTACCACCACTACTACTGCTGCTGCTGCTGCTACTACTACTACTACTACTACTACCACCACTACTACTGCTGCTGCTGCTACTACTACTACTACTACTACCACTTATAATAACAATAATAATAAACTTCTGTAATGTAAGCTAATCAGCCCATTGAGATAATTTTGTCCTCTGTATTTTTTAACCTTCTCCTTTTTCCCTTCAGTTTTACATTGTCATGCTGCGTCTCTTGCCTATGGTACCATCGGAGAGATAGGATATGGTCTTGACCAGTTATAGTTTGCAGGTCCTGATAACTATGCACCCCGTGGTGTCCAAATGATGAGACCCTCTCTCTCTCTCCCTCTCTCTCTCTCTCTCTTGCGATCCCCGAATTTATTATATAAATGTATTTATTTATGGGAAATAAACTTGTAAGCAAACGAAATTATGATAACAGCAAGATAAAAAAGATAAACATGAAGATCTTATCCAAACACGAAGTATAAAGATTAAAATAACAGATTCCTATAAATACCCAGTAACAATATTCAATAGCTCCAACACTGTAAGAGGTGAGATAAGGGCTAGAATACAAGCTGGGAAAAGGACATATTTTGCACTTAGACAATTGTTATAATCCAAAAATTCTATCCCACAACACCAAACTAAATATATATAAGACACAGATTAGGCCAGTTGTGCTATATGGATCAGAAACAACTAAAAAGAAAAAGATGAAAACCAAATGCAAACTTTTGAGAACAGAATCCTGAGAAGAGTTTATGGACTGTAAGAGACCCTATAAAACAACAATGAGAAGTAATAAAGAAATCTACACATTGTTTAACTCCCCGCTTATAACAGCCGTTATGAAATGCAACAGACTGAGATGGCTCGGGCATTTAGAGACAATGCAGGATGACAGACAAACAAAGAAGGCCTATAAAGAAGTGTTGAACGAGGATAGACCAAGAGATAAAAAGTAAAGTAAAGATAGTCCCATAGCAAATGCCGTAGGGGGTGAAGCGTTAGGGACCTCATTATGCTGGGTCATCAGCGTATGAGGTAGGGTGACCAGTTCCTTTCCTCGCTTTCCTCGCTGCCTTTACTTCCCAGATTTTCTCTGGTACCCATTTTGCGAGGCTGGGTCGACCTCGGGGCCGTATTGGTCGGAAAAAAGGTCCCGCTCAGCTGGGGATTCGAACCCTCGACCATTTGGTTGCTAGACGAGTGCTCTAACCACTACGCTAGCCGGCCCCCCTACCAAGAGATAGACCTAGATAACGATGGTGAGACAACCTAGAATACTCTCTCTTGGAAGAAGAAGAAGCAGAAGAAGAAGAAGATGGTGATTATTATTATTATTATTATCATAGTTTCAGCTGCCTGCACAGTCTGTAGTATAATTCCAAGAAGAACGTTAAGTATGTCGGTTTAAAACTCGGTTGATTTAAGTACGACCTGCCATTAAACTCCCGTATACAGCCGAAGCTCATGGAGCCTGTGAATACATTGTTTCATCACGCACAGCCAAGTGTGCTTGAGTAAGAGAAATAACTCAACTAATCGAAAAATTACACAGTTATCTCTCTTGGAAACAAAAAACGATTCGAGCCCATGTTTCCCCCCGACATGAAAACCGTTATTCAACTTCACGGCCACAGCTGGTTTCTCTTGCCAAGATTTCGCCTAAATAACATTACGTCGTTTTAAGTTATGCAATATATGGGAAGAATGTTGACTTTATTGTGGACGCGGAGGAGAAAAGAAGAAAAAAAAAAGGAGAGAGAGAGAGATCAGCCATTTGCATGTCCCTTGCAGAACTTTGCTTCCCTAACAGCTCTCCTGTAGATCGCTCTGTTGTAAGCAAGATGGCCTGCTGCTGATGCATCCATCTGTAGATTATCAACGTTGCCTTGCAGCCATCTTCGCCTTGGTCTTCCTCTCTTTCTTTTTCCAATTATGTATCCTTCCGAAACGGTCTTCTCTAAATTCTCATGACGTTTAATTTGTCCAAAATATTTAAGTTTTCTCTCCTTAATCCTCTTTACTAGACAGCCTTCTTCAATATTAAGCTCTTGTAGTATAGATATATTTGTTCTTTTTTGTGTCCATGATATTTGGAGAACTCTTCTGTAGCATTTACATTCAAAGGCATTTATGTGTTTCTCAGATGTTTTGTTAAGTGTCCATGTCTCACAGGTATATGTTGCGATGGGAAAGATGCATGCCCTTACAAATCTTATTTTTGTGGTTCTGTCTACAGAAAGAGAAATAAATGATAAGAAATACAGAACAAAGAAAGCAGAGAAGAAGTCTCACGGAGGAAAGACTCCCAAGTCCCCTCGCTGCTGGAAACACAGCTACACGCGATAGATTTATTTTAATGTACGCAGATCAGATTGCGGTTCATTTCTGCAGTCTCTTAAAGACTTCACGGCCAAAACTTGATCCTAGGAAAAGAATGATTGATGAAAGACTTCTGGACGCACGCCGAGCGCTACTGTTGACGATGGACAGCGATGTCAAAGGGGGCGAAGACACTGTCCGTTTTGACAATCAGCGACCCATTAGCTGGCATGCTATATCCAGAGTGGCAAACCATAGCTGACCAAGACCCTGTCCCATCTCTCCAGTGGTAGCTCCAGTAACAGGACGCGCTGTGACAGTATGAATGGTGAAATAAAGAAAGGCCATGAAATCTACAGCCAGAAATGAGTTATTGAAATATCATAGAAATTATCACACAAGGAGGCAAATGCTGACGAAATAAACAGAGAAACTACAGAAACGTTGCCCTGAGTAGTTACGCCAGTAAAATTCTATTAAAATCATAATGGGTGGACTTCGTAAGAAAATAGAAGAAGAAGTCAATATGGTCCAAGCTGGTTTCAGGCAAGGAAGAGGATCAAGAGATCTTATATTCAATATAAGATTAATAATAGAAAAGTGCAGAGAATTTAATATGAATCTATATTTATCTTTTATAGACTATTCAAAGGCATTTGATTGTTTACAACATCAGAAACTTTGGGAAATAATGGTAAAAATGAGATTTCCAACACATTTGATACAATTAATATCATTGATGTATCTAGACCATCAAGCAGCAGTAAGAATAAATGGTGAAACAACAACTTGGTTTGACATTTTAAAAAAGGGGTCTGTCAGGGGTGCATACTGTCGCCTTATTTATTTAGCAAGCATACTGAAAATAGAAATGTTAGAGAAGATGTAGACAAAGAATATTACGATGCCATAACAATTGGAGGTTATGACATACCAGAGATTAGATATGCTGATGACATAGTATTACTGTCCACAACACAAAAAGGAATGGGAAAACTAATTATGTCAGTCCGTAAGAACAGCGAAGAGCAAAACCTCTATCTTAATGCGAATAAAACTAAATTGATGACAACTGACAAAACAAATAAGACAGCTGAAATATGTATCAATGAGGAAACATTGGATGAGGTGGAAAGTTTTGAATATCTTTGATCATTACTAACTGATAATGGAGATACAATGAGGGAAACTAAAAGGAGGACATCTATCGTTCTTCAGAAAGTAAAACAACTAAAGAATCTGTGGAGAGGAACAGACAGAACTACTGTGAGACCTGGACACTTAACAAAACACCAAAGAAACACATAAATGCCTTTGAAAGGAAATGCAACAGAAGAGTTCTTCAAATGTCATGAACAGAAAAAAAAGAACAAATATATCCATACTATAAGAACTTAATATCGAAGAAGGCTTGATAATAAAGAGGATTAAATAGAAAAAAAAATTAAATATTTTGGACATATTAAACGTCATGAGAATTTAGAGAAAACCACCTTGGAAGGTTACATAATGGTAAAAAGAAAGGGAGGAAGGCCAAGGCGAAGATGGCTGCAAGATGTCATTGATAATCTGCAAATTGATGCATCATTAGCAAGGCATCTTGCTTACAACCGAGATGCCTACTGGAGAGCTGTTAGGGAGGCAAAGTTCCGCAAGGGACGTGCAAATGACTGACTGACTGAATCTGATAATATATGGAACGATTTTGTTGTAAATCAAACTAACCCACATTACATAAGATGTTTTATTGATCTCATTTATTACAGTGTTGGTACCTTTTGATTACACCAGATATATTGAAAGAAATTGATTTTATTGATAACAATATAAACTGATGATCAACCGATGAAGAATCGTTATTCCTGTTTTTTCCCCTTCTTGATTGTAGTGTTTTGATGTGTAGGAATGAATGAGAAATAGGACAGAGCGATGAGAAATCACAGAACGGACTTGAATTGTTATCTTTCATTATTGTAATACAACTGATGTGCAACACATGTACCTTTTAAAATACTAAACACTATAAAAAGTAAACAGATAATATATAATCCTAAAATCACTTTTATTAATTCCTACAAGGCCACGCGTGTTCTGGTGTCCCGACAGGTAAAGAGAGATATGGACACTTACACCATATCCCCTAGATGCCCCGTAGCATAAACAGGATTACCTTTAGCGTTCTTCATGAGCTGTATAGTTACTTCGCTATAACAAGCTCCCAGTCGGGTATTAATAAACCGCATTGTATGAAAGCCACATGAAAGATTACGCATTGAAGATCGATATTGTCATAAGCAGAACAGCAGGAACAAAATGCCGTGTCGATACTAACGTGCTGGACACACCCCCCCCCCCCCCCCCCCCAACCCACACCAGATTTCAGTGCTCAGCGGCTCGACCAAAGGAAGAAAATGGCCCCGTTTTAAAATGTTTGCAGCTTCTAATGGCCTTGACTGTATGTAGTCTCTTCGATATTCATCCAACAGCACAGTCATTGCCAGTTCTATCATAGGACGGTTCCTTGCTGGAATATATTAGCATCGATTCTCACATTACGACACAGATCAATACCGTGTGCTCGGTTACACGATTGTTGCGTGTGTTGTGTGGGCCGTTCCGATGGACTATACTGTAGTTGTTGTACAGTGTAGATGATACTGTTATAGCTGTACTTTCGTCTATAGTTGCTGTACTTGATACTGTTATAGCGGTGCTTTCATCAATCCCTCCCAGAGAACTTTTGTCCATGTGAATTTAGAGATTCTTGAAAGACGTAGAGACGTGACGCGGATGCATGCCTTGTGGCGTCGCAGGTACAAAGACTACTGTCTTTTATTTTGTGAATATTTTAAATCATGGGGGCCATAAAAATATCCAAGCTAAGATTATTCAATTCTAATGTAATGTCTACCCTCATTTATGCATGCGAAATCTGCAAAAGAACTAAAGAAATAGACAAGAAATTAAGCTCTTTTGAGAACAAATGCCTAAGGAAAATACTCGGTATAAAGTGGAACAAATTCAAGAACAACGCAGAGATAAGACAGATGAGCAAACAACAACCTGTCTCATGGGTGATCAGAAAAAGAAAATGGGCATATGTCGGTCACGTCATGAGAAGAAACAATCAGAGAATCTCCAAACAAGCTATCAAGTGGAGCACAACAGGCCCGAAGAAAAAAAGAGGTCGGCCACGTGAAACTCCAAAGAGGACATTGTTAAGAGATGCCAGATAAAATCCCTTGATGAGGTTGAAAAGCTCGAGGAGGACAGGAAAACTTGGCGCATTACCATGGGAGCCCCATGTGAAATTTAACGGCACGTGAAGGATGTAAGATGTAAGAATCCATCATGTTAGTTGACGTCCACCTCCACCACCTGCAAGGCAGTGACCCGTAGCGGGTTGCTTCTGGTAAGGGTTGGCGGAGCCACGAGGGAGCAGGACTTTGTCCCCACTTTTCCCCTGGTGTAAGCAGTGACAGGTTCAGACTGGGGTAATGATGGATCGCTGTAGTCCTTCCTTGGTGGAGGAGTCTGTTATAGAAGTATTTCATTTCCGCTGATGCTTTAGCGAATATCAGGATATTTAAGAGTAATGTTCTAAGTGTACTACTCTATGGAAGTGAATGCTGGAAAATCACCAAAACAATAGAAAACAAGTTGGAATTCTTTCCAGACTAAATGTTTACGAAGAATTAGAAAAATATTTTGGCCAAACACCATAAGAAATAACTTCTTGTTGGCAGAAATGCAGATGAAGACAATGACAGCAATAATGGAGGAAAGGCGTTGGCGATGGTTGGGACATGTGCTCCGAATGACTGACAACTCACTACCAAAAACAGCACTAAGATGGACACCACAGGGGAACAGAAGTTAGGGTAGGCCAAAAGAGACATGGAGAAGAACAACAGAAAGGATGTTGAGCAATAGAGGGCTCACCTGGGCAAGAGCAGAAAAAAAGGGGCGAAGGACAGGCATTTGTGGAAAACCCTTGCGGAAGTCCCATGTGTCCTGGGCACTTAAGGCTCAGAGAGAGAGAGAGAGAGAGAGAGAGAGAGAGAGAGAGAGAGGGAGGGAGAGAAAGTGAGAGAGAGAGAGATGTTTTAGCCGCACTCCAGGATCCCCCCCCCCCCCCCCGAAAAAAAGCGCCACTGCAAATCTGCTTCTCATTTGACACGATGCTGTGTCTCAACATCTTCACTGCATCAGTTGCAAAGAACATCTTGTTCGCAGTTCCATGGAGATACACCACCACCACCAACCACCGTCATCTTACTTACTTTACTTTACCCTTCCTCTTGTATTGTGAAGTGTCGAGGGTGAGATGGAGTTGGCGTTTTCTGGTTCAAATGGGTGGCCTCATCGACGGTCATGCCCTAATTAGCGAGTGTCCCCCTGATACCATCTATCCACCTCCTTCTGGGTCTTCTCCTTTAGTTCTTTGGCTGAAGGCTCTCGCTGCTGGCTGTGAGTGTGTCATTCTCATTAAGTGACTTCGCTTCTCTACGTGTCGCAGAAATGGTGTAGTTCCATCACCAGTGTAGAATATACATCCCATTACATAACTGCCGTTCACACAATTCTTAGATAAGGCTTGCCTTATTTTACAGCAGCCAGGCACTGCTGTTTCCAAAGAGACGTTGGCATACAGACGATCTGCCCTGCTGCCCGTATTAACTAAGGGACGCAACACTTCACTCCGTGTATGAGCTATAGCTAGGAGAGTTATCGTACCTGACGCTGAGTGTGAACAAGACTAATGTATGATGCACCTCTTACATGGAATCTTCAATGGAAAATGAACGCGCTGTGCCAGTGTTTCCCAACAGTTTTTGAGCGAGACCCTAAACCATCAGCGGTAAGTGACCCGCAGCTCATAAAAAAAAAAAGATGAAAAAAAAACCAAATTTTGAAATTCAACAAAATGTTATTTCAATGAACAGTAGCAAATGTGATTGCAATTTCAATATTATTTCAATGTTATTTCCACATTATTTCAATGTTATTTCAATAGTCAGGTTTGAAAATATAAAATTTATCTAAAATCATGTACTTTTTTAAAATTTCAGTTTATTACTGTTATTATAAATGTTATTATTATTGTTGTTATTGCTATTATTATTATTATTACTATCTTCCGCCTCTTCTTCTTTAAGCAACTGCTGAATTCAACAGTTTTCCACGCCACTGAGGCTCACTATTCCAGACAAGCCTCGTCTTCATTCTCCTCTGTTCTTGATCTTCTCTTGCCAACATTATTCCAAGAACGCTTATATCTTCTTCTAGGTTGTCTCGCCATCGTTGTCCAGGTCTCTCTCTTGGCCTTCATCACTTCTGTGTAGGTAATCTCTGTTTGTCTATCCTCCTCCATTCTTTCTAAATGCCAGAGCCACCTTATTCTGTTGCTTTTCATAACGGCTGTTACAACCATAGAGTTAAACAATGTGTAGATCTCTTTATTATTTCTTATCTCCCCTTGTTGTGTTATAGGGTCTCTTATCAGTCCATAAATTCTTCTCGTGATTCTCTTCTCGAGTTATTGTTACTATTGTTAGTGTTTTTACATTTTTCACATCTTTCAGCGACCCTACCTCAGACCCTCCTGGACCATAATTTGGGTCGCGACCTTGGACTGAGATCCACTACTCCGCGCCCAGCTCAGAACGGAATATTTCAATGCCCCGGCTCAGAACGGAATATTTCAATGCCCCGGTTCAGAACGGAACATTTCAAGAGCAATGAAACAGATGTCCCGAAACTGACGTGAAAATGACGGAATTCTGTTGTTTTTGAGGTAAAAATTCTCACGTCTCGACACATCTTTCTTATCCTAAACTCTTATCTCTCAACAGTTTAAAAACCGCGACCGAAAACAGAAGGATTACTATACAGTCATGCACCGACTTACGGCTGACCGTATTGCGACCACGCTATTTACGGTCGATCAAGTTACGGTGTTTCAGCCAAGGTCCCACAGAATAAGAAAATGTTCTAGAAATGACCAAACATGGCCGCTACTGGCTAACGAGGCCTATGCTCATTACACTTATCGATTGCGGTGGCGCTGTGCTAGCAATACAGTGCTACACAATAACAAACTACCGTATTTCATGATGGGACTATTGCCAGGCAAAAGAGTAAATCACTGGAGGCAAGAGAGACTTGGTTCTTAAGAAGAATGTTGAGGACTCCGTAGGCACCCAAGGTAACTAATGAGCAGTGCTTGAGACAGGTAATGAAAAACATAGTATAATAACAGTCAGTCATTTGCATGTCCCTGGCTGGGCTTTGCCTCCCTAACAGTTCTCCTGTATGCCTCTTGGTTCTAAGCAAGATGCCCTGCTGCTGATTCGTCCATTCGCGGATCATAAACGATGTCTTGCAGCCATCTTCGCCTTGGTCTTCCTCTCCTTCTTTTTCCCAATATGTACCCTTCCAAGACGGACTTCTCTAAATCCACATGACGTTTAATATGTCCAGAATATTTAAATTTTCTCTGTTTAATCTTCTTTACTAGAAAATCTTCTTCAATAGTATGTTCTTATAGTATGGATATATTTGTAGTATAATGATATGGAAAAGGCAAGCATCATTCTTTTGCCATGAGGTGAGAAGAGAGAAACTAGAAAACATCATAACAACTGATAAAACTGTCGGCAGGAGAGGCAGAGAACGACAGAGGGAACATATGTTGAAGGCCTGACACAGTGGCATGGAAAGACATCAGCAACAGAGCTTTTCAATGATGTCAAGGACTGAGATTTGTGGAGGAATATGACAGCCCCTGTCACCCAGCATGGCCCGTGATGATGATGATGATGATGATGATGATGATGATTTCATATGCATGCATGTGGCGGTGGGGGTGTATGTACAATTTTTTTGTGCAACTGAAAAGTTATTACAGTACGGTTCTTTATTCAGTGTATTGCCATTTATATTTTGTGGTTAATTTCTCACATGGTTGCCGTGCTAATTTGCGTTCTGTTAGTATTTTGAAGTAATGGTAAACATGCCTGTTCATCTTGTAACAAGTTATAGCAGTGAACTGTGCTCAGAACATGGTGTCCTATGATGTAGATCAAGAACAACAATCATAGACAAAACACTCTGAGAGAAAGAAAAATGACAAGAGAATTACCTGAGACTTGAACTACGGACTCCGGTAGGACAAGCCATGAGAGAACCAATTTAGCCATCTTCTAACATCTTACATCTGACATGCTTCCCATGCCGTTAAACGTCACATGGGCCTTGCATGGTAGTTCGCCAAGATGTCCTGTTTTCGGCGAACTTTTCAACCTCATTAAGGGATGTTATGCCCACTAAACTGACTTCTCTTAACAATGTCCTCTTTAGAGTTTCACGTGGCCGACCTCTTTTTCTTCCGCCTTTTATGTTCCACTTGATAGCGTGTTTTGGTATTTTCTGATTGTCTCTTCTCATCAAGTGACCGACTTATGTCCGTCTTTTTCTGATCCTTCATGAGACAGGTTGTTGTTTGCTGATCTGTCTTATCTCTGCGTTAATTTAGCCATCTAGCAAACCCCCCCCCCCCACCCCCAACCTCCCAAAAAACCCTCGGGGTTTCCCATTTGACTGCCTGCGTTGTGGTTCTCAGATTGTTTCTTCTCGCCCCGTGGCCCATACATGCCCCACATTCTTTTCTTGATCACAGCCTCGTTTCCTGCAGCTCGTTTCGCTTATCTCTGCTTTAGTTTCGAATTCTCTCCATTGTATACAGAGTTGTACTCCATGTTACAGCAGAACTTAGTACACATAAACGACATCTCAACACGAGTGTTGAAAATGTGGGCACCAGCACCATATCCCTATGTGCTTCTAAGGCATGACAGGATTACCTTTACCTTTACCTTCACCTTTACCAACATGAGTTTGGCCTTTTCAATCCTTCGGGTTTTAGTGGTTTTTTTTTTTAACCAGATTTTAAAATTATACTCTGTAATTTGACGGTACGGCGACATTTGCGAACATTTTTTTAGAACAATTTTTTTGGGCACGCAGGTTAGAAATGTTGCAAATTCTTACATATTCTTTTTTTTAGGTAATTACTTAAATACTTCTTCTGGAGTTGGGGAAGGAAAGGCGGCCAGGAGTGATACTGACCATATCACCCTCTAGTGTGCTGACAGGTCAAGGAAAATATGGGCACTAACCCCATATCCCTATGTGCCTCTAAGGCATGACAGGATTACCTTTTTTTTTTTAAAATCTAAACATAGATTAATACTGTGACAAAAGCACTGATCTGATCATTCAGGATGTTTAATGAATAAGAGCTGTTTGTAAAATACTGTATTTGCTTCGTAACATGAATGTTTCTACATAATTTTCCCCCCCCCCCTTTTTCTACTTTGCAGCCTGGTTGGCTGAGTAGTTAGGTGCTTCTTCTACTAATCTGGTGGCACCGGGTTCAAGTCCCAGCAGTAGGATTTTTTTTTCCTGGTACAGCACCATAAAGGCACCGGGGTACACCCAGACTCTGAAAAGTGGGTACCAGAGAAATCTTGAAAGGTGAACGCGGCCAAGGCGTGATACTGACCACATGGCATTTTCGTGTGTCTTGAGAATACGGGGCTACCGCGGTAATGGCGTGGACGAGTTAATTGTACATGGTACCGTTACCTTTGTTAAAAGATTCTGTTTATTTGTATAATTCTCGTCCAATGTTTGTTTTCTTTAATGTCGGCACAGGTAAAATCCCCTTTTCCATGCCGTTCAGTCATATTGTGGATATGGTGTTAGCCCCATACTTCCAAGATCTTCGGTACATGAAAGTCTGATGTGGTCAGCATCATGATTGGCCGCAGTAACGTTTCCAGATTTCTCCTGGACCCGTTTTTAAAGGCTGGGTGGACCGTGAGGCCTTATTTTGGGTGTGTACCAAAATGCCTGCACACGAGAAAACAAGTTATTGCTCGAAACAGAATCCATATAATCTAACTAATGAGACATCTGGATCAGTTAGTCAGTCATTTGCATTTCCCATGCGGAACTTTGACTCCCTTAAAGCGCTCCTGTAGACCTCTCTGTATTAAGCACGATGCCCTGCTGCTGATGCATCAATTTGCAGATCATCAACGATGTCTTGCAGCCGTCTTCGCCTTGGTCTTCCTCTCATTCTTTTTCCGATTGTGTACCCTTCTCGTGACGTTTAATATGTTCAAAATATTTAAATTTTCCCTAGCCAACCTTCTTCAATATTAAATTCTTGTAGTATGGATGTTTGTTCTTTTTTGTGTCCATGATATTTGAAGAACTCTTCTGTATCATTTACACCCAAAAGCATTTATGTGTTTCTCAGCTGTTTTGTTAAGTGTCCGGGTCTCACATGCATATGTTGCGATGGGAAAGATGCATGAAATCTTATTTTTGTAGTTCTATCTGTTCCTCTCCACATATTCTTTAGTTGTTTTATTTTTTTGAAGAGCGACAGATGTCCTCCTTTTAATTTCCATCATTGTATCTCCATTATTAGTTAGTAATGATCAAAGATATTCAAAATTCTCCATCTCCTCCAATTTTTCCTCATTGATATATATTTCAACTGCCTTGTTTGTTTTATCAGTTATCATCAATTTAGTTTAGTTTTTTCGCATTAAGATAGAGGTTTTTCTCCTCACCGTTCTTATGGACTGACATAATTAGTTTTACCATTCCTTTTTGTGTTGTAGACAGTAATACTGTGTCATCAGCATATCTAATTCCTAGTATTTCACAACCTTCAATTGCTGTGGGATCGTAATAATCTTTGTCTACATCTTCTCTAACATTCCTCATTGTATTTTCAGTATACATTAAATAAGTAAGGCGACAATATGCACCCCTGACGGACTCCTTGTTTTATGTCAAACCAGGTTGTTGTTTTACCATTTATTCTTGCTGCTGCTTGTTGCTCTAGATCTTCTTACATCCTTCCCGTGCCGCTAAACGTCACACAGGGCCCGCATGGTAGTTCGCCAAGATTTCCTGTCCTCGGCGAGTTTTTTAGTCTCATCAAGAGATGTTGTGCCTACTGAACTGATAAATATAGATTCACATTACATTCTGTGCATTTCTGTATTATTAATCTTATATTGAAAATATGAGATTTTCTCTTGTTCCTCTTCCTGGATAGTAAAAAAAATGATTTTGTTTTCTCCACAGGTCATGCCGGAGTGTAGGAGAGACCAGACCAGGTTTGCCATGTTCCTGGCCGTCATGTCCTTTCTGGAAACCATGGCAATATTCACGGTCATGCACCTGGAACACAACGAAGCAGAACGTTTGGCACAGGTGAAAATATCCGACAGACAGAAGCAACAAACGGCACAAGAAATCGACGGTAAATTCCTTCACAGATCTGGACACACACCTGATAAATTTCAAAGGAAAACAAGTCAAGCGGAACTTAAATACAAAAATTGGAAATCAAATTACGAAGTTCATAAGAGTTCAAAGACAAGACTACTCAGAGAAGGACGTTTCGCAGAGGCACAAAGTGGCAAGGAGTTACGAAACCATATGAACAGCAGTGTAAATATCGACGGTCGATACGGGCTCGGGTATGTTGATAGACTCGCGGGAAAAGATAAAGTGGAGTCGATAATGCTCAAGGTAATCGAAACTGGTGGACTTGACCGCATAGATAAAGGTTTATGATGTTAAGATTAGTCATTGGCATCTCATCATACTTTCAGACCCCCGCCCGGCCCCCCCCCCCAACCCAACCCAGCCCTTACCTCTATCCCTTCACAAAAAAACAAAAAACAAAAAACGATCGTAATAGTAGAAGCTTATATAAGATTTTCAAGGAAACAGGTGTAAAGGTAGACCAAAGACTAAGAACAACAGAGAGGTTGTTGAGAAATAGAGGGCTCACCTGGGCAAGAGCGGAAAAAAGGCAAAGGAGAGGCGTTTGTGGAAAACCCCTTGTGGAAGCCCCAAGCTGCCTTTATAATATTATTAAGTTGTTAGTGCTGGATTTGAAATATTGTCACACAGAAAAGTCTTGTACTGGGAACTCCGTTCGTCCTGAGCGAGAATTACTCGTACGTTTATTTATACCAGTTGTCTCCTGTAGTAAAAATGGGTGTAGAATGTCCAACAGTTCAATAGAAAAGGCATAAACAACGGAGAACTCATTCTTAAAGTGCATATCAACTGGATTACATGACCATCTATCTATCTATCTATCTATCTATCTATCTATCTATCTATCTATCTATCTATCTATCTATCTATCTATCTATCTATCTATCTATCTATCTATCTATCTATCTATCTATCTATCTATCTATCTATCTATCTATCTATCTATCTATCTATCTATCTATCTATCTATCTATCTATATCTATCTATCTATCTATCTATCTATCTATCTATCTATCTATCTATCTATCTATATCTATCTATCTATCTATCTATCTATCTATCATCTATCTATCTATCTATCTATCTATATCTATCTATCTATCTATCTACTATCTATCTATCTATCTATCTATCTATCTATCTATCTATCTATCTATCTATCTATCTATCTATCTATCTATCTATCTATCTATCTATCTATCTATCTATCTATCTATCTATCTATCTATCTATCTATCTATCTATCTATCTATCTATCTATCTATCTATCTATCTATCTATGATTGATCTGTACAAGAAAAGCCTTGCATACTCTGCAGTATAGCTCTGGAACACCCTCCCCTACAATTTAAAATCCATTGGTAATACTTCATCCTTTAACTCAAACCTGTTTCATTACTTACTTGCTTGTAATTATATGCATCCATAAAATGACCAGCACTCTCTCAACACATGGCTCGTAAACCATCAAGTACTTCAATGACATAGTTAGAAAAGCAACTTGTTAGATATTGTTAGAAATTATTTTAATGTTTGTTAAAAAAAACAACATATGTTAGAAGATCTATATTTACAATGTATTTTTATTTTTATTTATGTCTGCGTGTGTATGTGTGCGTGAGTGCTATTTTATTAGGTTAATTACTTTTTCTCTTTTACTTTGAATGTAGTAGTTAAATCTTACGCTCTTTTGATATGTTTTTCCTAATTTAATTTGTATTTTTGTACTAAATCAAGTGTGTGGGAAGAATGAAAGATGGAGTGATGAAGGGCAGAATGTAAGACGGGCCTGCATGCCCAATTCTTTACCCTTGAAAAATAAAGATTATTCATTCATTCATTCTATCTATCTATCTATCTATCTATCTATCTATCTATCTATCTATCTATCTATCTATCTATCTATCTATCTCTATCTATCTATCTATCTATCTATCTATCTATCTATCATCTTCGGCAAAATATAAGTTCTTTTCTGTTCACCTTACACAATCTTGATATCTATTCTTTAGCTCTCCTAAGTATCTCCATAGCAATCTAGCTCGTAGTTTCATCACATTGGCATGAATATCTTACTCTAAATCTCTCTGTGCTTTTCGCGAAGTGCACTTCAACTAAATCTGTATCTCTAAATCTCCTACTATATCTATCTGTAGCTGTTTGTCTGTTCCTATTTCCACATCTCTCCTGGTCTCGATCTACCTATCAGAGTCTCTGTCTGAATGTCCGTGTATCTTAGTGTCCGAGTATCTTCGTCTCTGAATATCTTGTTATCTTCGTCTCCGAGTATCTTGATGTCGGAGTTTTAGTTCTGCCCCCGAGTCTCTGTGCGCACGTCTGTGCGTACCTCTGTGTGCGTATCCCCCTGTCTCTCTCCGTCCCCCCGTTTTATCTTGGAGTCCGGTATGAGGAACTGACCAATCGGTAATTCTGCTCCGCCTCTAACTGGTCCACTGGTTACGATACGCGAACCGATTGGCTCCCGAGTCATAACCTGCCAGTTTAGTGGTTTCGAACGTCCACGCCTTTCCCTTGGCAGTTTCTACCAGTACCTATTGACTGATTACTAGTCCGGTTTCTTTATTCATCGTGTCCATTTCGCAGAATATTGAGGACTATATGGTCAAACTATCCAACAAGACTTGGCTTTTCTTAAATCCTTCTAGCGTCTCTGTTAAATTATCACACCTCGGGCAAGTTCTTCTTGAGCGCTTGGAGTCTGTCGTGGAATTAACTGTCTGTCTTCTTATTCTCATCGCCGACTGTTATTTCACTTTGCCACTTATTGTACTTATGACCATCTTTCTCTGGCCGTTCTCTTCATTGGCGTCATTGTGTCTGTCTTTTCTATTCGTCTGTTTCTTCTGTTTACGCTTGTCAGCGCCCAGTCGTAATGGTCTTTCCCTATTATTGTGGGAATCGGTTTTCTATCTTGTTCTCTGAGTTTCCTA
The DNA here is from genome assembly GCA_009760885.1 of Achatina immaculata. Classification (NCBI taxonomy): domain Eukaryota; kingdom Metazoa; phylum Mollusca; class Gastropoda; order Stylommatophora; family Achatinidae; genus Lissachatina; species Lissachatina immaculata. The sequence goes on from CM019710.1 coordinate 4,840,681, forward strand.
TCAAACTTTTCTCTTCTTCCTTAATGTTAATCCTTATAACTATAATATGTTCATAATCATAATCATAATTCTAGGTTACAAAGGACTATGCTATAGCTTGAGCACCAAAAGGCTCAATGAGAGAGAGAGAGAGAGAGAGAGAGAGAGAGAGAGAGAGATAATGAATGAATGAATTAATTAATAATTTGTTTAACGGGTAAAGAATTGGGCATACTGCCGTCTTACATTCTGCTCTTCATCATTCCATCTTTCATTCTTCCCACACACTCGATTTAATACAAGTATACAAATTGCATTAGGAAAAAAAAACATATCAAAAGAGTGTAAGATTAAACTATTACATTCAAAGTAAAAGAGAAGAAGTAATTAACCTAATAAAATAGCACTCACACACTCATACACGCGCACACGCAGACATATAACATAAACAAAAATACATTGTCAGTACAGATCTTCTAGCACATGTTTTTAACAAACATTAAAATAATTTCTAACAATATCTAACAAGTTACTTTTCGAACTATGTCATTTTAGTACTTGATGGTTGGCGAGTCATGGGTTGAGAGAGTGCTGGTTATTCTATAGATGCATATAATTACAAACAAGTAAATAATGAAAAAGGTCTGAGTTAAAGGATGAAGCATTACTAATGGATTTTAAATGGTAGGGGAGGGTGTTCCAGAGCTGTGCTGCAGAATATGCAAGGCTTTTCTTGTACAGATCAATCCTGGGTTTAGGAAAAAGACAGTTTTTTAAGCGCTGGTTATGTCTAGTGTTATACATAAACATAGACCACAAGTGATGCAGAGCATTGTGCGACAGAATTATGTGAACAAACTTAACTTTCTTGAAAATGACTCTATATTTGAGGGGTAGAATTTTGAGGTCTTTGTGCTGATCTACAGTCTGTACCGGGTGTTTGTCACAAATCAGATTTAATGCTCGCTTGTGAAGTGAGTGGAACCTTTTTGTGTTTGAGACTGAGCATCCATCCCAGATTGTGGAACAGTAATCTAAGTGTGTTTGTATGTGTGATAAGTAGTATATCTTTCTTGTGTCTTTGTCGATAAAGTGTTTAATTTTGGCTAATTGGTAACCTTTCTGTGCTATCAAATTTGTTATATACGTGAGAATTCCAAGTGAAATGCTGACCAATGATGAGTCCTAGAGTTTTTTTGTTCATTAACATTTTCTATTACCTTAGTCCCAGCACAAAGCTGTAGTGAAGTTTTTGTTGCATTCTCCAGTTTCTGCCTTGTAGTGATGAGCATGGATTTTGTTTTGTTGGTGTTTATCATCATACTATTACTCCATTTAATCAAACTGTTTATATCATTTTGGAGCGTTGTCTGTAGGTTATTGATGTAACAGTCACTACTGTAAACAGTACAGTCATCAGCAAAAAGATCACATGAAGAGTGCTTTAAATGTAGTGGTATGTCGTTAATATAGGTAGCAAAGAGAAGAGGACCAAGAATGGAGCCTTGAGGAATACAAGTATCAACCACAGAAGAGTTAGATATTATGTTTCTAAAGAGAGAAAGAGAGAGAGAGAGAGAGGAGAGAGAGAGAGAGAGAGAGAGAGAGAGAGAGAGAAAGAATGAATGAATGAATGAATGAATGAATAATTTTTTAAAGGGTAAAGAATTGGGCACGCAGGCCCGTCTTACATTCTGCCCTTCATCACTTCATCTTTCATTCTTCCCACACACTCGATTTAGTACAAATATACAAATTAAATTAGGAAAAAAACATATCAAGAGAGAGAGAGAGAGGGAGAGAGAGAGAGAGAGAGAGAGAGAGAGAGAGAGAGAGGTTTTGCAAGTAGAAGAATCATTAACTGTTCAAGCAATTAGGATTTTGTCTGGATGTCACAAGAATTGATGAGATCAGCATTTGCCAGACATTGGCGAATTTGTTGAGGAGTTCGCAAGATATGTATAAGGGTTTCTGTGAGAGGTGTCGCAGAGCAAAGAGAAGAACTGGAGAAAGACCCTGCAACGTGAAGAGGAGGAGAGTAGAGGGGCTATGGAAATATGTTAGTCTTGTAAATATTCATTAGCTCATAAGGTTTTATGACTGAAAATTGAAAACAAGTGTCTTCTCCTATTCTCTTCCCCCCCTCTTTCCTCAACCAAAAAAACCCGCCCTACACCGTTGTAGAAAAGTAGTACAGACTGGTACCCAGGTCGTCAGTGACGCACTGATGGCTGTCGACTTTCTAGGGGACAGAAACAAATTTCAACCCCCCCCCCTCCCCCGCGAGATTAAAAACAATTGCTTTCTATTTCTTTTTGTTTTATGTAGATCACTTATTTATAATAATCTGCAAAAGTACAGAGTGGCGCATGAAAGGGCCACTCGCCTCTCTTCGCGCTGCCTGCACGCACGCCACCCGTAGCCTCCCCGGCTTATAAGGGATAAGAATCATTACGTGCTAAAGGGGGCAAATGAGGGAGTTTGGTACTCACGCTCACAGAAGATGCAGAAAATGATCTCTCTGTGCGTCAAGACATGTCTTATGAGACATCCGATCGCAGACCACCATGACAAGCCGGAACTCGCCTGCTTAGAGGAGGGCGGCTTTTTCGTGCGCCACCCTGTTGTAGCAAGCTAATAATGAAAGAACGCTTCGTTTTGGGCACCTCTTTGACGCGCGGTGCCTAATTCGGTGGCTTACATTCCCCCCACCACTCCATCGGCACGCCGCTGCCCAGCACACCAGTATTACAGCACATGAAGACGGGAATTGCATGTATGTATGCTAACACGGCGAGGATCACTGGATTGCGCTGCTATCACTGATCGGAAAGAAAAATTAAAGTATCGTTCGAAGGTGAGGCCTCGTGAATATGGGGCTTTGTTAGAATCTGCAGCGTGTGGGTGAGAGAGAGAGAGAGAGAGAGAGAGAGAGAGAGAGAGAGAGAGAGAGAGAGAGAAGGAGAGAAGATACATAAATAAACGTAAAAGGGGATAGCAGAAGGAAGAAAGTTTCGTTTTTCACGGTTTTGTTTCGTTTAGATGTTATTTCAAGATTTTTATGATTGTAGTTTGTACCTGATGTTATAGAACACATCAGTTGTTCAACAGACACTAATGTTCCTTTTAATCCAGTATATCACTTATAATAAAAATTGTTCTTGAAATGTATCTGTTTTCCAAACTGAACTTTGATATTAGGTAAGAAATGGATGAAAATTAAAGAAAAGATATTATTTTTCCATTGGAAGCTGTACCGTGGAAAGCCGCGCCATAGATTGTGATGCAAAGTAAGGGGCCTACGTCATTTCAGAAGTAGAAATGAGAAGACTTAAAGGAGCGGGAAAACTGGACCCGGGAACATGTTTGTTATTGCTATGATCAAGACTTCTGCCATGAGTCTACACCCTGTTCAATTTTGGCAGAGACCCATAGCTGGCGTGCTAGCGTCAGGATTGGCCAAGACCCTTTCCTCTTCTCCCCGGGTAACAGACCCAGCCTAGATATCGGGTCGCCATAGTTCCAATGTGTGCTAAAGAGTATTGCACGTTTCCTATGTTTTAGCTTCACTCAGGCACTGGAAAATAAAATAGCCGGCGTAGCCCTCTCCCGATCCGACACAGTGCTGTATCTCAGTATCTTCACCTCATCGGCTGCAAGGAATATCAGCACGCAGTTCCAAGAGGAAGAAGAATGGTCGAAAGATGTGGGTTTCGAGTCGAGTTGTTCGGCCGTAAGTAGATTTGGCCGTAGTCGGCCGTTATACGGTGTGGTCAGACACTAAGTACGGCCCGCTACTTTAACTCGTTTTAATAAGGCCGTGTGTTGAGAAGAGCCACATATTAACAGCATTTCTGGGGGCGAAGGTGGTGTTCATTTTGGCACTCACTTGATAAGCTAGCGCCAGGGTTAGCATGCCATAGCTGACCAAGACCCTGTCCCACCTCTCCGCTGCTGCCCCTACGCATCTCCCACGTAGATACAATGCCGTGCCCCAATACCTTCACAGCTTCGGCTGCCAAGAACACCAGATCGCAGTTCCAGGGAGACAGAAGACAAGACAAGACAATAAGACAGTGCCATGTAGACTGACACTATAACGTAACAATAGATCTGCCAGTGTCTTGCTCTGTATTATTTGTTGGCAAAATATCTGTCACTGTCACTTTATATATTGTTTGGTGACAAAATATCTGTCAGTGTTTCTTTCTATATTGTTTGGTAACAAAATATCTGTTAGTGTCTCTTTCTATATTGTTTGGTGACAAAATGTCTGTCAATGTCTCTTTCTATATTGTTTGGTGACAAAATATATGTCAATGTCTCTTTCTATATTGTTTGGTGACAAAATATCTGTCAGTGTCTCTTTCTATATTGTTTGGTAACAAAATATCTGTTAGTGTCTCTTTCTATATTGTTTAGTGACAAAATGTCTGTCAATGTCTCTTTCTATATTGTTTGGTGACAAAATATCTGTCAGTGTCTCTTTCTATATTGTTTGGTGACAAAATGTCTGTCAATGTCTCTTTCTATATTGTTTGGTGACAAAATGTCTGTCAATGTCTCTTTCTATATTGTTTGGTGACAAAATATCTGTCAATGTTTCTTTCTATATTGTTTGGTAACAAAATATCTGTCAATGTTTCTTTCTATATTGTTTGGTGACAAAATATCTGTCAATGTTTCTTTCTATATTGTTTGGTAACAAAATATATGTCAATGTCTCTTTCTATATTGTTTGGTGACAAAATATCTGTCAATGTTTCTTTCTATATTGTTTGGTAACAAAATATATGTCAATGTCTCTTTCTATATTGTTTGGTGACAAAATATCTGTCAATGTTTCTTTCTATATTGTTTGGTGACAAAATGTCTGTCAATGTCTCTTTCTATATTGTTTGGTGACAAAATATCTGTCAATGTTTCTTTCTATATTGTTTGGTAACAAAATATCTGTCAATGTCTCTTTCTATACTGTGTGGTGACAAAATGTCTGTCAATGTCTCTTTCTATATTGTTTGGTGACAAAATATCTGTCAGTGTTTCTTTCTATATTGTTTGGTAACAAAATATATGTCAATGTCTCTTTCTATATTGTTTGGTGACAAAATATCTGTCAATGTTTCTTTCTATATTGTTTGGTAACTTCTTCTTCTTCTTCTTCTTCTTCGTTCACTTCTACCACCAGAAACCGCACTGTGAACCTACTGAATTCACGCCTGTGGTCCTCGTTAGGACCCGTGGTCCCCTGTGTGGCCCAAAAATAGGCCACACGAGATCAACGAGAGGACCACAAGAGGTTCAGAGTATCACAGTGCTTTAGCCTGTATTCTTGGTGGGTCTCGGAAGCGGGATTGCGTGACACCGTGGTTTTCATTGCACCAGTTTAGTCTAGGGTTGGACTTTCTCACCGGAAGACCTCGACGTGTTTAGGATATCAGTGCATCCCCGCTGGGCGAGAGGCGGTAGCCCACCCAGGCCTGAGTTGGACTTTCTCACCGGAAAACCTCGACGTGTTTTAAGATACCCGTGTATCACCGCCGGGTGAGAGGTGGTTGCCCATCCAGTCCAGAGTTGGACTTTCTCACTGGAAAACCTCAGCGTGATTAGGATACGCAAACATCCCCGCCGGGTGAGAGGTGGTTGCCTATCTAGACTTCCCTGGTCCAGTGTCTCCGACTTCAGCATTTTGCGGTCGTGGCCGCTACCCTTCCTAGTTGTGACCAGGATGGAGCTTTTGTCCAGGAGGACGAATCCTCGCCACTAGTGACTTCTACCCCTGGGTTGAGCCGGTTTAGGCATTATCCCAGTATGGGCGTGTTTGGGACGGGACCGACCTCTAGGGCAGAGGTACTGTGACATGCATAGCCTTCAAGATTCACCCCTGGTATGAGCCGGTTTAGGCAAAATTCACCAGTATGGGTGTTTATCAGGCGTTACCGACCTCTAGAGCGAAGGTGGCATGACATGTCTAGCCATCAAGTTCCACCCCTGGTGTGTGCCAGTTTAGGCATATTTCACCAGTGTAGGTGTATTTCGGACGTGGGCGGCCTCTAGAGCAGAGGTGCCGTGGTATAGCTCTCGCAGCGATACTACTGGACATACCGGTTAAACTTCACTTTCCACCACCTTTTCCCATCGGCTCCGCACAGCAACCTTTATTTCTTTTCCGCATTTACTTCCTTAACGGGGAGGAGCTTCACTCCACGCGCGGCATTTGAAGAGTCAAGCCAGCAGTGTCTTAACCTCTGGGACAAGCCGGTTCATGCATTTCACCCGATATGACTGCACTCAGGACGTGGCCGACCTCCAAACCAGAGGTGCCGTGATTTGACTTCGCTTTATCCTTTCTACCACCTTTTCCGCAGTGATGCTGCGCGGCAACCTCATTTGCAAATTTCTTCATTGGCCGGGAGGAGCACCGCTCCACGCACGGCAGCTGAGGATCTCGCCAACAGCGGCAGACGAGCTACCAAACGTGCCACTCATCTACCCTAAGTAACTGGTTTTCAGGCGCCAGATATTCGCCCTCGCCCCTTCTCCTGTCAGTTTAAACAGTTCTGCCACGGGAAGGCCAGGAGCTGGACTTGACTGCCAGAGGCTGTTTGTGGCGCGTTTGCAGTCCTTAGAACCTGTTTGGTAACAAAATATCTGTCAATGTCTCTTTCTATATTGTTTGGTGACAAAATGTCTGTCAATGTCTCTTTCTATATTGTTTGGTGACAAAATATCAGCAATTGTCTCTTTAGCATGACCGTATTTTATTTCATCTATTTACACGTGGCAAGATATCAAGGAAGGAGAAGATTCATGTCTCTTCAAGAGATTCCTGAATATCTTGTTATTTCTTAAGATTTAGAGTCTTAAAATGGCCATAAGGAAAATAATGATAGTGACAATTTAGACACAAGCATTGACACGCTGAAAGTTTAGACAGAAACATTGACACACTGAAAGTTTAGACACAAACATTGACACACTGAAAGTTTAGACACAAACAATGACAGACTTTGGATGGCAATATCGATAATATATTGGCACATTAAACAGCTGAGACACACATAAATGCCTTTGAATGTAAATGCTACAGAAAAGTTCTTAAAAAATCATGGGTGCACACACACACACACACACACACACACACGCACGCACGCACGCACGCACGCACGCACACACACACACACAAAATGGATATATCCATATTCATTCATTCATTTGCATGTCCCTTGCAGAACTTTGCCTCCCTAACAGCACTCTTGTAGGCCTCTCGGTTGTGAGCAAGATGGCCTGCTGCTGATGCATCCATTCGCAGATCATCAACGATGTCTTGCAGCCATCTTCGCCTTGGTCTTCCTCTCTTTCTTTTTCCCATTATTTACCCTTCCAAGACGGTCTTTTCTAGATTATGATGACGTTTAATGTGTCCAAAATATTTACGTTTTCTCTCTTTAATTCTCTTTACTAGCCGACCTTCTTCAATATTAAGTTCTTGTAATATAACCATAGTACAAGAACTTAATATTGAAGAAGGTTGGCTAGTAAGGAAGATTAAACAGAGAAAACTGAAATATTGCAAAGTTCCGCAAGGGACATGCAAATGAATGAATGAATATGGATATATCCCCGTGTGTGTGTGTGTGTGTACCCATGATTTTTTAAGAACTTTTGTGTGTGTGTGTGTGTGTGTGCGTGCGTGCGTGCGTGCGTGCGTGCGTGCGTGCGTGTGTGTGTGTGTGTGTGTGTGTGTGTGGGTGGCCCCCATGATTTTTTAAGAACTTTTCTGTAGCATTTACATTCAAAGGCATTTATGTGTGTCTCAGCTGTTTAATGTGCCAATATATTATCGATATTGCCATCCAAAGTCTGTCATTGTTTGTGTCTAAACTTTCAGTGTGTCAATGTTTGTGTCTAAACTTTCAGTGTGTCAATGTTTCTGTCTAAACTTTCAGCGTGTCAATGCTTGTGTCTAAATTGTCACTATCATTATTTTCCTTATGGCCATTTTAAGACTCTAAATCTTAAGAAATAACAAGATATTCAGGAATCTCTTGAAGAGACATGAATCTTCTCCTTCCTTGATATCTTGCCACGTGTAAATAGATGAAATAAAATACGGTCATGCTAAAGAGACAATTGCTGATATTTTGTCACCAAACAATATAGAAAGAGACATTGACAGACATTTTGTCACCAAACAATATAGAAAGAGACATTGACAGATATTTTGTTACCAAACAGGTTCTAAGGACTGCAAACGCGCCACAAACAGCCTCTGGCAGTCAAGTCCAGCTCCTGGCCTTCCCGTGGCAGAACTGTTTAAACTGACAGGAGAAGGGGCGAGGGCGAATATCTGGCGCCTGAAAACCAGTTACTTAGGGTACTAACAAACAAGTCATTAGTACTAAAGACAACATCATTTAAAACTGAATAAATTTAATCATTTCATTTTTGCAAATCGGAAGAGGAATACACATACAGCAAGCTGGCGAAATCACTCACCCCTCGTCCAAAAATTCACAAGAGCGGTCTTCAAACAACAAACACGACAGTATCGCGCGTGTGGCCACCGTTCGCTGCCAGACATTCGACGCACCCTTGCCTTATCGAGTTAACCAGGGTTGTTAGGGCATTCTGTGGAATGGCCTGCGTACTCGTGTTGAAGGAAAAGAGTCAGCTGCGTGACATCAACAGGTGGAGGATGATTTGTCGAAACCCGTCTGCCTAAGACATTGGCGATCGAGTGGCCAATCGATTCTAATGATCCTTTGCTGTTGAAGAAAATCTTCTACGACACGACCCTGATGTGGTCTTGCGTTATCGTCTTGTAGGATTACTCCTGCACCCATGGCTTGAAAGGTAGGTTGGACAATGGGTTGCAGAATTTCATTCAGGTATCGCTGGGCGGTTAGGGTGCCATGAATGACATAGAGGGGAGTCCTGCCGTGCCTGCTGATCTACCCTAGACCATGACTGATCCCCCTCCGTAACGATCCACCTCTTGGATAATGGCGTCATGGAACCGCTCCCCTGACCTTCTCCAAACACGGATTCTGTCATCATTGAAGGAAATACTGAAGCATGATTCGTCCGTGAAAAGTTCACCCTACTTGGCACCTCGTCCACCGCATGTGCTGCCGGCACCAGGCAACTCTAGCTCTGCGGTGAGCTGGAGTAAAGAGGTGTTTTTATTGCTGGTCGTCGTGAAGCCAGCCCAGATTTTCTTAAACGCCTGCGAATTGTTCTGCCACTAACATTGACGTTTGCAGTATTCATTAGCTGGTTTCTGAGAGTGGAAGACGTTACTGTCCAGTTGCGAAGTGTTGACAGCTGGAGGTATCTGTCATCTTGTCTACTCGTGCAACGAGGTCGGCCTGAACGATGCCTGTCTTCTACTCCTCCGGTTGCACGAAACCGCGACAAATGCCTTTGGATGGTAGAATGGGACATCCCAGAACGCCATTAAACTTCATGGTCAGATAAACTTATTTCAACCAAGGCTATGGCCCGATGACTCTCAAAGGTGCCAAAACACCTTCGTGGTTGCATGGTGTTTTTTCAAATGACAAAAATATCCCTAAACCGCTTTAATAAAAATGATTGGAAGGTGAGAAGTGTTCACTATGGATGCCTCTTGCACGTGCAGCACAAATCAGCACGATTTAATTACCTACTGGGTCATGCAGACACTTTTAAAAATCCCCTAACATTTTGTCTAGGGCGATGCTACTGCACGTGATTTTTACACTTGTTGTGATGAACAGTTGGTGTTGTTTATGCCCCGGCTGCATAGACGGCTGCCTGAGAATGCAATTTAATCAAGATTCTACAATAAATTTATTTACAGTTTTTGTGCGGCATTCAAAATAAACATACGCTAGAAATTAATGACCGGCCCTTAACTTTTGTCCAGTAGTATATATTAACAACATTTCTTTTGATGTGCGACGAAAACTAGACATTTACAAAAAAAATCAAAGACAATTAATAAAAGAAGCCTAAAGTAGAAAAAATGTATTTAACTTACAAACAGTGTACAACATGTCCAGAAAAGTGGATCATTCTTTCATAAACTTGATAGTAAGATTTATAGAATATATTTTCAGATTTTAAATCACAATGTATTACCAAGATACTTCAAAATTAAATAGATGGTTAAGTTAGATATTGGAAGTTATATATTGGGAATTAACTCCCTTGAATAGTTTATCAGTTATTTCCCTTACTACTCTTCATTTTTCTCGCGCGTAGTGATTTTAGTTTCTTCTTTACAGCAAAGTGAACTATCCAATTACGGTATAATAAATTTTAACCTAAAAGATTAGGTTTATAACTTAACTTTCACGTTCAGTTAGGCTCGCTTGTTGTACTTCTCTACAGAGTGAACTCAAAATAGCAACATTTCCACAAAGATAAATAAAGATTCCGGGAATTTCCGTACACGCCGCCATCACAGATGAGAATACAGGACAATATGGGACACGCGTTTTAAAATATCGAACATTTAGGCGCCCGGACCGAAAATAATACGATTTCCTGGGACAGAGTCTTAAAATGAGAGGACTGTCCCATATAATACTTGACGGTTGGTCACTTTAAAAGAAGAGATGTTACAATCTATTGAAATATACAGACCTTATGAATTCTTGTTTGAGCAGAGCAGCTTTCCTAGCCACTGAGGTTCATTGCTGCTGACAAGACACTTAGGTTCATTGCCGCTGACAAGACACTGAGGTTCACTGCTGCTGACAAGACACTGAGGTTCATTGCCGCTGACAAGACACTGAGGTTCATTGCCGCTGACAAGACACTGAGGTTCATTGCCGCTGACAAGACACTGAGGTTCATTGCTGCTGACAAGACAATGAGGTTCATTGCTACTGACAAGACACTGAGGTTCATTGCTACTGACAAGACAATGAGGTTCATTGCTGCTGACAAGACACTGAGGTTCATTGCTACTGACAAGACACTGAGGTTCATTGCTACTGACAAGACACTGAGGTTCATTGCCGCTGACAAGACACTGAGGTTCATTGCCGCTGACAAGACACTGAGGTTCATTGCCGCTGACAAGACACTGAGGTTCATTGCCGCTGACAAGACACTGAGGTTCATTGCTGCTGACAAGACACTGAGGTTCATTGCTACTGACAAGACACTGAGGTTCATTGCTGCTGACAAGACACTGAGGTTCACTGCTGCTGACAAGACAATGAGGTTCATTGCTGCTGACAAGACAATGAGGTTCATTGCTGCTGACAAGACAATGAGGTTCATTGCTGATGACAAGACACGTAGGTTCATTGCTGCTGACAAGACACTGAGGTTCACTGCTGCTGACAAGACAATGAGGTTCATTGCTGCTGATAAGACATTGAGGTTCATTGCTGCTGACAAGACACTGAGGTTCATTGCTGCTGATATAAGATAGAGGCTCATTGCTGCTGACAAGACAATGAGGTTCATTGCTGCTGACAAGACAATGAGGTTCATTGCTGCTGACAATACACTGAGGTTCATTGCTGCTGACAAGACAAGTCTCCATTCTTCTCTGTTCTTGATCTTTTCTTGCCATTTCGCGATTCCAAAAGGGAGTATATCTTCTTCTAGGTTGTCTATCCATCGTTGTCTAGGTCTATTCCCTGCCATCACTTCTGTATAGGCCATTTTTGCTGCCTATCCTCCACCATTTTCTCTAAATTCCCGAGCCACCACAGTCTGTTGTTTTTCATAATGGCTGTTATAAGCGGAGAGTTCAACAATGTGTAGATTTCTTTGTTACTTCTTATCTTCCATTTTTGTGTTATAGGGTCTCTTACCCGTCCATAATTCTTTTGGGAATTCTATTCTCCAATGTTTGTGCTTGGTTTTCATTTTGTTTAGTTGTACTTCATGTTGATCATGTGATATGTAATCTGTAATCAGAGACTACATATGGTATTCAAAAGTTATAAGGACAAAAACCAAGTTAGGATTATTCATTTCAAATGTACTATACACCCTCATTTATGCATGTGAAAGCTGGAAAACAACTAAAGAAATAGACAAGAAATTAGACTCTTTGGACAACAAATGCCTAAGGAAAATACACTGTATAAAGTGGAACGAATTCAAGAAAAACGTAGAGATAAGACAGATGAGCAAACAACAACCTTTCTCATGGGTAATCAGAAAAAGAAGATGGACATATGTCGGTAATGTGATGAAAAGAAACAATCAGAGGATCCCCAAACAAGCTATTAAGTGGAGCACAACAGGCCGAAGAAAAAGAGGTCGACCACGTGAAACCCTAAAGAGGACACTGTTAAGAGAGGCTAATTCAGTGGGCATAACATCCCTTGATGAGACTGAAAAACTCGCCGAAGACAGGAATCTTGGCGAACTACCATGCGGGTCCTATGTGACGTTTACCGGCACGGGAAGGAGGTAAGAATCGGAGACTGGAATCTTCGTACTCCGGGTATTTCCTGCACGTGCTCTGCCCTCAGTTCCAACACTCACTGAAGTGTGGGCCTGCTGATGGAGCTAGTCACTCACTGGTTGTGGGTAACATCACTTCTTTCAGAAAAAAAAGTCCATCTCCCCCTCTCCTCCCCCATACTTGATAATCCTCCTGATGTGATTCTCGTCATTCAACCCGATGTCGTCCTCCGTACGTTGCTATTCAAGATGGCTTTTGCAGTCTCCTCCTTGTCCATGCTTAGGGTGCCCTGAATTGATGTCATGCCTGCCAGCTTGTCTGCTATCTCATTGCTTCTGACTCCCGCATGACTCGAGCATTAGATCCACGTCAAACTGGAAAACCTAGAGCCCTCTGTAAGCTGGACCCACTCCCTACAGAGGAAACGTCTTTCGATTCTCCGTAACATGTTTTGGGAGTCTGTTACAATGATCCCATGCGAGTCTCCCTGCTCCACCAACCAGGAAACTGCTTCTGATGCTGCCTGCACCTCCATTATCATGCTCGAAGTGCTGGTGGCATAGGCCCCTGATCATAAGAATGTTTACGGAAAGTAAAGGGTAAAGAATACTTTAACAAGAATTTGAAAGATAAAAACATACGGAGGACTCGTTAGATTTGTCAAAGGATTTGAACTCGAAACCAACAAAGACTCAGTCGTTAAAGAAAAAAAAATCCGAGGTGTTTCTTCAGTAAATAATGAAATTTAGCAAATTGAAGCCTCATTTTGACTTAAGGATCTTCTTTATTCTGTTGTCGGTGTTTTCTGTCATTCCTATTCTCCTGTTTCAGATTTTCCATCATCTGTTATCTTTGTTACTTCCCTTACTTTACATTTCCTCTTGTACCGTGAAGTGTCGAGAGAGAGGCGAAGTTTGCGTTTTTCGATCAAATGAGTGGTCTCAGTGGCGGCAATTTCATAATTAGAGAGTGTCCCTCTGATACCATCTATCCATCTCTTTCTGGGTCTTCCTCTTGATCTGTGTCATGTAGTTCTTTGGTTGAAGGCCCTCGCTGCTGGCTGTGAGTGTATCATTCTCATTAAGTGACTTTGCTTTTTCTACGTGTCCCAAACATGGTGTAGCTGCTACCATCTGTCTTATGGTGTCATTTCTTAGTTTGTCAAATCTGGTGACGTTTGCTGCTTCCCTAAGACATCTCATTTCACATGTGGTTATTTTATTCTGTTGTTTCTTAGTAAGTGCCCATGTCTGGCATTGGTAGCACGGAACTAATTAGTTTTATGTTAGTTTCTAGTGGGGTGGTGGAGTGTGTAAGCAGCGGGGATAGCTGGCATTGGCTCTTTGTGTTCTAACATCAGTTTCTTTATCAAGTTTTCCCATCTTCCGTGACCATGTATTCAAGATACCTGAATTCTTCTACTTCTTGGATTTTGCCGTTATCAAATGTCCCAAATACCTGAAGCTCTTCGCACGCCCAGGTAACCCTCCATTTATTTCTTCTCTGATTACTGTAACCATTTGTCTTTTCTGTTATTTCCTGACTCAGCGGTGCGTGTCCAATTCCCCTGAGCACGTGACACGTTACCAAGACAACAGCACACGGAGAGTGCCGCTCAAAAATTTGAAAAATTATTACAGTATGATTCTTTACTTAATGATTATACCGCCATAGCAACCAGTATTAATACTTCATAATTTCTAAAAAAAAATACATTTCATAAATATTAAGCTTCTAAGACAATATAACAATAAGCTTTGTACACTATAAAAAAGATTAACATTACTCAAGTTTTACAGTTAAATATTAAATACAAATAATTACTGCTCAAATTCCTTTTACATTTTCTAAATATTTAGTAAGATATTAATCTGCAAAAAATGTTCAACAGTTTTATTAATTATTCCCCTTGGATTCTGGTTATCTCCCTTCAATCAAGTATTATTCCTGGAAAAACGTTGATTGTCTGGGCGCAGTTACTGATTATAAACATATGATAATTAACTAGACCTTTAGTTTCTAAAGACAAGACAGAAAAAAAATGTGAGCACTTACTCTTAAATATGGTGAAGACAATAAAAATATACAGTAAAAAGGACGAGGAATTTGAGCAATAATAATTTGCCTTCAGTGATAATCTAGAGAAAACCGTCTTGGAAGGGTACATCATGGGAAAAAGAAAGAGAGGAAGACCAAGGTGAAGATGGCTGCAAGACATCGTTGATGATCTGCAAATGGATGCATCAGCAGCAGGCCATCTTGCTCACAACCGAGAGGCCTACAGGAGTGCTGTTAGGGAGGCAAAGTTCCACATGGGACATGCAAATGAATGAATGAATGAATGAATTCAGTGAGATTATTATCTTGAAATGCTACACATATTCAACATTCCTATACGGTGTAGAAGCTTGGACCTTGAATAAGACAACAGAAAAGAAAAGTGAGGCCCTTGAAATGTGGACATATAGAATAATTTGGGCATATTCCATGGACAAAAACAGAAAATAAAGAAGGAAATGTTAAAGCAACTAGAAGTGAGAAGAGAAATTATTGAAAATCATAAAAACAAGGCAAGATACTTTGGGCAAGTCAAAGGGCATGATATTATACTGAAGACCCTTCTTGAGGGCAAGATCAAAGAGAAGAGAACAAGAGGACGACAGCGATGTAGATGAGAGTGGACAACATCAAGAGATGGACAGAGACCAGCTTGGCCGAGCGCTCTATGAAGACAAGAAACAGAATAGACTGGAGATTCATTGCAGCCAACCTTCTGTGCACAAGATGATGATGATGACCAAGGTGGAACTCGCCTGGATGGGATCATTCCATCCTGTGTTGCAGATACAATACTGGTAGAGCATGGTGCCTGCCTCACAGTGGAAAGTCATGGCTGTGACACAAGCTCTGAGCTGACTCAAGTCAAAAGATATGTCTTGAGTGACTCAGACAACATGCTATAGAACATTCAGGCTGACTGAGTGACTCAAAGAACATGCTACAGAACATTCAGGCTGACTGAGTGACTCAAAGAACATGCTACAGAACATTCAGGCTGACTGAATGACTCAAAGAACATGCTACAGAACATTCAGGCTGACTGAGTGACTCAAAGAACATGCTACAGAACATTCAGGCTGACTGAATGACTCAAAGAACATGCTACAGAACATTCAGGCTGACTGAATGACTCAAAGAACATGCTACAGAACATTCAGGCTGACTGAATGACTCAATGAACATGCTGCAGAACATTCAGGCTGACTGAGTGACTCAAAGAACATGCTACAGAACATTCAGGCTGACTGAGTGACTCAAACAACATGCTACAGAACATTCAGACTGACTGAGTGACTCAAACAACATGCTACAGAACATTCAGGAAGGTGGTCTAAGGCAAGACTGGCTTGAATCCCTGCAGATGTCACAAATCCATCACATGACACTCATTTTTGTACCAGGCCATGCAGGTGTCAGAAGAAAATGAAAGAGCAGATCATTTGTCCAGCTCAGCTTTCATGGTGGAAGACCAAGAAACAGATCTCTCTCTCTCTCTCTCACATTCCATTATTGCCCAAGATACAAGGAGCTACAAGTGGCAAGATTTTCCATATCTGTCAGTTATTCCATGCTTATGAAGCAGACATTATCGCTCCTATAAGAGAAGCTGGTTGAATAAAGACTTCATTGACATCATCTGTGAACCAGCAATCACTGTCAAGAATGAGGGCGGGGTGGGGGGGATGAAAATTTAAAGGTAATGGTAATCCTGCCATGCCTTAGGGGCACATAGGGATATGGTGTTAGTGCCCCATATTTTCCTTGACCTGTCAGCACACTAGAGAGTGATTTGGTCAGTATCACACTTGGCCGCCTTTCCTTCCCCAACTCCAGAAGAAGTCGGGTACCCATTTCTACAGCTTGGGGTGCCTCCAGCCGGATTTGAACTCCCCAGCCTTCGCTACGAGAGACCAGTGCACTAACCACTTCACCACTCAGACACCCCCAGTAGGATGGTCAGCCAATAAAGAATGGGTGTCATCAGTTGCTATGCGCCTAAGGAGGACACCGAAAAGGAGATCGGAGCATCTATGGATGTGTCCAGAGTGCATGGATAATGGTCCGTCCATCCATCCATGCTAGCCAGCCAGCCAACCAACCAACCAAATCTCTGGGATTCAAGAAAAGACCTGGTAGTTATTGCTGTTAACATCAACACTGGGCAAAAGCAAATGAAAGATCTGGATGATATGTTAGTTACATTCTTATCTCATTTGTAACATATAGTTCAGACCCTCCTTACAGCATCTTATGCCCCAGCTATAATTACCTATTCCTCTCCCTCCCTGCTAGATTACTATTGTATCACTCTCTCCTCTTTCCACAGCTCTCCCCCCCCCCCCCCCACTTATATATGAAAAACCTATCACACATCACAAATCTCAATTTCAACATTCTCTACCCTCCATCATAAGGCTAACAACCTTATCCTGGGACCTATCTAGAGGCGATTCCAGATGAGAAAAAAAGATATCGTTACGGAAACTCGCAGAGAAACCAACCGAGCATCAGGTATGTTGGTCACTTGATGAGAAGAAATGATCAGAGAATCCCAAAACAAGCTATCAAGTGGAACACAACAGGCCGAAGAAAAAGAGGCAGACCGCGTGAAACTCTGAAGAGGACATTGTTAAGAGAGGCCAAATTAACAGGCATAAAATCCTTTGATGAGGTTGAAAGATTTGCCGAAGACAGGAAAAATTGGCGAACTACTTTGCGAGCCCTATGTGACGTTTAACAGCACGGGAAGGATACAAGATATAAGACACTCCACCATGCACACTTCTGAACACAGCCTCCTGCAAGCCACAGCTTATTACAAGTCACAGCTAAGTGCTCCATTCATTTTACTTTATTCTTTTTTTTTTCCATTCCTATTTTTTACATAGCATTCATGTGAATTTATATTTTATTTTCTGTCTCTGTTTCTTTGTTGTGTGTTTCTGTATGGTTAAGGTTCACATCGAAATGTCACAACTGTGCACTCATTAAGCAATAAAGCTGTTCCTACTTTTTTTCCTAGTTCATACTTTAACCATCAGCATATCCCACAACTGGATGAAACCTTACTTTAACCACCAGCACATTCCACAACTAGAAGAAAGCTTACTTTCACCATCTTCCAGTATCATAACCGGAAGAAAACGGTTTGTTCTGTTCCCCTTCCACATCTGGAAGTTCAGTCCTACAAACAATACATGTAAAAACTCCAGGAAAACAACAAAAATATAATCCCACAGCTACTTTACAATACATAATTTATTCATTTTTTCCAATGGTTTACGATAGAAATGAAGTTTGGACAAAGCTAAGGAAATTAATTAACAAAACCCCACACACTAAACCTCTATATACTCTGCCTTGCAACATCTGTTATAATTCAAAATCCTGTCCCAAAACACCAAAATAACAATCTACAAAACTATAATAAAACCTGCCATCATGTATGGATCAGAAACGTGGAGTACAAGAAAGAAAGATGAACAACAACTGAGAACAAGATCCTAGGAAGAATCTTTGGGCCCATAAAGGAGGGCCCATAAAGGATACCAACAGTGAAGAATGGAGAGCTAGAAATAACACTGAACTGAACAGCTTATTCAAATCCCAACAAATTATAAATGTCTTGAAACTTAACAGACTACGCTGGTTGGGTCACATGAAAAGAATGGAAGAGAACAGACAAACAAAAATTATGTATGCACAAGAGATTAGGGAAATAAGACCAAGGGGTAGACCAAGACAGAGATGGAGAGACAACATAGAAGAGGATATAAAAGAATTTGGTGTCACCAACTGGAGAAAGAAGATTAGAAATAGAGAGGACAGGAGGTGAACTTTATCTGCAGTAATGAGCCTTAATGGCTTGGAAAGCTGAACAAGAAGAAGTAAGGTCCAGTGAAAATAAAATCTGTAACTGTGAAAAACAAATTAGCTCCTCGGTACCAAAAGTCAAGGGAAACCATATTTTCCTCTTCTTCTTCATTGTTCACTCGGACATCAACACCAGTCTCTCTCTCTCTCTCTTACATGCAGCAGTCCATCTCAGGTTTTCAGCATCACCATAGAGCTTCTTTTGTAGATGGGGCCCCGGGGTGTCAGGCCAGGTCCTTTACCTTTGTGGGTTGTGTAGAAGACAGCTCTGGATGATAGACCATATTCTGACTGCTTCATGGTGCTCTGTTAAATAAATGACAACTCACTTCATCTCTCCAGGAAACTTGCTCATAAAATCACTGCCGGCCTTTATGAATGCTTACTAATAATGTCAACATCAGATCCGTAGTTTGGTTGGTATCACTGACGCTATCAGACTTCTTTTCTACTGAACTGATGGCAGGGCACACCACACAAATGCAGACATGCAATGTTGATTTTCTTATTGCAAAAATAAAGCATTCACAATTTTATACTGCTCATGAACACACATCATACAAGAGGCTGGTGAGTATGTTTATATAAACATATCAGTGACATCAACGTTTGGAATTACATTTGACTGACTGACGTAGCAAATTATGTATATGTAGATGCAGAATGATTTTTTTTCTCTCTCTACAATGAGAATATTATGAGAGCCATTAACGACAAGCCTGGGATAAAAGTTTGAGGACATAACATCAATAACCTGAGAAACACTGATAAGACAGTCCTGATAGCAGACAATGGAAAAGATCTACAAGAGCTGCTAGATATAGCGGTAGCAGAAAGTGACAATGGAAAAGATCTACTAGAGCTCCTATATATAGCGGTAGCAGAAAGTGACAATGGAAAAGATCTACAAGAGCTGCTAGATATAGTGGTAGCAGAAAGTGAATATAAAGGACTATCACTGATTAATAAAAAGAAACGATGGTCGTTTCCAGAAAAAAAAAAAACTGTACCAGAATACAACATAAAAATCAAAGGAATAACATTTAAACAAGTGCCACAAATTCAAGTATCTTGGTACAGTGACAACATCAGATAGTAGATATACCATAGATGTCAAAAACAGAATATGCCAAGCAAAGGTAGCATCTCAGAAAATAAAAACTATTTTGTGCAGTCCATCTTTGTCAATAGATACTAGGGAAAAAAAGACTTGAAATGCTACTTCGAGCCAGTACTACTATATGGAAGCTAATCATGATCACTAACAAATACAACAAGAGCATCAGAGTCAAGTGAAATGTGGTTCCTATGAAGAATGTTAAGAATACCATGGACAGTTACAATAGCAAATGAAGAATGACTAAGGAAAGCCAATGAGAAATGAAAATTATGGGGGAGACAGTTAAGGTTTACTAGCAACATAATGAGAAGAAGAGCGATTGAAAATATCGTAGCAACAGGGAAAATTGCAGGTAGGAAAAGGTGAGGCAAGCCAAAAGAGAAAAACTTAGATGGCTTGACAAGAAGGCATGGGAGAGCCACAACAACAGAACTGATGAATAACATGGAAGATAGGACACTGTGAGGAGACACAGTCTCTCCAGGCATGGCACATGATGATGATGATGGTGAGATGCAAAAAAATAGATGTTATCGCATTTTTTGACAACTTAAGCCTTCAAAAGAAAATATACATAATACAGCATGAACACCAAATATATTTAAGAGATAAACACGTGACATATGAGTAGGCAAACAGAAAAAAAAAAAAATCTTTACAGTAAAATGCAAACATTGTACCTGCTAGGAATCTGAAAACACGTATGTCATTATTTCCTCTTTTCCTTTTTCTAGGACTCGTGTAGGAAACTGCAAATCTCAGAAATCAAAACATAAAGCAGCGGGGGTAAAGGAATCTTCTTCATTTCAGAGCTGAGGAGTTATGCCAGGGTAAACATGGAGTCTTGTGGCCGGGACGAAGATTCCTGTCCTCATCAGGTGCAGCCTAGTTTCTGTACCACACCTGGACTCTCCGCCCAGATGCTGCACAATCTGTCTCTGGCCAGGTTTTCCTGCATAATTCTGCACAAACTGGTCACTCTTAGTGTTCAAATCCTGGACTCTAAAATCCTCTTTATGTGGATATCTTTATTTGGTATACACGCTGTTCAAATCTGAAATGACTCAAGATGGTCCTTTTATATCTCTCAGCACGTGGAAACTATGATCATTTTCACTTATATACAGAAAAGAAATGCTTCATAAGCAAAATAAAAGCAAAAAAGAAAAAAAATATATACACTAGTAACTCTGGGATCGGCTGGTCCTAACTTAAGGCATGCCAGTTGGAATAATGAAAGACAAGTCCTCCCCGGTGATTCCCCAAGATGCCCTGTTCACTTGGAAGATGATGACCCAGGTAATGATGATTCCCAGCCAAACTAACGTCCCGATAATTGACCTTATCACATCTGGAAAAAGGCAAGCACGAAAAGAACAATGTCAAGAACAAGAACAAGAAGACTCATGGACAGCAAGACAAAATTAATACGGACACACAATCAGGACAACAGGAATAAGAAAGAAACACAGACCAAGAGACAGGATTAAGAAAGACAGACAAGATTAAGAAACACCAAGACAAGATTAGGAAAGACCCAGATAGAATTAAGACAGACAGCATGAAAAAAAAAAGAGACACACTTTCAGGGAGATGGTTTTAAGAAAAACAAAGACAGGATTAAGAATGAGGCAGACAAGATTAAGAATGACATAGTCCAAGAGACAGGACCAAGGAAGACACACGACACTGAAGCAAGATTAAGAAAGTCACATATATGACTAAGAATAACACAAAAAATATTAAGAAACACACAATCAGGAAGGCAGGATTATGAAAGAGGCAGACAAAATTAAGAATGACACACACTTAAGGAAACAGGATTAAGAAAGATACATACAGGATTAAATATAAAAATGACAAACAAGATCAACAAATATGCACATATTTTTTTTTAAAAATTTTGCCAAAATATATGGCCGCGCTTTCTCATAACTGTTTAGTTTTCCACCTTCTTGTGATCTCCTATCGCCATTTCTCCCTTTACATCCTTTTTTCTATAAAACTGAACCATACATCCCTAATCCTTGTTTATTCCTCAAGTTTAGAAAAAAAAATTTTTTTTTTTTTTGGCTAAACTTAAAACAGGAACAAATACTCCATTTTCTCCCCGGGATTTCTGACTAAAACCATCAACGTACTCACATGATCGAATCTGTGGTTGTTCTGTGTAAGCAGCTTTCCGGAACGCTTCGTTGAAGAACCAAATGCTGTTGATGAACCACAAGAACGGCAGAACAAAGAAACCAGCTGAAAGAAAAAAATTTGTGGAAGTAAAGTGTAGTTCACATATCTGGCTTACTTTTATGTTAGAGGAAACTGATACAGGCTGCGATTTTGGTTAGTTACGAACTATCTTGAGTTCATTCGCTAGATGCTCTGCTTAAAGCCATTATAATTCCATACTGCTTTCTTTACCACAAAGAGGTGGAAAACATAAATAAATTTGAATATCCACATTCAATCGTCACCACTAATGGTGATTGTACAGTGGAAATTAAAAAAGGAGACTGGCAGTTGTTATCACAGAAACTAGCATGAATGAAGAATATGTGGCAAGGAACCAACAAGAAAACAAAGCTATGTTTACTAAGAGCTTACATATTCCCAGTGGCAACGTGCAGATGTGAAACATGGACACTTAACAAATCACTAGAAAAGAGAATAACAGCGCTTGAAATGAAATGTTACAGAAGGGTACTTAGAATATCATGGATAGAAATAAAATCAAATAAAGAGATATTGATGGGATTAGGTGCCATATAAGAACTGGCTTGCAAACACCATCAAAGTTAGAAAGGTGAGATACTTCGGCCACATCAAGAGACACAACGGCTTGGAGAGGCTGACAGATGAAGGCGTAGTGCTGGGCAAAACAGAAAGGGGCAACCTTTGGCCTAATCGGACCCAGGACATCACGGAAAGTCTATGTCACTACGAGATGCTGGTCAACTTGTGCAAGACTGCACTACATTCAAGGTGGCAGCGAGAGGGGACAATGTTATGAAAAGAACATGTCACATGACAACTACTATCTTTTCTTTTCTTTGGCAAGCTCTAGTTTATTTGTCCTAGTGGGGTGAAATCTTTATAGTTAATCCTATTTTTCCAGTTTATGTATCTTTCTTAATACTGTTTCTCCTATCTATGTGTCTTTCTTATTCCTTTTTCCCAGTCTATCTTCTTAACTCACTACCAAAAACAGCACTAAGATGGACACCACAGGGGAACAGAAGTAAGGGTAGACCAAAAGAGACATGGAGAAGAACAACAGAGAGGATGTTGAGCAATAGAGGGCTCACCTGGGCAAGAGTAGAAAAAAAGGCAAAGGACAGGCATTTGTGGAAAACCCTTGCGGAAGCCCCATGTGCCCTGGGCACTTAAGGTTCAGAGAGAGAGAGATATCTTCTTTTTTTAATCCTTTATCCCAGTCTATCTGTCTTTCTTCATCCTTTATCCCAGTCTATCTGTCTTTACTCATCCTTTATCCCAGTCTATCCATCTTTCTTAATCCTTTACCCCAGTCTATCTGTCTTTCTTAATCCTTTACCCCAGTCTATCTGTCTTTCTTCATCCTTTATCCCAGTCTATCCATCTTTCTTAATCCTTTACCCCAGTCTATTTGTCTTTCTTAATCCTTTACCCCAGTCTATCTGTCTTTCTTAATCCTTTATCCCAGACTTCCTCTTCTTTATAAACCTAATCAGAAACACCATCTTTTTTCTGTTTACTGGCTCTAGCCTGCTAGTTCTAACAGGGTTAAATTTCTTTAGCAATCATCTTCTAACAGATAGTTATTGTACAGAAATAACTTACCTAAATAGTATTTCCTACATAAGTCCAGCTTCTCTTCATTCTTAACCCTTCGGAGATCCATTTTTTACTAAGAGGGTGGATCAACAGAATATCTGAAAATCCTTGGCCAGTACAGGTAAACAAGCAGCCAAAAATACCTAGCAGAGAAAGGGAAACAAACAAACCAAAAAAAAAAAAAACTGTGCAGGGTGAGGCACACTAGACTGAGTTTCACACATTGGCTGTTAGAAAATGAGAAAAAAAATATATTACAGTGATAATTTTAACTGGCAAATTAACCAGTAAATTACTGATTAAAAAAAAGGGAGAGAAAAAAAAAGAACCTTTTGGAGGGCATCAGTTACTGTAACCGGTGTACATTATCAAAAACCTAGTAAAAAGCAATCAGCAAAATCAGCTGAAGGACAATCAGGCTTGTGAGATGATGATGATGATGATGATAATGATGATGCTCAACTGCATAGAGAAGAATCAGCTAGTTTTGACTTTTGGTTCAGTATGTGAGCATTCTGTAAAGATTAAATCTTGCCACAGATAAGATAAGAAAAGAATTTCACATGAATACTTTACTTTCCGCTGATGTTTGTAAAGTGGGTTTAATTTTATATTTAAAAAAAAAAAAAAAAAGAAAAGTTTAAAGTCTCTAATGTTGTACTGAGAATACCAGTATTCTGAAAGAGTACTTCATGAAAAGTGAAAGGCTGGTACAATTGTACTGGTTTAAAAATTAATCCTAGGATAATCACTGTGTGGTGCACAGATCACTCTCCACAGACAAAAAAACTTAGCCATCTTCTAAGATGAAAACACCATTATTATTATTATTATTGCTTTTATTTTTAAATTTATTATTAATATTATTAATGTTAATAATGTTAATATTATTAATATTATTATTATCAGTATTACTATTAACATTATTATTAGTATCTTTCACTTTAAAGTATCTTTCATTTTAAGTCAAATAATGACTGCAGTAAAACTAGTACCAGCAATACGAGTTGACATAAGCGTATGGTTCAGTTTTTAAAAAAAATGAGTGTAGAGTGCGGGCTGAAATGAGAGTGGCAGAAAGTAAGATATTCCTTTTTGCCACTCTCTCCTCTCTCTCTTGCTGATCCATGCCAATCAGGCGTTGGTCGTCATTGATTTCCACAACCATCTATCCTTTGCTCTTTCTATAAGCTGTGTTTTCGACTGTGCTCTGTGCCACTCTTTTAGTCCGTCAAGTATCTTGTTGTTTCTTTGTCTTCCTATGTCCCTTTTCCCCTCCAGTTTTCCTGTGTTTCAGTTTGTCCTCTATCTATCTTCATATGATTTCTATCTTTATACAATAATCACTTTAGTGTTGATATCCTTAATCACGAGTCCACAAATCAATTTATGAGCCCACGCAAAAAACCCCTTGAAATCTTTCAACAAAATTCCCACTAAGCTCTAAAGGAACCATAGTTCCATCTTTCAGCTACACAGACTTGTGGGCTTCATATGACCTTCCGAAAGGATCGATGACACGACAAAAGTCTAAAAGACCCTACTTAAATGACTATTCCTTTAGAAATGTTCAGTAACTTTTACTTTCTTACATCACTGTGGAGGTAGAGACACGAAAATTTAATTCTCAATGGTTCCAATGGGAAGATTATTTGTCTGAATAAGGAAAAAAAAATGTATCAGTACCTCAGAAGAAATCTTGTCTACGATTTCCAAATTACCTACGTTCATCGCCGATGAATTAAATTCGCGTAATACCCATAAACTGGTACGCTTACAGTGAAATATAGAAGGAAAAAGACATAAGAAACCAGAACTAACCTCCTTCCTAGATTGATGGCAGACGTAACTACCTCCCCTGTTGGCAAATACTGATTTTCAAAAACGGAAGAGTGAAGAACGATACCTAACAGTATCGATGTTAACTATAAAAATGAGAGTGAGTTTTATAAAAGCATTTATGTCTATGGTTAAAATCGAATACAGTTTTTTAAATATGCGATTCCCGAATCTTCCTGACAAGCGGTCTTGTTCAAGTCTTACAAAACCATTATTGTCTATACCTGATAAATAGTGTATACGTATACAACTATACACAAAACACTGCAGCAAAGCTGTGATACCAAAATGTATAAATTGAAAAAAAGTAGGAACAGCTTTATTATTTAACGTATACAAATTGTATTCGTTAAATAATAAAGATGTTCCTACTTTTTTCTAGTTTATACATATTGTCTATACCTGTTCTCTTGAAAGAAAAGCAATGGAAATGCAAGACGGACACTAGAGAAGACTATCTGAATATGTAGAAAAGGGAATCGGACTTTATTTGCGACGTGAATTTTCAGGCAATCGACATGACTACTTTAATCAGTTGTGATGGAGGAAATGTAGGCAGTAGATCGAGCAGACATCATCAGTGCTATAAGAGAAGTTGGTCTAACAAAGAACGTCTGTGGCAAATGTGAATCGGTTCGTTGTCAAAAAATGAAGGAGCTGGGATGAAATCTGACGTGGCGAGAAGTGAACGATTCACTAAGAGCTCTAGATGGATGGTCAGCCAACAAAGAACGGGTATGAGCAGTTACTGTACCATGAAAAAGAGATTACAAATAGAAGTAACAAGGCTTTCCAACAGTAAAGTAATAGACCACAGTATTGTATGGTTAGACTTTGAAAAGAATGATGTACGTTGAAGAAGGGATTAGAGCACCTATGTGGATGTGCCTGGAATGCATCATCTGCGTCATCATCGCCTTTCACTCCCTTGAGAGCATAGGCCGCGGATAAAGTCTCCCCAGTCATCCATGTTCTTGGAATTATTCTCTGCTTCCTTCCATGTGTATCCCTTGTCTCTGAGCACTGTCATAATTTCTCTTCCCAAAGTAAGTCTAGGCTTTCCTCATTCTCTATTTCCTTGAGGATTCCATGTCAGTGCCTGTCTTGCTATGCTGGCGTCGGGTTTTATCAAAGTGTGGCCAATCCACCTCCATTTCCTAGACATGATTTGTATGTTCATAGTTTCTTGTCCTGCCCTTTCTCAGACCTTCTCGTTCTTGATTTAATGTTTAAAATCCTCCTCAAGCAGTAGTTCATGAATGTTTGTATCCTCTGTTGTATTGTCTGGAGTGCATGGATGATGTAATAATTCGCTTGCTCTAGACAGAGGAAGGTTACTTAACATGAAGCAATCAGACGTCATAAAGTGAACCATGCATATCAACATTCATGCTTGTGTTATCACACCTGTCTTTGGGAGAGAGAGAGAGAGAGAGAGAGAGAGAGAGAGAGAGAGAGAGGAGGGAGATGTAATATCGACCCTTATTTATACGTGCGAAATCTGGAAAGCAGCCTAAGAAATATATTTTAAAAAACGAATAATTAGTGTCTAAGTATATAAAACTAAGTATATAACTATACACGAAGCCACAACAGTAAAGATGTGACAATAAAATGTATAGACTAGGAAAAAAAAAGTACGAACAGCACACAGTTAGGACTTCTGAACACAGCCTCTTAAAAGTCATAGCCTCTTACAAGTCACAGCTAAGTGCTCCACTTATTTTATTTTATTCTATTTTTTTTCCCAATCCTACTTTTTACATGGCATTCGTGTGAATTTATATTTTATCCTCTCTCTCTCTCTCTCTCTCTCTCTCTCTCTCTCTCTCTCTGTCTCTGTCTCTGTTTCTTTGTCTTCTGGTTTTTGTTGTTGTTGTTGTTTTTTTTTGTATGATTAAGGTACACATTGAAAAGTCACAGCTGCGTGCTCGTTAATTATAATAAAGCCGTTCCTACTTTGTTCCCATTTTAGAACAAAAATTTTGATGCATTTCAAAACAAATGCTTAAGAAAACTACTCTGTATACAATGGAACGAACTCAAGACCAACACAGAGATAAGGCAGACGAGCAAACAACAACCTGCCTCATCAGTGATTAAAAAAAAAAAGAAAAGAAGATAGATATGTATCAGACACGCGATGAGAAGAAACAGTCAGAGAATCCCCAAATATTTTGCAATGTCCGACATTTTGCAAATGCTGAACAATATTATCCTTACCCGCCCTCCATTTATCATTTTGATTACCCATTTTTTTATTATTATTATCATCCAATACGCCTCCTCCCGTCCTGAAGCTTTCTAGGCCCGCCCTTAAGATAAGAAAAGAGTTAAGCTCTGGAAGGATATGCCAGCTGGACTCCCCCCCCCCCCCCCACCCTCGTGTGGGACACAACAGGACAACGAAGAAGAAGACAATTACATCAAACTCCAAAGAGAACATTTTTGAGAGAGGCTAAATTAATGGGCATAAGATTCATTGAAAAGGTTGAAAAACTCGCAAAAAAAAAAAAACAAACAACAACAGATAAACATGGAGAACTGCAATGCGAGCTTTATGTGACAGCAGCACGGGAAGGATGTAAAATGATGTATTATTGTATCTGTTTTTTAACTTCACATGACCAACTTCATCATCATCATCATCATCATCATCATCATCATCATCATCATCACCACATTTCTAGCTTTATTCGAAGGTTTATGTTCTTTATTCAGGTGTGCTCTCGCATTTATGTGTTCCTTACTTTTTTTTAAATTTAAAGTTATTCCAAATAATACTCATAATTTAAAAGTCATGATAATCTAGAGAATACCGTCTTGGAAGGCTACATAATGGGAAAAAAGAAAGAGAGGAAGACCAAGGCGAAGATGGCTGCAAGACATCGTTGATGATCTGCAAATGAATGCATCAGCAGCAAGCCATCTTGCTCACAACTGAGAGGCCTACAGGAGTGCTGTTTGAGAGGCAAAGTTAAGCAAGGGACATGCAAATGAATGAATGAATGAACTAATAATCCTTTGCCCTGCTTCTGTATACTGCATGTCATTTCTAATAGGCTTAGTCCATGTTGACCTACTATTTTAGAACGTGTTTTTTCGATTTATATATCCATACTACAAGAACATGAAGAAGGTTGGCTAGTAAAGAAGATTAAGTAAACAGAGACAAATATTTTGGACATATTAGACGGCATGAGAATTTAGAGAAGACAGTCTTGGAAGGGTACATAATGGGGAAAAGAAAGAGAAGAAGACCATGGCGAAGATGGCTGCAAGACATCGTTGATAATCTGCAAATGGTTGTATCAGCACCAGGACATCTTGCTTAGAACTGAGAAGACTACAGGAGAGCTGTTAAAGCGAGGTGGTGGTTAAATTTCCACAAGGGACTTACAAATGACTGACGGATATTTTTTTTCCGACAGTAGCCTCCCCTGTGTTTCCGTTGTTGGCATTGGCGACAAGATGGCGGTGTTGGTATTAGATCTGCGCCAGGAACAGCATAAACGTGTATTTTCCAACACGCCACCAGAAGATATGAGGTACGCCGAAGCTTTTTGGCAGTCAGTAAAACTTCAGCCTGCCATGGAGTCACGCCTCGTGTCTTCAGATATAAAGCAGAGATTAGCCACTAGGAGCTCCTTGTCGAAAGCTTGTAAGCAGCGTTGGAAGTTTTCATTGTTGATTTCTTATATTATATCCTTCCCGTGCCGTTAAACGTCACATAGGGCTCGCAAAGTAGTTCGCCAATTTTTCCTGTCTTCGGCGAGTCTTTCAACCTCATCAAG
This sequence comes from Achatina immaculata, assembly GCA_009760885.1. Taxonomy (NCBI): domain Eukaryota; kingdom Metazoa; phylum Mollusca; class Gastropoda; order Stylommatophora; family Achatinidae; genus Lissachatina; species Lissachatina immaculata. The sequence continues at coordinate 4,869,578 of CM019710.1, forward strand.
GGATTTTATGCCTGTTAATTTGACCTCTTTTAACAATATCCTCTTCAGAGTTTCACGCGGTCTGCCTCTTTTTCTTCGGCCTGTTGTGTTCCACTTGATAGCTTGTTTTGGGATTCTCTGATTGTTTCTTCTCATCAAGTGACCAACATATGTCCATCTCCTTTTCCTGATCACCCATGAGACTGGTTGTTGTTCAGCCATCTGTCTTATCTCTGTATTGTTCTTGAATTCGTTCCACTTGATGCCGAGTATTTTCCTTAGGCATTTGTTTTCAAAAGAGTCTAATTTCTTGTCTATTTTTTAGTTGTTTTCCAGCTTTCGCATGCACAAGTGAGGGTGGATATTACATTTGAATTGAATAGTCTTAACTTGTTTTTTGTGCATATAACTTTTGAATTCCATATGTTCTTAAAATTCTTGAAAGTCGATGCTATTGTTGATTTAGTACCGTGTTAACGAAGTGCAGATATCCTTTTTCTAGAATGATTGATAGAGTATAAAATACACAGCAGAACGTATTGTGTTAGAATGGAGATAAATCATCACAAACTGCACCAATTCACTGCAGCAGTAATGGACATAAAAAAACAAACAAACACACACAATAAAGTTAGAAATAAAACAATGCTTATGACTTGAATGTATAAAAATGACATTAGAAGTTTCTCTTGTTCTTCTGTCCTTCACTACTTCTTCTTTATTGCATCTCTTTCTTGAATATTATGTTTTAGATTTAATTTTTTTTTTTTCAGTTTACAGATCTCCCCAAAGATGATTATAACTTCTTGCTTTCTTCTTTACACACACATAACTTCTTGCCTCCTTCTTTCTCTCTCTCTGAACCTTAAGTGCCCAGGGCATATGGGGCTTCCGCAAGGGTTTTCCACAAATGCCTGTCCTTCGCCTTTTTTTCTGCTCTTGCCCAGGTGAGCCCTCTATTGCTCAACATCCCTTCTGTTGTTCTTCTCCATGTCTCTTTTGGTCTACCCTTACTTCTGTTCCCCTATTCTTAGTGCTATTTTTGGTAGTGAGTTGTCAGTCATTTGGAGCACATGTCCCAACCATCGTCAGCGTCTTTCCTCAATAATTGTTGTCAGTGGCTTCATCTGCATTTCTGCTAATAAGATGTTATTTCTTATGGTGTTTGGCCAAAATATTTTTCTAATTCTTCGTAAACATTTAGTCTGGAAAGAATTTAACTTGTTTTCTATGGTTGTGGTGATTTTCCAGCATTCACTTCCATAGAGTAGTACACTTAGAACATTACTCTTAAATATCCTGATTTTCATATATTTGCTTAGTTTTTTTGATTTCCATATAGTTTGCAGCATTGCAAAAGCCTGGTTTGCTCTAGTAAGTCTGCTGTTTATGTCCTCTGTGCTGTCTCCATTTTCTACTACTCTGCTGCCAAGGTATACAAATTCGTTGACCTCCTCCACTAACTTGTTATCTACTCTGAGTACATTTCTTTTGTTCATATTTTGTTTCATTAACTTTGTCTTTCCTACGTTGATCTTTAGTCCTATGTTGTTTGCATTCTGAGTTAGCTTGTTTATTTTCTCTTGCATATCTTTGTGACTGCTTGATAATAGACAAATGTCGTCCGCAAAATCAAGCACTGTGTCAAGGGTCCATTGTAATCCTCTGTGTTTGTCTGATGTTGCCTCCTTCATTAACCAATCTACTGCCAAGATAAATAATGTTGGTGATAGTACACATCCCTGTTTCACTCCTGTTTGTACCCTAAAGCTGCTGGAGGTATGTTCTCCACAGATAACTTTGCACTGAAAACCCTCGTATAGGGCTTTGATTACATTAACTATTTTATGGGGGAGGCCATGCCATCTTAGGATTTTCCACAGTGCATCTCTGTTGACACTGTCAAAGGCTTTCTCAAAATCTATGAATAATGCATATGTTGTCTATGCCACTCATTTGCCTGTTCTAATATTTGTCTAAGTACAAATATGTGGTCTATGCATGCTCTTCCTTTCCTAAATCCTGCCTGCTCTTTCCAAAGTTTTTCCTCAAGTGTTGGTACAATTCTGTTGATGATTATTCTGCAAAATACTTTACTGGTGAGAGGCAGTAGGGTAATGCCTCTCCAGTTCCCGCAATCTCTGAGGTCACCCTTCTTTGGTAGTTTTACTATAAGCCCAGTTTTCCACTCCTCTGGGGCTTTTTCTAGATCCCAAATTTGTTGTAATATCCGGCAAAGTTGTTTTGGTGTTTCTGTTTCTTCTGCTTTCATCATCTCAGCAGTCACTTCATCTTCACCTGGTGCCCTGTATGATTTTAGCTTCTTTATCGCCTCCTTTACTTCATTTATTGTTATTGGTCCTGTATTGATGTTTAGCTCCGTTTTTGCTTCAGGTATGTCTATTGTTTGTGCTGCTTGTGTTCTGTTTAGTAGGGTGTTAAAGTGTTCCTTCCATCTTTCAATTTTTTCTCTTTCTCCACTGACCAGTTGTCCATTTTGTGTTCTTACTGCACTTTCACATCTTGTGCTGAAGTTACCTGTCATCTGCTTTGTGATTTTATATATGGTTTTCATGTCATTTGTATATGCTGCTTTCTCTGCTGTTTCTGCTAAGTTGTCATAATATTGATGTTTATCTTGACGGCATGATTCCTTCACTTCTTTGTCTTTTTGTGCATAATTACTTAAAACTCGTTCTTTAAGCCGTTGTGATTTGGTGTTCAGTAATTTTTTCTTGATTTCTTTTCTTTGCTCTATCTTTTCCCATGTGGTCTCGCTTATCCATTCCTCTTTTCTCCTTTTTCGATATCCCAGCACCTCTTTTGCTGTTTCCTGTAGTGTTTTACTGAACTCTAATACGGACATTTCTGCTTCGTCTTGTAGGACACTGAAGCGGTTCTTAAGTACTATTGAGAATTCATTTCTTGTTTGCTGGTCTATCAGTTTTCTTGTATCAAAATGTATCTTTCTGTGTTCTCCAATTTTGGCTTTCCTTAATTTTAGTTTTGTTTTTGCTACCAGAAGGTTGTGATCACTTCCTACATCTGCTCCTTTCCTTGCTCGCACATCTTGTAGTGACCGTTTCCACTTGTTATTTATTAGTATGTGATCGATTTGGTTTTCTGTGGTTTTATCTGGTGACCTCCAAGTCACCTTATGGATGTTTTTGTGTTGGAAAATTGTCCCTCCAATGGTCATCATGTTTTCTTCACAGAAACTGCACAGTCTTTCTCCATTTTCATTTATTTCTCCAATTCCTTCTCTTCCCATGATTCTTCTTCTATCTTCATTTCCTTCACCTACTTTTGCATTGAAGTCACCCAAGATGAGTAGCATATCATGCTTGGGTACTGTTTCTACTGTTGCTTGGAGGCTGTTGTAAAAATCTTCTTTTAAATTCCTCTTCAGCTGCTTCTGCCGGTGCATAACAAACTATAATAGACAGCTTCGTGAATCTTGAGTTGAACCGTGCATATAATAATCTCTCATTTATTGGGGTCCATTTCAGCAATGTTCTTGATGCTTCTTTTGTTATAATCAATGCTGCTCCTCCTTCATGAAGATCTTCTTTACCTGACCATATTATTGTATCTTCTGTGTGCTGTGTTGTTAATTTCCTTCTGCCTTGTCCTGTCCATCTTGCTTCTTGTATTCCTAGTATGTCTAGTTTGTATCTGTGCATTTCCTTGATGGTTTGTGCTAGTTTTCCAGTCTGGTTTAGTGTTCTTACATTCCAGCTGCCTATTTGCATCTTGTGTTTAGGTTCCAGGAGGTCTGCAGTCGGGCTGGGGACTTCCAGTGGCTGGCTTTCATCCACAACCTTCATGGGCTCAGTTTCCTGATACGCATTTCTCCTTCCACCTGCATTTGTTTTTTCCCTTGCTTCTGTTTCTGTAGCAGTCTGATAGTTTTTTTTTTACCAGATAGGGTTGCTGGCCCTATGCTGAACCCTCCTTAGTCGCCTTTTACGATCATGCGTGGTAGGGTACAGTGGTCCTATTCTTTGCAGATCCCGGGTACCACACGGGGGGGCCTCCTTCTTTACACACACGTAACTTCTTCTTGTCTCCTTCTTTACACACACACAACTTCTTCTTGCCTCCTCCATTATACACATATAACTTCTTCTTGCCTCCTTTACACACACATAACTTCTTCTTGCCTCCTTCTTTACACACAAACATAACTTCTTCTTGCCTCTTTCTTTACACACACATAACTTCTTCTTGCCTCCTTCTTTACACACACATAACTTCTTCTTGCCTCCTTCATTACACACACATAACTTCTTCTTGTCTCTTTCTTTACACACACATAACTTCTTCTTTACACACACATAACTTCTTCGTGCCTCCTTCTTTACACACAAACATAACTTCTTCTTGCCTCCTTCTTTACACACACATAACTTCTTCTTGCCTCCTTCTTTCTCTCTCTCTCTCTCTGAACCTTAAGTGCCCAGGGCACATGGGGCTTCCGCAAGGGTTTTCCACAAATGCCTGTCCTTCGCCTTTTTTTCTGCTCTTGCCCAGGTGAGCCCTCTATTGCTCAACATCCTTTCTGTTGTTCTTCTCCATGTCTCTTTTGGTCTACCCTTACTTCTGCTCCCCTGTGGTGTCCATCTTAGTGCTATTTTTGGTAGTGAGTTGTCAGTCATTCGGAGCACATGTCCCAACCATCACCAGCGTCTTTCCTCAATAATTGTTGTCAGTGGTTTCATCTGCATTTCTGCTAATAAGATGTTATTTCTTATGGTGTTTGGCCAAAATATTTTTCTAATTCTTCGTAAACATTTAGTCTGGAAAGAATTCAACTTGTTTTCTATGGTTTTGGTGATTTTCCAGCATTCGCTTCCATAGAGTAGTACACTTAGAACATTACTCTTAAATATCCTGATTTTCATATTTATGCTTAGTTTTTTTGATTTCCATATATTCTACAGCATTGCAAAAGCCTGGTTTGCTCTAGTAAGTCTGCTGTTGATGTCCTCTGTGCTGTCTCCATTTTCTACTACTCTGCTGCTAAGGTATACAAATTCGTTGACCTCCTCCACTAACTTGTTATCTACTCTGAGTACATTTCTGTTGTTCACATTTTGCTTCATTAACTTTGTCTTTCCTACGTTGATCTTTAGTCCTATGTTGTTTGCATTCTGAGTTAGCTTGTTTATTTTCTCTTGCATATCTTTGTGACTGCTTGATAATAGACAAATATCGTCCGCAAAGTCAAGGTCCTCCAGCACTGTGTCAAGGGTCCATTGTAATCCTCTGCGTTTGTCTGATGTTGCCTCCTTCATTAACCAGTCTACTGCCAAGATAAATAATGTTGGTGATAGTACACATCCCTGTTTCACTCCTGTTTGTACCCTAAAGCTGCTGGAGGTATGTTCTCCACAGATAACTTTGCACTGAAAACCCTCGTATAGGGCTTTGATTACATTAACTATTTTATGGGGGAGGCCATGCCATCTTAGGATTTTCCACAGTGCATCTCTGTTGACACTGTCAAAGGCTTTCTCAAAATCTATGAATAATGCATATGTTGTCTATGCCACTCATTTGCCTGTTCTAATATTTGTCTAAGTACAAATATGTGGTCTATGCATGATCTTCCTTTCCTAAATCCTGCCTGCTCTTTGCGAAGTTTTTCCTCAAGTGTTGGTACAATTCTGTTGATGATTATTCTGCAAAATACTTTACTGGTGAGAGGCAGTAGGGTAATGCCTCTCCAGTTCCCGCAATCTCTGAGGTCACCCTTCTTTGGTAATTTTACTATAAGACCAGTTTTCCACTCCTCTGGGGCTTTTTCTAAATCCCAAATTTGTTGTAATATCCGGCAAAGTTGTTTTGGTGTTTCTGTTTCTTCTGCTTTCAACATCTCAGCAGTCACTTCATCTTCACCTGGTGCCCTGTCTGATTTTAGCTTCTTTATCGCCTCCTTTACTTCATTTATTGTTATTGGTCCTGTATTGATGTTTAGTTCCGTTTTTGCTTCAGGTATGTCTATTGTTTGTGCTGCTTGTGTTCTGTTTAGTAGGGTGTTAAAGTGTTCCCTCCATCTTTCAATTTTTTCTCTTTCTCCACTGACCAGTTGTCCATTTTGTGTTCTTACTGCACTTTCACATCTTGTGTTGAAGTTACCTGTCATCTGCTTTGTGATTTTATATATGGTTTTCATGTCATTTGTATATGCTGCTTTCTCTGCTGTTTCTGCTAAGTTGTCATAATATTGACGTTTATCTTGACGGCATGATTCCTTCACTTCTTTGTCTTTTTGTGCATAATTACTTAAAACTCGTTCTTTAAGCCGTTGTGATTTGGTGTTCAGTAATTTTTTCTTGATTTCTTTTCTTTGCTCTATCTTTTCCCATGTGGTCTCACTTATCCATTCCTCTTTTCTCCTTTTCCGATATCCCAGCACCTCTTTTGCTGTTTCCTGTAGTGTTTTATTGAACTCTAATATGGACATTTCTGCTTTGTCTTGTAGGACACTGAAGCGGTTCTTAAGTACTATTGAGAATTCATTTCTTGTTTGCTGGTCTATCAGTTTTCTTGTATCAAAATGTATCTTTCTGTGTTCTCCGATTTTGGCTTTCCTTAATTTTAGTTTTATTTTTGCTACCAGAAGGTTGTGATCACTTCCTACATCTGCTCCTTTCCTTGCTCGTACATCTTGTAGTGACCGTTTCCACTTGTTGTTTATTAGTATGTGATCGATTTGGTTTTCTGTGGTTTTATCTGGTGACCTCCAAGTCACCTTATGGATGTTTTTGTGTTGGAAAATTGTCCCTCCGATGGTCATCATGTTTTCTTCACAGAAACTGCACAGTCTTTCTCCATTTTCATTTATTTCTCCAATTCCTTCTCTTCCCATGATTCTTCTTCTATCTTCATTTCCTTCACCTACTTTTGCATTGAAGTCGCCCAAGATGAGTAGCATATCATGCTTGGGTATTGTTTCTACTGTTGCTTGGAGGCTGTTGTAAAAATCTTCTTTTAATTCCTCTTCAGCTGCTTCTGTTGGTGCATAACAAACTATAATAGACAGCTTCGTGAATCTTGAGTTGAACCGTGCATATAATAATCTCTCATTTATTGGGGTCCATTTCAGCAATGCTCTTGATGCTTCTTTTGTTATAATCAATGCTACTCCTCCTTCATGATGATCTTCTTTACCTGACCATATTATTGTATCTTCTGTGTGCTGTGTTGTTAATTTCCTTCTGCCTTGTCCTGTCCATCTTGCTTCTTGTATTCCTAGTATGTCTAGTTTGTATCTGTGCATTTCCTTGATGGTTTGTGCTAGTTTTCCAGTCTGGTTTAGTGTTCTTACATTCCAGCTGCCTATTTGCATCTTATGTTTAGGTTCCAGGAGGTCTGCAGTCGGGCTGGGGACTTCCAGTGGCTGGCTTTCATCCACAACCTTCATGGGCTCAGTTTCCTGATGCGCATTTCTCCTTCCACCTGCATTTGCTTTTTCCCTTGCTTCCGTTTCTGTAGCAGTCTGATAGTTTTTTTACCAGATAGGGTTGCTGGCCCTATGCTGAACCCTCCTTAGTCGCCTTTTACGATCATGCATGGTAGGGTACAGTGGTCCTATTCTTTGCAGATCCCGGGTACCACACGGGGGACCTCCTTCTTTACACACACATAACTTCTTCTTGTCTCCTTCTTTACACACACATAACTTCTTCTTGCCTCCTCCTTTATACACACATAACTTCTTCTTGCCTCCTTCTTTACACACACATAACTTCTTCTTGCCTCCTCCTTTACACACACATAACTTCTTCTTGTCTCCTTCTTTACACACACATAACTTCTTCTTGCCTCCTTCTTTACACACACTTGCACAAGTGCCAAACTGAATTAGAAGAAGGGGGGAGAGGGTCCAGCAGGCATATCCTTTCCAGAGCTTAGAGGGCTTATTTGCATTAAGTTTGAGCCTAGAAAGCTTTGGGGATGGGAGGAGATGTATTGGATAATAGTAACAGAGTGGGTAATCAAAATAGAAGAGGGCAGGTAGGGATAATTTTGCTCAGCATTGCAAAGTCCTTTTGGAGGCCCCTACATGTGCTTAGACATATGCACATATATTCACTAGTGTGTGTTTAAAAAAAAAATCAGGTTCATATTCAGTACGATTTTGGCATCACAGGAAATGAGAATATCCCATAATTTCTTAGTTGCCTGTGCCAGTGTGTCTGCTGGAATGCACAAGAACCGTCCCACGTCATGTCCATGCACAAAGATATAAAATAATCCATGCACAATGGATGCATAGGTCTCCACAAATGTCCTCAGTAGGAAGGCACTCACAGCCAGCTCTAAGCAGTTCTAGGGCGCCGACCTTCCAAAGAACACAGCGGAATGTGTCAGCCATGTTAACAATGGCCTATCACTGTGCAGGGAAATGCATGCAACACTGAAAATCTCAGCTCACAGTGATGGTCTGAACATGTAACTCAGTAGCTAGAGTGCCAGACAGGACTCCAAACCCACAACACAGCGAAACTGGCGTAGACAATGTGTAGAGAAAGGCAAACAAAGGTACAATCATCAACGGTCACATTCGCTCTTCCACCATGTTGGAACCAAAAGCCCTAAAAAAAAAAAATCAGAACACTCTTATTCTGAGAAGTAGTTCCTTGTATCCCTTACAATACATGGACAGCATATTAATGACTTTTATCATAAACCGGTGGTTATTTGGGGTCCATGGAAAGAGTTTTGGGGATCCTTGTACCAGCATATAGCGTGGCTCAATTAAAAGAGAAATCTTGGCACCATCTGGTTCTGTTTATTTCTTTATGTTTAAAGGGAAATTCACAGCCATTCTCAGGCCCGAAAGGGAATGCATGACAAGAAAAGGTTAAGAGCCGCTGTGGTCTTTTGTTTGGTGGGGGTCCAGTTCTTCTCAGACAAAATATTGTTGTTAGTGCTCCCTGTAATAAGAGTTTCATAATGTCTACACCACAGTAACAGATAGCTACACCACAATAACAGATAGCTACACCACAATAACAGATAGCTACACCACAATAACAGATAGCTACACCACAATAACAGATAGCTACACCACAATAACACTGGAAGATAAACTTTCAGGTTCAAAACATGACCTCAAAAAAAAAAAATGCTACAGTTTATCCAGACAATAAATATAAATGTATGAGGCTATAACTATGGGACGTAGTAGAAAAAAAAACATAGTGTAAATATAAAATTCTAATTTATTTATTTTTTACTATAAAGACAAAAAAATAAATTAATGACTGTCCTGCTATTAATTTAAAAACAAATATATCTTTAAATTATTTTGGTTTTTATATTTTGCACAGGTCAGTCTGCTGTAAGTTCAGGTAAAAAGTTTTTTGTTTTGTTTTGTTTTTTAATATTTTTTTAATTTTACAAAAATATTTTATTATTGAAACAGTTATTAATTTTTTAAAAGAAGTCATTCATTCACTTCAGTGCAACCTAAGTATGTATAAAATCGGAAAAAAGTAGGAGCAGCTTTATTACTTAACGATTACAAAGTTGTGACGTTTCGGCGTGAGCCTTAATCATACAAAAACATACAGGACGAAGAAATAGAGAGAGGAGATAAAGTATAGATTCACATGAATACTGTTTTAAAAAAAAAAAACAAAAAAAAATTTTTTTAAAGGAGTACTTAGCTGTAAATTGCAAGGTGTGGCTTGTCCGGCGGTGTGTGTCAGGAATGGATCTGGTAGGACGTGGAAATTGTTTAAATAGAGACCTGTGACATGTGGTCGGTGGGTTGTAACTGGGGGTGGTGGATGGGGGACCAGGGAGGGGAGAGAGAGTGACGCACTACTGGCCTAGCTAGGAGAAATTGAAACAGGTGATTGGGGAAGAGGGGTTGCAGAGAAGAGGGGTTGCAGAGAAAATAGCGGGGTTGCAGAGTGATGCTGTGAGGAAGTTTGAAAAGTAAGAAAGGGTGGATTTAGTGGAGAGGTACTATAATGACTGAAGAAGATGATGTTACGTGTAACTAAACAGTGAATTTAACCCATGTGGTTCCAGCATCCTATAATTTTGAATGCAGCGGTTCTCAAGTGCCAGGCGGCTTGTGTCATCTGCGTGACATTGTTTAATGGCTGTTACCAGAAAATCAGATTTGCCTCTGTGGTTGGGGCCATTGAAATGCCCAGCATGCTTCGAAACCAGTCCCAAATCATTTCAATGGCCCCAACCACAGAGGCAAATCTGATTTTCTGGTAACAGCCATTAAACAATGTCACGCAGATGACACAAGCCGCCTGGCACTTGAGAACCGCTGCATTCAAAATTATAGGATGCTGGAACCACATGGGTTAAATTCGCTGTTTAGTTACACGTAACATCATCTTCTTCAATCATTATAGTACCTCTCCACTAAATCCACCCTTTCTTACTTTTCAAACTTCCTCACAGCATCACTCTGCAACCCCGCTATTTTCTCTGCAACCCCTCTTCTCTGCAACCCCTCTTCCCCAATCACCTGTTTCAATTTCTCCTAGCTAGGCCAGTAGTGCGTCACTCTCTCTCCCCTCCCTGGTCCCCCATCCACCACCCCCAGTTACAACCCACGGACCACATGTCACAGGTCTCTATTTAAACAATTTCCACGTCCTACCAGATCCATTCCTGACACACACCGCTGGACAAGCCACACCTTGCAGTTTACAGCTAAGTACTCCTTTAAAAAAAATTTTTTTTTTTTTTTTAAACAGTATTCATGTGAATCTATACTTTATCTCCTCTCTCTATCTCTTCGTCCTGTATGTTTTTGTATGATTAAGGCTCACGCCGAAACGTCACAACTTTGTAATCGTTAAGTAATAAAGCTGCTCCTACTTTTTTCCGATTTTATACATTCTGGTATCACAGCTTTACTGCAGTGCTTAGTGTATAGTTGTATACTTATACACCAATTATTGTGTTACAGTGCAACCTAAGGTGCATTTAACTGATTTTAATGTGAATATTTGTTCATATCCTTCATACACTGACATGTAGTGTATTTTGTTATCCCTTCACTTTAAAGGCACCCCTTTTTTAATCGATTTAAGAGGAAGTTTTCTTTCCCAGCCAGCGGGCACCAGTTTTTTACAGCCTAATCAACTAACAATAGGAACCGAACAGTCTGAATTCACTGTGAGAAGTAGGAACAGTTGTTCACTTGACCACGCCCCTTGTTGAATTATTCATGAGGATGAGAATGGCCAAATTGATTGTGATTCGCTTCTCAAGTTTGAATTGAAGGGCAATGGGAAGGGATAAAGATACTGCCATATTTGGTAAGTCAGTGATGCATAGCTTATGAGAAGAACAAGGAAAAAGATAATAATGGAGATAGCAGATGGACAGTTTGGATTTGTTGAAGGAAAGGGAACGCACAATCCCCCTGGGAACAACTGTGTTAAGTGCACACTTATCTTAACATAGTGTTTGTGAGACAGGGAACATAGATCTGTTTGCATAAAAACTCTGACCTACTTCTGTAGCCCAGAAACTTGTAGCAATCAACACTAATTGTAATTGTTATTTTTGTAAAATGTAATGTCAGGTTGGTGGACGGATGGGGACATGGAGATCTCTGGCGGGGATGAGGGAAGTCTGGTGTGAAACCAATGAATCCAGGATGTGACAAGCCTATAGGTCTTTACAACAATGGCTATCAGAATGATGTAAACAAAACAGAGCCAGCAGACTATAGGTGGTGGGGAATGGATATCGTTGAAGCACTCATCAGATTCCTCATCTCAAAGTCAGAGTGTCTTTGTGGAACTGTCTCCAAACCATCTGACATGGAGAAGGGGCTTAAGTACAGCCACCAGAGGCTGGAAAACAAAGTTTTGGCCAGGCCAGCCACACTGTCTTCATGGCAGTCCGAGCAAGACCACAGTCTGCCCTAGCAAGGAAAGGTGCTGAGTTCGGAGTTACCCAGCCAAAAGGCGCATCGCAAAAATCAGGGTAACACGCATTATCGCGTGCCCCAAACTGTGGAACATATCCTCCAGAACTGCACCAACTATGAAACACTGAGAAATAATTACTGGCCCAGTGAAACCACTAAAGAAGATAAGGTCTACGGTTCCATATATGAATTACAAAAAACAGTGAAATTTATCCAAGAGACAGGACTGCAGGTATAGACAGACAATGCGAACGAAGAAGAAGAAGAAGAAGGAACACACAATGCCTTTTGTGCTTTGCAAACACTAACAGAAAGAGCTTTAGAAGTACAGAAAGATCTCTACTTATGCTTCATTGATTACACCAAGGCATTCGACAAGGTGAAACATAATGAAATTATTAAAATGCTTGAAGACATAAACATAGGCGGCAAAGACCTGGGGATTGTAAAACATCTATACTGGCAGCAGGAAGCAGCGATTCGAGTTGAAATGAAAACTGGAAAATATCAACCCAATAAAACAAAGAGTTCAACAGGGGTGTGTACTATCTCCAGACCTTTTTTCTCTGTAGAGCAAGAATATTCTAAGAATGATCATTGGAGAACCAGGTATACAAGCAGGAGGATTCAATATTAACAACCTTTGGTATGCTGATGACACAGTACTTATAGCTGAGAACCTACAAAATCTCTTGGATAAAGTCGTCAAAGAAAGTGAACAGAAAGGCCTTACATTGAACATCAGAAAGACAGAGACTATGGTATATCTAAGAAACAGAATCCACCAAAATGCAGTATAAAATTAAACGGAACTAGTCTAAACCAGGTGCAGAAATTCAGATACCTTGGAGTAGTAATAACTTCAGATGGGAAATGCAAAACAGAAATTAAGATCAGAATAGGCCAAGCAAAGACTGCATTTCAGAGAATGAGAAACACATTATCCAACACACCCTTATCAATGAATATTAGAAAATGAGTCCTAAAATGCTATATTGAACCTATCTTGTTATATGGAAGTGAATCATGGACAATAGGCAGCTCTGCACAAAAGTCATTGGAAGCAGCAGAAATGTGGTTTATTAGAAGAATGTTATGAATTCCCTGGACAGCAAAAATAAGTAATGGAGAATGTATGAGAAGAGTTGGAGATAGAAAAAAATCTTGTCAAAAAAATAAGAGAGAGATGATGTACTTTCATAAGACATGCAATGAAAAGAAAATATTATAAAAACAGGAAAAATAGAGGGAAGAAGAGCCAGGAGAAGACCAAGAGAAACGATACTGGACAGTCTGACGAGATGGTGTGAGAGGAGATCGCCAGCTGAGCTGATGGCCTGCATGAAGGATCATGTACTCTGGTGAAGCATAATAGCCAACGCCAGTCGGCACGGCACATGATGATGATGATACCCATAGCTGACATGCTAGCATCAGGGTTTGCAAACCCATAGCTGACAAAGACCCTCTCCCATCTCTGTTTCTTGATACTCCGATAACAGGCCCAGCCTGGCTAATGGGGCAGGGGTTGCCATAGCCCCCTGTGGTGTTGGTGGAGTCTGCTAAAGAAGCAGTGCACACTCCATGCTTTCTAGCTCCACTGAGGGACTGGAAAAAATAGTCCCCTCCCCCCCCCATAAGATACTCCCAGTTCAATATGATGCTGTGTCTCAAGATATTCACTGTATCAGCTGCAAAGAACACCAGCTTACAGTTCCAAGGAGATAGAAAATGCAGAGAAGAAGAAGAAGAACAAGAAAGCAAGGTTTTTTATTCCTGCTGCTATCATTTGTCAAACCAGAGGAAAGACATGTATTTGGCACACTATGCTGAGGATATCACAGTTAAAACTGGAGAGTATCTGCCTGTATAGAGAGGAACACTGGATTATACTGCAGATACGTCTGTCAGTGAGTGAAGGGAAAATATTCTGTTATTGCCAGATGTTTCTATTTGTTATCTGGTCATATTATGTCTGTTGTAAATTGTTCTTGGTGCATCTGTTGTCAGCTGCTGTGATGCCTGTTGTTAGCTATTATATCTGTCATTGTTTTGTCAGGTATTGACCTTTTGCTTTATCAGTATTTTGATATGTCACTTATCAGGCTTTGCTTTGTCTGTTGTAAGTTACTGTTATCAGCCATTGTTTTGTCTGTTGTCTGTTGTTTTGTTTGTCATGTGTTGCTTTTTTCTGCTATCTGTTGTTTTGCATGTTATCTGTTGTTTTGCCTGTTACCTGATGTCTTATCTGTTATCAGTTGTTCTGTCTTTTTGTTATTTTTATTGTTTTTGTTTGCTGAAAACCCACAGACAAAAAGCTGGATGAGTTATTTGTTCGGGCAAGGTCTCTTGCTGAAATGGAGAGATTTGAACATCTGCGCAGGCTGTCTGCACTGAGAGTTGAGGACAGATGCAGGCTGCACAAGCGCCGTGAGGAAAGAATCAAAGTAAGCTTTCATTAAGGATAAGAGTGTTATTAGTTTTTATATATAAGGAGCAGTCAAATGAAAGCGGGCTGAGGTGCTAAATCTTGTGATATGTGTGAAATGAGACACTGCCTTTGTGGTAGATAGCATCAATGCGAAGGTCATCAGGACCAAAAAAATGGAGTTCTTATCAGTTAATTGTTTGCCGAGTTCAAGGTCACAGTAACAGAAGTCATGCAGGAGGAAATATGCTGTGCTACTGCCTACCAACATATTTTGCACTGAAGGAAGAACAGTGTGGGATTATTTTCTTTTTTTTGATAGCCGAAGGAAGTTCCATGGCAGAAATCCATTGATGAATGGTAAATGTGTATGGTGAACATGCGTAGTCCAAGAGTCATGTGAGAGAGTGGGCAGTGCAGTTTCGAAGTGGCAGGGAAAGAGTGCTTGACAATCCACGTCCAGGTCAGTCACATGTGGTTATCATTCCAGAGGCAGTTCATAAGGTTGATAATTTGTGCATTGTGACTGACGAATAACAGAAGATGAACTGTGTGTTCATGTTGGCATTAGTCATGGTGGCATTCACACTGGGTGCCTTGGGTACGGAAAGGTTTGTGCTCTTTGGGTCACGCGGAACCTGACAGCTGAGCAGAAGGCTCAGCATCTGCGTGTGTGCCAGGAACACATGAAGAGATTCCATGAAGAAGGCAACTTGTTTCTATTGCATACTGTTTGCTTGGGATGAATCCATTTGCCACTATCATGAACCTGAATCTCAGTGTGAGAGAGAGCATTCAGTGTAAGCACACAACGTTACCTCTGCCAAAGAAGTCTAGGTCTCACCCCAGTGCCAAGAGGATTATGCTCAGCTTTTTCTTCAGTTAAAGTGGATACCTTGTCACTGAGCTCCTGCCACGTGGTGGTACAATAAATGCAGAATGCTACCAAACCATGATACCAAACCTTAGAGCCAAGATCAGGCAAAACCAGTGTGGGTCCTTGACTAGTGGTGCTGTCATCCATCTGCAATAGCAATGCCAGCCTTCATGTTACCAATACAACAGAGCTGAAGTTAGCTGAATATGGCTGGGAAGTTCTGCAGTAACATTCCTACAGTCCAGACCTCCCACATTGCAATTTCCATATCTTTGGCCCATTGAAGAAAGAAGAAATTTGACTCTGATGATGCAGTGCACAAGATGGTACAGTTTTGATTGTGACAGCAGTCTAGAAGACTTTTATGAAGCTGGTGTCCTTCAGTTTGTTGAAACAGTGGCAGGGATGTGTAGACAGAGAGTGGGGATGTGTAGACAGTGGGCGGGGATGTGTAGACAGTGGGCGGGGATGTGTAGACAGTGGGCGGGGACTACTAACATGTAAGTCTAACACTTTGTCATAGTGAATCTTGGCTCATTTTCATCTGACTGCTCCTTATATAACGTTAATGGTAATCATGTTATTTATTTATAAGCAGTTTTAGTGGTGATAATCTTCATTGCTCTGGATATTGTTGGAATTTTATAACCCTCATTGCTCTGGATATTGTCAGAATTTTATAACCTTCATTGCTCTGGTTATAATTTTATAACCTTCATTGCTCTGGATATTGTCGGAATTTTATAACCTTCATTGCTCTGGATATTGTCATCATTTTATAACCTTCTTTGCTCTGGATATTGTCAGAATTTTATAACTTTCATTGCTCTGGATATTGTCAGAATTTTATAACTTTCATTGCTCTGCATATTGTCAGAATTTTATAACATTCATTTCTCTGGATATTGTCAGAATTTTATAACCTTCATTGGCTCTGGATGTTGTCGGCATTTTATAACATTCATTTCTCTGGATATTGTCAGCAGTCAGATTCTGGAGTGCTGATGGTTTTCATCTTTAGAAAGATCAAATATTTCAGGAGTGAGGAAGTATTTTTGAGAACAAGATCCTAAGAAGAATCTTTGGGGCCATAAAGGATACCAACAGTGGAGAATGGAGAACTAGAAAGAACATTGAACTGAACGGCTTATTTAAATCCCATTGAATTATAATTGTTTTGAAACTGAACAGATTTCACTGGCTGGGTCATGTAGAAAGAATGGAAGAGAACAGACATACAAAAATTGATGTATGCACAAGAGATGAGGGAAACAAGACCAATGGGGTAGATCAAGACAGAGATGGGAAGACAGCATAGAACAGGATATAAAAGAAATTGATGTCACCAGCTGGAGAGAGAAAAGTAGGAATAGAGATGAATGGAGGCAAACTTTTATCTGCAGCAATGAGGCTTAATGACTCAGATAGCTGAAGAAGAAGAGGAAGTATACCAGGAGTGACGGATTAACCATCACCCAGGCAACTAGCCTAAATTTAATAAGGGCCAACCCAGTTCTGTGCTGTTTATCCCCTGATATAAGATCATAAAACAAAAAAGTTTTTTTTTTTTTCTCTCTTGATGCAGTACACTTGTGGACCTCTAAGTCTGTTTGGCTTAATGGGTAATGTTCACACTATGATTTTTTAAAAATCGGTACAGTTGTACCTGTCTCGTACCTTGCCTGAAATACTTCCTGAAATACTGGTTTTGCCACTACAGCAACATTCGATACTTTGTTCAGTTTTACATTAAAAATAAAATAAAAGTATAAAGTAACTTCACAAACATCAGTGGAAAGTAAATGTTCATGTGAATGTTTTTTTTTTTTCTTATTGTGTTTATGGCAAGATTTAATCTTCACAAAATGTTCATATGCTGGACCACAGTCAGAACTGACTGATTCTTGTCCGTGCATATTCAGCATCATCACTGCATTGGTTTTATTATCCTCCAAATGATTTTGGTCCTGCTGGCTGCTTTTTACCAGGTTTTTGATAATATAAACTGGTTACAGTAACCAATGATCTTCCAGATGTTTTGGTTTTTCTCACTTTTAGTTGGTAATTCACTGGTAATTGCCAATTAATGCGATCACTGCCAATAAGTAGCCTGCCATTCTATCCAGAAGATCCATCCATCGAAAGTGGGAAATTTACAAGTGTCACTTTAGCACTGACTGCAGAAGAACTACAAGTTTATCTTCAAAATTTAGTAACAACAATATCTGTAATACTGATATCCACATATCAGATATAAAGTTTTTTTTGTCTTTTTTTTTTTTTTTTGTCCTTTATTTAGAAAGAAGAGATATCTAGAGACAAATTTGTGAAACCAGTCACCTTCGAAGATATTGAAAATGAGAAAGCTACAATAAAAAGAAAAATCGGAGAAGCCTATGCCATTGAAGAAATGATCCGTGATATAGATGAGTTTGATAAAAGACAGTCTGAGAAAGCAAAACCAGAACAAAGTATGAGACTTCTTTGGGGTCCCTCGGATTCGGAGAGGAAGAAACGTGAATGTAATATATAAAATTTTAATATAAACTTTGTATTTATTTTCATATACATTTTCTTAGCACAATTCAGTTGGTTTTTGGAGTTCATTTTTTATACATATTGTTTCATTTTCAGCATGTTACTACCTGTATTTATAAGTGAAGATATGCTTTACATCCAACTTTTCTTTTCTAAGACTTAATTTGCCAATCTTAGACTAATTTATACGTTAGTGTTTCACCTTTCTTGTTTTATAATTGCATGTATAAAATTTATTAAAGAAAATTTCAGTCAGTCAGTCATTTTGCATGTCCCTTGCAGAACTTTGCCTCCCTAACAGCTCTCCTGTAGGTCTCTCGGTTGTGAGCAAGATGGCCTGCTGCTGCTGATGCATCCATTTGCAAATTATCAGTGATGCCTTGAAGCCATCTTCACCTTGGTCTTCCTCTCTTTCTTTTTTTCCCATTATGTACCCTTCCAAGACGATCTTCTCTAAATTATCGTGATGTGTCCAAAATGTTTAAGTTTTCTCTGTTTAATCTTCTTTACTAGCCAACCTTCTTCAGTATTAAGTTCTTGTGGTATGGATATATTTGTTCTTTTTTGTGTCCATGATATTTGAAGAGCTCTTCTGTAGCATTTACATTCAAAGGCATTTATGTGTTTCTCAGCTGTTTCGTTAAGTGTCCAGGTCTCACAGGCATATGTTGCGATGGGAAAGATGCATGCCCTTAAAAGCTTATTTTTGTAGTTCTGTCTGTTCCTCTCCACAGCTTCTTTAGTTTTAAAGAATTTTAAAGAAATTTAAAGAAAATTTAGACACAAAAAATATAACTTGAAATATGTTTCATGTATTTAAAGAAAATTTAGACACAAAAAAAAAAAATTGAAATATATTTCATGCATTTAAATAAAATTTATACGCAAAAAATGTAACTTAAAATATATTTCATGCAAGAAATGAACTTTTCTTGTTTTTTTTGTCTACCAAATAAAGAATTTCAAGATCACATTTTTATAAATACAACATAAGCCATGTTGTTAATGTTGAAATAACATTAGACCTATGTTTATATTGTAGAAATGGGTACCTGACTTCTTCTGGAGTTGGGGGAAGGAAAGGCGGCCAGGCGTGATATTGACCTTATCACTCTCTAGTGTGCTGACAGGTCAAGGAAAATATGGGGCATTAACACCATATCCCTATGTGCCACTAAGGCATGACAGGATTACCTTTACCTTTTCCTTTTTTTTAGCTTATATTGTAATTTTGAAGTTGAATTTCAAACCCGCTGATCAGAAGGTCCCTGATGTGATTTTGCACTTGTGGGGATGTTTTTTTTTTTTTTGGAACTGCCCAGCACAGGGGTCGACCCAGCCTAAAAAAATTGGTACCTGGGGTTTGCCTAGAAAAACAAGGACAGCGAGGACAGTTGCTGGCATCCCTACCTCAAGTGCTGTAGGGGCCTAGAAAGTGAAGGCACTAACACTTCTCATGCAAATGCTACAGGACATACACATGTGCAAAAGCTTGAATTAAACATGGAGCCACATGGGTTAAACTCGCTGTTTAGCTACACGTAACATTCTCTTCAATCTTTATAGTACCTCTCCACTAAGTCCACCCCTTCTTACTTTTCAAACTTCCTCACAGCATCACTCTGCAGCAACCCCTCTTCCCCAATCATCTGTTTCAACTTCTCCTAGCTAGGTCAATATTGTATCACTCTCTCTCCCCTCTCCGGTTCCCCATCCACCACCCCCAGTTACAACCCACCGACCACATGTCACAGGTCTCTATTTAAACAGTCTCCACGTTCTACTAAATCCTTTCCTGACACACACTGCCAGACAAGTCACACCTTACAGTTTACAGCTAAGTACTCTTTTTAAAAAAAATTTTTAAAAAAAAAATAGTATTCATGTGAATCTATACTTTATCTCCTCCCTCTATTTCTTCGTCCTGTATGTTTTTGTATGATTAAGGCTCACGCCGAAACGTCACAACTTTGTAATCATTAAGTAATAAAGCTGCTCCTACTTTTCCCTAGTTTATACATTCTGGTATTGCAGCTTTACTGCAGTGCTTCGTGTATAGTTACATACACTAATTATTGTGGCTGTAGCAAATAGGAAGCAGTGGAAGTTTGCAGATATTAAAGTGATAGAGTACAGTGGGTGTCTCTGTCTCATAGTTTGTAAAACTCCAAACTTTATCCTGCTGAGATGGCTTCAGATATAGTTTGACCAAGTTCTGGAAGTTAATGTTAGCACTTTTAGATTCTGTACTCATTATAAATTAGCCACATTTGGAAACAAATGCATAAGGAAAGTCCTCTGTACACAGTGGAATGAATTCAAGACCAATGCAGAGATAAGGAAGATGAGCACTGTAACTTTAATCAGAAATTGGCATCCTTACACTCTGGGCATTCCCGTACATGCTCCGCCTTCCATTCCAACACCCAATGAAGATGGAGCCAGTCACACACAAAAGCCTATATTGTTTTTGTTATAAAAGAAAAGGAGATGGACATATATCAACCACTTGATGAGAAGAAGCAATTAGAGAATCCCAAAACAAGCCATTAAATGGGACACAACAGGGCCAAGAAAGAGGTCAACCATGTAAAACTCCGTAGAGAACATTGTTAAGAGAGGCTAAAATGGTGGGCATAAGGTCCCTTGACAAGGTTGAAAAAACTTGCCTGAAACAGAAAAACATGGTGAACTACAGTGCAAGTCCTATCCAAGATTTAAAGGCACAGGAAGGATGTAAGATGTAAGACTCATCATACATTAAAAATAAAATTCCATATATTACTAACAGTTTCTTTGTTGTGATAATTCTCATAATGTTCTAGTTGCTAGTACACATTATCATAGGCACATGATAAATAGTGTATAAGTATACAACTATATATTGAATGACTTTGTATTCGTTAAATAATAAAGCTAGAAAGGAAGTTAGGATCAGAATTGCAAAAGCAGCATCAATCTTCAAGAATCTTGAGAACATATGGAATTCAAAAGTTATAAGCACAAAAACCAAGTTAAGACTATTCAATTCGAATGTAATATCTACCCTCATTTATGCATGCGAAAGCTGGAAAACAACTAAAGAAATAGAAAAGAAATTAGACTCTTTTGAAAACAAATGCCTAAGGAAAATACTTGGCATCAAGTGGAATGAATTCAAGAACAATGCAGAGATAAGACAGATGACTGAACAACAATCAGTCTCATGGGTGATCAGGAAAAGGAGATGGACATATGTTGCTCATTTGATGAGAAGAAATGATCAGAGAATCCCAAAACAAGCTATCAAGTGGAACACAACAGGCCGAAGAAAAAGAGGTGGACCGCGTGAAACTCTGAAGAGGACATTGTTAAGAGAGGCCAAATTAACAGGCATAAAATCCTTTGATGAGGTTGAAAGACTCACCGAGGACAGGAAAAATTGGCGAACTACTTTGCGAGCCCTATGTGACGTTTAATGGCACGGGAAGGATATAAGATAAGATATAAGAAATAATAAAGCTGTTCCTACTTTTTTCCTAGTTTATACGTTATCACAGGCAAGGGCCCTTGAGAGGAATTTTTTAAAAGTGATATGAACCTAAATTTCTGGGCCCCTCTAACCTATTCTGCCTTTTGCCTCTGGACTTTTAGGCTAATTGCCCTCAGAACCTCCTTAGCCCCCCCCCCCCCCACCCCTCCAATCCCCCCACCCACCGAAACCTTCCCATGCCCTCATTCAACTTCTTAATCTTAGAGCAATTAACTGCTTCCCCCGCGCCCCTTCCCCTGCCCCAACTGCATTGGGTTTAACTATTGGGAGTTAAATGATGATGCAGTGTTATTGATGTTAGTGTTACAGTTGCAGAAATGTTGTTGTTATTTTATCTTTTATTGTTCATAATTTTTTTTTTGGAAAATATTACTAGCAGATGGGGTATATGATAGTTTTACTTCCTTTCTGTGTGTACATTATAATGTCTGTCAGTGTAATCTGGTGTAGTGTCATTGGTAATGTAGCAGGTGAATCATTAGTTATTTATATTTCTGTTTTGAAACTGTTATTGATAATATAGAGTTTGTGTCTGTCAGAATTATGGATAATATAGAGATTGTGTCTGTCGGAAATATGGATAGTATAGAGATTGTGTCAGAATTATGGATAATATAGAGATTGTGTCAGAATTATGGATAATATAGAGATTGTGTCAGAATTATGGATAATAGAGAGTTTGTGTCAGAATTATGGATAATATAGAGTTTGTATCAGTCAGAATTATGTATAATATAGAGTTTGTGTCAGAAGTATGTATAATATAGAGTTTGTGTCAGAATTATTGATGATACAATTAATGCCTGAATTATCGATAATATAGTTTGTGCCAGAATTAATGATGATGTAAAGTTAACACCAGAGTTAATGATGATAAAGGGCCAAGACACCAGTTACTGGTGCTCTACAGCTATTGTTATCTTTGTTTCTCACACAGCTTGTCCTGTGGAACTAACTATTGACATAACTGTTGTTACACACACCCACACACCACACACACACACACTGTTTAATGTGTTACAGTATGTTTATGGAAAGTACTACAGATTATGTTGCTATTAGTTTCATGACTAAAGTTGTGACTAATATAATTTATATATAAATATTTCAAGTAGAGCTAGAAAGAACACTGAACTGAACAGCTTATTTAAATCCCAACAAATTATAACTGTCTTGAAACTGAACAGACTATGCTGGTTGGGCCATGTAGAAAGAATGGAAGAGAGCAGACAAACGAACATTATGTATGCACAAGAAATTGGAGAAACAAGACCAAGGGGTAGACCAAGACAGAGATGGAAAGACAACATAGAAGAGGATATAAAAGAAATTGGTGTCACCAACTGGAGAGAGAAGATTAGGAATAGAGAGGAATGGAGGCAAAATTTATCTGCAGCAGTGAGCCTTAATGACTCGGACAGCTGAAGAAGTAGAAGAAGAAGAAGAAAAAGAAGAAGAAGAAGAAATGTTTTGAGTGTTACTGTAAATGAGAAGGACATCTCAAAAGTAAGTTTACAAGGCATGTAACGTCCATAAAAGTGATGTCAGACTAGTGGGCATGGTTGTGGAGTTTTCCATATTCATTATTTGGCAACGACATTCCAGATGGCAG
The DNA here is from genome assembly GCA_009760885.1 of Achatina immaculata. Taxonomy (NCBI): domain Eukaryota; kingdom Metazoa; phylum Mollusca; class Gastropoda; order Stylommatophora; family Achatinidae; genus Lissachatina; species Lissachatina immaculata. The sequence goes on from CM019710.1 coordinate 4,892,470, forward strand.
CATTGTGCATCACAGTCTAGTGTCTGATAAAGATGAAATGTCGACTGCAGCATGGTCCTAACAAGGGGTTCAGGCTGTGATATGATCTCTGAATGCGAAGCAGGTGCCACCAGCGGAAATTCATCACCAGTTGGTGGAAGTCTGTGGTGACAGTGTAATGAGTCGATAGCACGTGGAAAATTGGCGTGCAGAAGCTCGAACCGGGCGAGTGACAGTCAGTGACGTAGTGCGGAGTGACAGACCCACGACAGCAGGTACGGCAGTGAACAAAAGGTGCGTCGAACGTGCGATATTGGAGAAAAGATGAATGACTGTGAACGAACTGAGGCATGACTGGAGTCAGTCACATGGAACAGTGCCCAGAAAGAATATGCAGTTAGGATTTCATGAGATGTATGCACGATGGATCCCGCGTTCTTCCTGCGGCCCACAGGACAAAGAGAAAGGCATATGCCTTATTATTAATATGCCCTATTATATATATGCCAGTATGCAATACTCAGCCAAGACTTTCCGAAACGCATTGCCACTGGTGATGAGACATGGGTTCTTGATAGCACCCCAGAATCGAAACGTGCAAGTCAAGGAGTGGAAGCATCAGGAAATTCAAGGTTATGCCCTCTCTTGGCAGAATGATGCCTGCCGTGTTTTGTGATCAGAAGCGCGTTTCCTTTCCTGGAAATGGGAGCAACAATTAATGCAGGTGTGTAAGGTGTTATATTGGAAGGTTTACGAGCTGTCATCAGACGTCTTCGTCTTGGGCTGTTGATCAAGAAAAGGGTGCGTTGCTCCTCCGTGGCATCCCCCGCCCTCTCACGACAGCTTCAATTCAGGGGAACCCTCGGAAAATTTTCTGTGGGAGAATTTAGGCTACTTGCCGTGTAGTCCCGACCTGGTGCTGAGTGATTTTCATCTCTTTCCGGCTGTCAGAGAACATCTTTCAAAGAACAGATTTCTGAGCGACGAGGATGTGGAACCAGCGGTGCCACAGTGGCGCTATGTCCAGGGCACCACATTTTACGAGATGGGCATCGAAAAAAACTTGTCCTACGCTTAGACAGATGCCTCAGTTGTCATGGCGACAGTTGTCATGGCGAATACGTGGGAAAATAAGTTGTCCATCATGTGGACTATAGAGTAGGGTGTGTTGTGTCCAAATAAGTTTTTGCTTCTGAAGTATTAACCCTTGTAAGCTTACTTTAGAAACGGCCCTCATAAAATGTTGCTGGTGTTAACAACGCTGCTGGTGTTAACAATGTTGCTTGTGTTATTTGGAGCTTTCAGTATATATTTAATTATTGTTAATTTTGTTTCCCCCTCATTTCAAGTTCCCGAAATCGTGCTCTTGATAAGAGATATAAAAAAATTCGATACATAAAGATGGATGAAGCCTCATTTCAGCAGTTCGTGCCAATTTGGGGGCAAAACAGCAGAGATCAAAGCGAACAAAAATTACGTTCACCAACTAAGTATTATTTTTCTTCTTTTTCGAAAGCAAGTTGACACAGTGAGTATGTGATGAAACTTCTGAATAGATTTTATCCGACTGAAGAATGTACTAATTTGGTGATTTTCCAGGAATGCTGGTATTCTAATCCTAATTTTGTCATTGTTCTAGCAAGTCCATGTTCGTATCTAATACTTGGTAGATCTGAGAATATCTATGTATGTGAGTGTTATAAAGAATAGTAGACCGGTATACAGTTTAACTAACACGTATGCAGTAAAGCATTCATTCATTATCATGTCCTTTGCCCCCCTAACAGCTCTCCTGTAGGCCTCTCGGTTGTGAGCAAGTTGCCCTGCTGCTGATGCATCCATTCGCAGATAATCAACGATGTCTTGCAGCCATCTTCGCCTTGGTCTTTCTCTCTTTCTTTTCCTCATTATGTACCCTTCCAAGACTGTCTTCTCTAAATTCTTATGACGTTCAATGTGTCCAAAATATTTAAGTTTTTTTCTGTTTAATCCTCTTTACTAGCCAACATCCTTCAGTATTAAGTTCTTGTAGTATGGATATACAATGATATCTTGGAATCCGAATTTAATCCGTTCCAGAACCCCGTTCGAGTTCCAAGACAGGTTTTCCTCTTTAAAATAATAGAAACTGGATTAACCCCTTCCTGGGACCCACCCACGAACTCGAATTTTCAAAATGATTTTAACAGTAAATACGCTGGATTTTAAGGTAAAATATTAACAAATAATAATATTTGAATAAAAATGTAAATTAATAAAATTAAAAATATAAAAACCTGTATTTACATTAAAAAGGAATGATGATGGCGCATGTGGAAGCTGGAGGAGGAGAGAGATTATTGCTTGGAAGGGGAGTCACCTCCCATGATAACATCAGGTAACTGCGTGTCTGGTGGTTCTGGTGTCTGCATTCTTTGCCTCTTCCATGCCCTTTGCTAAGCTACCACTTGTAGAGGACTTGGGGTCACTGGTCGTGGTGTCTTTTGAGAAGCAACGTTCCAAAGCGGTCGGATGTTGGCATAACAACACTATAGATCCCGGTCCTTTTCTTAAAGTTCTCGAACCACCCTCTATTGGCTTTAAACTCCTCCTTTTAAGCACCAGTATCAGGCATGCCTTTCATTAAATCATTGTACAGGACCTTGGCTTTCTCAAAAAATTATCGCCTCATGCATCACATCACCAGCCACCTGTTTTTCATCCAAACTATGAGGAGTTTTTACATCTCTTCCATACTTTTCAATCTCCTAGAGGTCAGTGTCGTAACGCCTTTCGCCACATCAGCTATTTTGATAGCTTCTTCATTTTTCAAAATCGTAAAAACAGTCGATTTAGTCATCCCGAACACGGTAGAGAGATCAGCCACACGTGTACCAATTTCATGCTTAACGATAAGATCTTTCTTAACTTCAAATATAGCTCTAACAGCTTTTCTTCACTACACTTTTTAGGACACATGGCGAATACACTAAGTTGTTATTATATAAAGAAAAACATAAAACAGGCACAAAAACATAAAATTAGCAGTGAAAATCACATGAGATGCTTTCACTACAGCTACCGATGACGGGTTGAACGACAAAGAGTATGGGTGGTCCGCGCGCTGGGAACGCGTACGCACAAACACACGTGAAAAACGTGCTGGCCGTTCGGATTTCAAAGCAGCGTTCGGATTCCAAGTTGTTTGAGTTCTGAGGCGTTCGGATCCCAAGGTATCACTGTATTTGTTCTTTTCTGTGTCCACGATATTTGAAGAACTCTTCTATAAGATTTACATTCAGAGGCATTTATGTGTTTCTCAGCTGTTTTGTTAAGTGTCCAGGTCTCACAGGCATATGTTGCGATGGGAAAGATGCATGCACTTAAAAACCTAAAATTTAAAATTATGTCTCTCAGTCTGTACAGGTTCTTTAGTTGTTTTACTTTGTGAAGAGTGATACTCGTAGATTGGCTCCTTTTAATCTCCCTCATTGTATCTCCATTGCTAGTTAGTATCAGTTTAACAATATAAAAGAAAACGATTTTCTTATTACTACTGTAATGCTTTGTGACACTGCCATTATTAGCATGATCTATTTCTTTCATTACAATCATCATTATCATCATCGTCGTCATCATCATCGTCATCATCATCATCATCGTCATCATCATCAGCATCATCATCAAAACAAAGGTTATTCAGATCTTCTGTTATGCCCACATGGATTTCATTCAGGCAGCCAGTTCGTCTGCTCTGAAAGATACTTAATGCATTTCTTTGCTTTTTTCGGTTCTCCTTCCTGTGTATAATTTTAGCTATCACAAGATACTTTTCGAGAATGTATCGTAAAATGTAATCCAGCGTTTAGTTTGGTCTAAATTGTAAGAATCGTATATTTGTGCTTTCCTTCGTTTCTTTGTTTTGAAAAATCAGAATTTACTCATTTTTTTTGTTAACTTGATATTCGCAACATTCTGAAGTGAAAAGTTGGAAATGAATAAAAAATTATTGCAGTTGTACATTGTTGTATTTGGGTGAGTTTGTGAAGGAAGCGTAAGATTAAAAAAATACTGATATGCAGCATAAGATTTTGATAACTGTATATTGCGATATGTAATAAATATATACAATAAATATATGTAATAAATATGTGTAATAAATCAATGTGCAGTGTGTGTATGGAAAGTAAGTGTTATTCATTGATTATTATTACTATTATTATTATCACTACTGTTACTTTTATTATTATTATTACTATTACGTGATTATTATTATTATTACTATTATTATTACTATTACTTTGATTATTATTATTACTATTATTATTATTATTATTACTATTAGATGCCAGATAGCGCCGTCGATCCTGCTTCTCCATCTCGTCCGGTCCTTGGTGTTTGCGATCAGTTCAAACTCTTTTCTTTTTACCCCCCTCTCTCTCTCTCTCTCTCCCCCCCCCCCCCCCCGGCACTTGATTAGTCCCAGAGATATTTTTTTTTCTCTTGGCCTTCCTCTCTTATTTGTTTTCCCCTAGCTTTATATATGGACATATGTTGGTCACGTGATGAGAAGAAATGATCAGAGAATCCCAAAACAACCTATCAGGTGGAACACAACAGGCCGAAGAAAAAGAGGCAGACGGCATGAAACTCTGAAGAGGTCATTGTCAAGAGAGGCCAAATTAACAGGCATAAAATCCCTTGATGAGGTTGAAAGACTCGCCGAAGACAGGAAAAATTGGCGAACTACTTTGCGAGCCCTATGTGACGTTTAACGGCGCGGGAAGGATATAAGATATAAGAAGATGAAAGGATAGATAGTTCAAACATAGTGGAACCCACGATAATACAATAATGTAGGTGATGGAGAGGGGTGGGTGGGACTATTATTAGCACAATTATAGTGTTGAAGACGTTGACAGTATCATGATAACGACAAGGCCGTAACATCATAATAAAATAAGCATATAAACTATTCTTTCCTACACAAACGTATAGTTTAAAAGTCTCCGTGCCAATTCAGGAAACCCTGGTGCTATTTCTTCAGCCAAGATAGACAACTGCTCATTGACAAACCATTTAAGATATCCACTGTAGAGGACGGAAATCGGTTCTCCTCCTTGGTTTCTATAGTAACTTCCGACGCTGTTAGCCAGAGCGCAGCAAATGGAAAATCTCGTCTGATTGGTTGTGCTCAAGAAAACGGACAAACGCAACAATTCTCTCACCAGACAGGCCGTCATGTCTTCGTATAGGAGAAGAAGATGAGAGTTTGGGAATGTCAGAGAGGCTCTCACGAATCTTATCCATCTTTTTGTGCGACGGACTGCATACATTTTCCATTCTGAAGGGCAAGATATAAGAAGCATCAGGGTAGGTTCATTTTTACACGTAGGAAACAACAGGGATTTTGCTTAGTAAAGTATTTTTAGAACTTGGAAGAAACAAAATCATAAACAAAGCACTTATAGACTTGAGAGAAAGAAAAATGACAAGAGAACTATTACCATTACTACTACTGTTATTGGTGCTGTTATTACTACTACTGCTGCTACTGTTACTGTTACTACTACTGTTACTACTACCACTACTATTACTGCTACTACTACTGTTACTACTACTACTGCTGTTACTACTACAATTACTACTACTGCTATTACTATTGTTACTACTACCATTACTATTAATACTACTACTGCTACTACTATTACTACTACTTACTACTACTACTACTACTACTACTACTACTACTACTACTACTACTAATGCTACTGCTACTGCTACTAATACTACTATTACTACTACTACTACTACTACTACTATTACTACTACTACTACTACTACTACTACTACTACTGCTATTATTATCAGGCGCTATTAAAAGAGGGGAGAGGCCTATCCGTTGTAGTACTCCAGGGTCGGCAGAATTTTCTGTTTTAAGAACGAACTATGAGGGCTTCGGGGGCCGATGTGAATGAAAGAAGGATAAACAAAGAGGGGGCAGGTTAAAGTGTTGTATCAGTTTCTTCTTCACCTCCTTATGCCTCTAAAACCAAATTCTTCTTAAGTTGTCTTAAACTGCTCTTACAGACACCGAATACAGATAATTGTTTATTTGGAATAGTCCCGAAATGTTTGTTTACTAGATAGTCATTTATATATGTATGTAGTTACTTCTGTAGTGAGTGAATGGATAAGAGCGAAACGTAAATGTTATATTTTATTTTATGTCTCTCAGCTTCAATGTTAGTTATGTTTGTTACATGAACAGCATATTTGTAGAATGTCTGGAATAGAGTGAAAGATGTATGATAAAGAGCAGAATGTCAGACGGGCCTGCGTGCCCAATTCTTAAACTTTTTGAAATAAAGATCAATCAATCAACCAATCAATCAATCAATCAATCAATCAATCTCTGTATTCGTTGTTGTTGTTGTTGTCCTTCCTTCCCTCCCTACCTACCGTCCTCTTCTTCTTGTTGTCCTTCCTTCCTTCCTTCCTTCCTTCCTTCCTTCCCTACCTACCTACCGTCCTCTTCTTCTTGTTGTCCTTCCTTCCTTCCTTCTCTACCGTCCCCTTGTTGTTGTTGTTCTTTTTCCTTCCTTCCTTCCTTCCTTCCTTCCTTTCTCCTCTGCCGTCCACTTGTTGTTGTTCTTCTTCTTTTTCCTTCCTTCCTTCCTTCCTCTACCGTCCTCTTCTTGTTGTTCTTGTTCTTGTTCTTCTTGTTCTTGTTCTTCTTCTCTCCAGCTCTGAGGTACATATTCAGCTAAACCTGGAGCCCTGTATCCAGGACAAAATCCTGGTTCCCCCCATCTTCTGCTCATCTTCAAAAGCTATTCTTCAGATGTTAACCACGTGATCCATCTAATTCCGTAACTTCACCGTCTTTGACAGCAGCCATGTTCTGTACCTGGTGATATGTACACATGAGGGAGCCCTGCCCAGGTGCTGAACAGCTTAAACCTAGGGGCTCAGGAAGAATGGGGAGCTTCAGTTTCAAGGGGATACCCCTACCTCCCTTTCTCCACTTACCGCTTATGTTTTTTAATGCACACCCCCCCCCCCCCCAAACTGGTCTACACATAAATGGAAAGAGGATATAAAGGAAATTGGTGTTACCATCTGGAGAGAGAATATTAGGAATAGGGAAGAAAGGAGGCGAACTTTTTATCTGCAGCAGTGAGCCTTAAAAGCTCGAAAAGCTGAAGAAGCAGAAGAAGAAGAAGAAGAAGAAGAAGAAGAAGATATAGGGGAGAGCAAAGGCCTTTATTAAGTTTAGCTTAGGCGTCGGAATGTCGCTTAGATTCATCTCTGCTCCTGTCAGCGATGCCATTACTGTAGGCGAACATTCTATTTGCCTAGGTATGTTGGCGTATGACACTTAAAACACGAAGAAGAAGAAGAATAGCCATTCAAAGAAATACAGCGTAATATTAACAAACTGCAACTTAACGATTATCTGGGGTTATCTCTCTTTTCCCTGAATGACTTCCCTTTAAGCGGGATCTCCTGTATTCGGCGACCAATGCATAAAACGGATTCCTCATCAGAAAGATTTGTTTCGTAAAACCAACTGCAGAGAGAGTGGGAAACAATGATACATATTCTGCATTTGCTAGATTACATACTAATATACTTAACTTTTTTCATTCCAGAATTAATTCATATGCTTTTCCAGAATAAATTTCGATGACAAATTTTGTTACCAGGAAACTGGAAGGAAGTTAATCTAGAATTTTTCCAAAAAATATTATTTTCCTCTTCTTTTTATATTTCTACCAACACCACCACTACTCCTTCTACTGTAACTACTTCTACAGTTACTACTACTACTACTACCTACTACTACTACTACTACTACTACTACTACTACTACTACTACTACTACTACTACTACTACCTACTACTACTACTACTACTACTACTACTACTACTACTACCATTACAACAACAATTACTACTACTGCTGCTTCTTCTAATATTACTACTGTTACTAATACTACTACTACTACTACTACTACTACTACTTCTACTACTACTGCTGCTGCTGCTTCTAATACTACTACTACTACTACTACTACTACTATTACTACTACTACTACTACTACTACTACTACTACTACTACTACCGTTGCTGCTGCTGCTGTTGCTGCTGTTACTTCTAATATTACTACTATTACTCCTGCTACTGCTAATTCTAATACAACAACTACTACTACTACTATTGCAACTACTACTACTATTGCTACTACTACTACTACTACTACTACTGTTTCGCGACATTTACTTACTGCCTGAAAGCAGATCTTTTTCGTGTGACTTCACCACAATGACATTACTTATCTTGCCTTCTCCAGGAAATCCATTCCTCTTCAGTTCTCTATCAAAGTATATCGAGCCACTTTCAAATCCTGAAAACAAATAATTTAGAAATGGCGTGTTTGTTTTGTTTTTTTTATGACGGAAATTGGAATAGTTGTCTTCTGCTTTAAAAAGTGTATTTATCATCATCGCTACCATTGTCATTGTTGTCTGCATTATCAATAGTAGAATTCTGTGTTGTCGCGCCAAAGAAGACTGGAGGTAAGAGGTATACATTCCGGCTGATCTTCTCCTTAGGCAAAGTTATGTCTTGTCTTGTCTTGTCCTATCTATCTTCCTGGAACTGCGAGCAGGTGTTCTTTGTAGCCGATGCCGTGAAGATTTTGTGGCGCCGTAACTTGTCGGCGTGGGAGTGGGTTATAGCAGCTACTTCTTCAGACCTTGAGTGTGGCTAAAAAGCAGGGGGTATGCAATACTTCTGACTCCACCACCATGGGGATTATAGCGATATCTGCCTCCGTTAGCCAGTGTAAGGAGTGGAAAAATAAGCAAGCAGTGACCCGGTTTTGAATGGAAAATCCCCAGGCCTTCGAGTCCGGCGCTGGCCAGCTATATAAGTCGAGAATAGAGAAAAAGGGAGATAAGTTGAGCACGTGGAAGTCCAGCAGCGAGACGTATACCAGGAGGGTCATTCGATAGATGGAGGCTGACGTGTATAGTTTAGTTGTGTGCATTTGTAATCAGGATTGAAATCATATTATTCAAGGAACCTTTTTTTTATGAATCAATAACGCGTGTGGAAATATATAAACATATGGACTTCGTGCGCATGGGTTTTATTTTGATTCGCATTGCCTTGTGGATGAGAACTTTGTAAATACATTGATCGTGATTTTTAGAAAAAGGATTGTTGTTTCGTGTTCCTGTTATATATATGTAAGGTGTGAATGTATGGTATAGTCATCCTTCCACCACTCAGTACGACGACGGCCAGACAAAATAAAAGATTAAATAATAATTTTCATCATTTTGTAAAGAAATATCTATTACCACACCAGGCTAGACCTGTTACTGGGGTACCAATGGAGACGGGACTGGGGTACCAAACCTGATGCTAGAATATCAAGAAATGGGTCGCTGGACACCAAATAGGCAAGGTTATACAAATGTCCAAAAGAGTAGTCTTGCTCCTTTCTGAGATGCGCACTCTAGAGACTGTTGCCTTGTCGGTCTCACTGATATCACTTCATTGAATCTCCACGATGTTCTGTGATCCTCTTCTAAATCAACACGATGTCGTACATCAATACCTTCACAACATCGGCTGCAAACAATACCAGCATGAGCTTCCAGTGAGACAGAAGACAAGACATGACACATTGTTCTGTACATGCACTTGGCCAAGGTGAAACTCACCGATCTCTCGATGCCGTCCGGTCATTCATATTGCTGTCGTCCACTTCGTCTTTTCTCTTCAAATTTCTCATTGAAATCTCGTGTTCAGTACATTAATGTACCACATGATATGGACAGAATATGAGTGTGTCATTACTCTGACAAAATGCTGGAAGAGCGGTTCCCAAACTGTTTCAAACTATGGCACATTTGGCAACACAGTTTTCTGTCTCAGCACGCCTGTGCTCCTGAAGCTTTAGCCTCAACTACCATGCGACACAGCTGCAGTGCAGGTTTGACAATAAAAGCGAGCACGTCTCTGTGATGTACAATTACCGAACGACAAAACAGCGTCGGCTTTGCGCTGCCATCTTGTGACCAAAAGCTCGGACGGCGGGAGAAGTAAAAGTTTGACCATCGCGAAACGAAATGTTGTCTGTTATGTTCTTCCATCTGCTGCTCAAATTAAAGAAAAAGCTAAAATAATACATTAACCAAGATAAGACAGACCATATGAAGATATCAAGAGACCAGAGGCAGAATGGTCCACATTATATAAATGTTGGCGATATGATTATTAGGAAAGCAGAAACATACAAATATCTAGGCACAACCTTCAACATAAGCAACATAGTAAGCGAGCAAATCAAAAACAGAGTACAGATAGGGAATAAAATATACTTTTCTTACAACATCTGTTAAAATCCAAAATCATGTCCCAAAACCCCAAAATAACAATCTACAAAACTATAATAAGACCAGTCGTCATGTATGGATCAGAAACATGGAGTGCAACAAAGAAAGATGAACAACAATTGCAGATCTTTGAGAAAAAGATCCTAAGAAGAATCTTTGGGCACATAAAGGATACCAACTGTAGAGAATGGAGAGCTAGAAAGAACACAGAACTGAACAGCTTATTTAAATCCCAACAAATTATAAATGTCTTGAAACTGAACAGACTACGCTGGCTGAGGCATGTAGAAAGAATGGAAGAGAAAAGACAAACGAAAATAATGTGTGCACAAGAAATGAGGGAAATAAGATATAAAAGAAATTAGTATCACCAACTGGAGAGAGAAGATTAGTAATAGAGAGGAATAGAGGCAAACTTTATCTGCAGCAATGAACTTTAATAGCTCGGAAAGCTGAAGAAGAAGAAAAAGAAGGAAGAAGAAGAAAAAGAAGAAGAAAAAGAAGAAGAAGAAGAAGAAAACAATACAGGGGGAGCGATAAATGTACAAGTTGAAAACCGCGATGTGGAATTTTGGTAGCATAGTTTGAGCCAGATAGAATTTTAGAGTAATATTTTTTAAAAAATCACATTAAAAAAATTCTGAGGCACACTGAAGTGCCACGAAACACTGTTTGAGAATCCCCGAACTAGAACAAATTTACAATGTTAATTAATAATCTAGATATCTTTTAAGGACGGACGGGGGGGGGGGGGGGGGGGGAATGATGCTTTGCAAATGAATGCTAGAAAGTAGTTCATTATTATTAAACCAGGAAAAGACAACAAAGAACGAAAAAGCATTGGCTCATGTACAGTAGAATATGAAGACCACTGAATGAAAATAATAATTGTCATTTCAGTGTAAGGGGCACATAGTACAAAACATATTACTACTAATAACGTGAAATCTAGCAACTGTTGTAGTTTCAGTATCAAACCTAGTTAAACTTACAGTTTCAGGATCAAATTTAGGTAAGTTTGTAGTTTCAGTATCAAGTCTAGTAAAATGTTTAGCTTCAGTATCAAGTTTAGTTAAACTTGCAGTTTCAGTATCAAATCTAGTGAAATTTGTAGCTTCATTGTCAAGTTTAATAAAACTTGTAGTTTTAATATCAAGTCTAGTAAAACTTGTAGCTTCAGTTTCAAGTTTATTATACCGAGCTTACTAAAACTTGCAATTTCAGTGTCGAGTCTCGTAAAAGTTATAGTTTGAGTTTCAAGTTTGACTAAAAAACATTTCAATTTCAATATCATGTCTAGTAAAAACAATTATGCATTCAGTATAAAATCTAGTTTAAAAAAATTGAAGTTTCTATGTCAAGTCTACTTTTTTTTAAAATTGCATTTTCAAAACTAAGTCTGATAAAAAATAAATAAATTTATACTTTCAATACCAGGTCTAGTAAAAAGCTATAGTTTCAATATCAAGTCTAGTAAAAATGAAATTTTCACTTAGATGTGTATGAAAAGCTGTACTTTATCCAAGGCACGTTCTTAACTTACCTGTTAACTGTTGAATCAGGTGTCTGGTCCATGTATTCCCTGACCCAGGCCATGATAGTAATCTCGTAGAAGGAAGATGAAACCTAGCCCTTGCGACTTCCCTGGGACACGACATTGTCTCGGACAGTAACGCATCTCCGTTAACGATAAACGCCTTCATCAGAGCATCATACTCAATCGTCTCCGACGTTCTGCATGATCTGCTGTAGCTCTGAACCTCAGAATCCATATTCAGTTCACTGCAAGATGGCCACGCATCTTTTACGAAAGTCCAGTCTATTCCAGTTTCTGATTTCAAACGAGGAACTCTACCAGAAAGACCACGCTGATCTCCTCTTATAATATACAGGATAAATGGACAAGATCCGAACAGGACAAACTGAACAAATGCCATCTTCCCTTTCCACGTTTTTAAAGCAGCATACAGATATGGCTTCACTTGATATATGTTACGTGCCATACTAGTCTGAAGTCTGTATAATATACTCTAACACAGAGCCAAGATTTTAAAACGAACACAAGAATTTAGCTATGCCCGTGTAAATCGCATATAATCTACTCTAACACAGAGAGAAGATTTTAAAACAGACACAAGAATTTAGCTATGGTCGTACAGATCGTATATAACCTACTGTAACACAAACCCGGGGATTTTTTTAACAGACACACGAATTTAGGTATCATATGAACGTAGGTCATTGTTTGATGAAATCAGTCCCGTAAACCTGTGAGCAGAGCGTGCAAGTACTCACTATTAGAGGAGAATTTTCAGCGTTACCGAAAGAAAATAATTTTGCTGTGGTCGGTAAAGCGCTGTTGTTAGTTCCCTCACGCATGCACACTCGCGCACTCGCCCACCCACCCACATGTGAACGACCATTCGAAGCCCATTGGTGTACGAAGTGGGTAACACGTCGCCGTTCATATGATCCGAAAGTATAGGACCTATAAATACTGAGGAATGCGTGGCGGGAAGGTAGAGCAGAAAACCAGAGGATATGGCGGGGAGCTAATTTAGTCTTGTCTGTGTTAGCCCTGCCGACCTCACAATGTTTAATTCAAATGTATTGTGGATTATATGATGTGTCGTAATCATACTGTGCTGTGGGATCATCGTCACTTTCGTTACACGTGAAGATTTCCCTGATTCTTTTGAGTCTTGTCATATTTGGATAGGCACACCTAGGTCCATCATATGTTATTCAGTGCCTTGGCACAAAGTGAAATACGTTATTCAGTGCATGGGCACAAAAGTAAAGTATGTTATGCAGTACATGGGCACAAATGGAAATATGTTATTCAGTGCACTGGGACAAAGTGGAAATATGTATTCAGTGCATTTCGCACAAGTGGAAATATGTTATTCGGTGCATTGGGACAGGGAAGTTTTATGTGATATAGGGGGATGGGGATTTCATGGCAGCAGCGGTTGAAATGTGTTAACAGTGCATCGTCACAATATTGAGATAAATATGTAATTGCTTAGTAGGGCCTGAGGAGCCCAGACCAGTCTGGTCCACTGATTTAGTTGATACTTAGTTAGAGAAAATACATTCTATTTATGTCATGCCTTGTTATTATCATGATGATACATGTTGATGTCCTGTGTTGTAATGTCTGTGGTGGCGTCACTATGATATATGTAGAGAGTGTTAATAAATGGATGTAAACTGATTTGCTGACTTGGTAATATGTATTTCATGTTGATGTGATGTATGAATGTGCATAAAATGTTGAACTAACTGGCATGCAATATCCTTGGAGGGGAGAATCTGGGTTGACGGTCATGGGGGTCGCGAGATCTTGGCCACGCAGCACGGTAGTACTTGCCAAGGGAATGCCTGAAACAGCTGGGTTGATCTATTTCATCCCAAATCTATCAAATGTAGCTCTAGCGCCAGCTAATTTTACACACACGCACTTTTACTTTTGCCACTTTTGAAACTGTAGTATAATGCAAAGAAAACTAAAGTGATGACAACTGACAAAACAAACAAGGCAACTGAAATATGTATCAGTGAGGAAAAACTGGAAGAAGTGGAGAGTTTTGAATATCTTGGATCACTACTAACTAATAATGGAGATACAATGCGGGAAATTAAAAGGAGGACATCTATTGCTCTTCAGAAAGTAAAACAAATAAAGAATCTGTGGAGAGGAGCAGACAGAACCACAAAAATAAGATTTTTAAGGGCATGCATCTTTCCAATCGCAACATATGCCTGTGAGACCTGGACACTTAACAAAACAGCTGAGAAGCACATAAATGCCTTTGAATGTAAATGCTATAGAAGAGTTCTCCAAATATCGTGGACACAAAAAAGAACAAATATATCTATACTACAAGAGCTTAATATTGAAGAAGGCTGGCTAGTAAAGAGGATTAAAGAGAGAAAACTTAAATATTTTGGCCACATTAAACGTCATGATAATTTAGAGAAGACCGTATTGGAAGGATACATAATGGGAAAAAGAAAAAGAGGAAGACCGAAACGAAGATGGCTGCAAGACATCGTTGATGATCTGGAAATGGATGCAGCAGCAGCAGGCCATCTTGCTCACAACCGAGAGGCCTACAGGAGTGCTGTTTGGGAGGCAAAGTTCCGCAAGGGACATGCAAAGGAATGAATGAATGAATGAGTATTTTTTAAGCTGTAAAATGCACAATGCATACTTATATGATAAAACTGTTTCTAGTAACATATTTATATTTACCCGTTATGTAAATCGTTTACGAATGACCAGTCTACATATGTTACGTAAATGAAAAAAAACAATTAGAACACGCATACAGATTGTCTGTAGGATAACATTCACGGCATTTAGGATGGAACATAACAGTATTTAGGATTACAATATAACAGTATTGATACAATATAACAATATTTATGATGCAGTATAACATTATTTTTCCAGACTAAATGTTTACGAAGAATTAGGAAAATATTCTGGCCAAACACCATAAAAAATAACATCTTATTGGCAGAAATGCAGATGAAGCCACTGACAACAATTATTGAGGAAAGACGCTGACGATGGTTGGGACATGTGCTCCGAAATGACTGACAACTCACTACCAAAAATAGCACTGCGATGGACACCACAGGGGAACAGAAGTAAGGGTAGACCAAAAGAGACATGGAGAAGAACAACAGAAAGGATGTTGAGCAATAGAGGGCTCACCTGAGCAAGAGCAGAAAAAAAAGGCAAAGGACAGGCATTTGTGGAAAACCCTTGCGGAAGCCCCATGTGCCCTGGGCTCTTAAGGTTCAGAGAGAGAGAGAGAGAGAGAGAGAGAGAGAGAGATAACAGTATTTAGGATACAATAATATAACACTATTTAAGATACAATATAACAGTATTTAGAATTATATATATATATATATATATATATATATATATATATATATATATATACATGAGGTGGTGTAGTCGGTAGAACACTCGCCTGCCAATCAGAAGATCCCTGGTTCGATTTCGCACCCGGGCGGAAACCAGCCTAAAAAAAAAAAACAAAAGCGTTAGAAAAATAAAGCCAGCGAGGACATGCTGACATTCTAGTCTCAAAGGCTGTGGTGACTTACACGGCCGCTGGCTGAAAATGCTACGAGACATAGATTTTGCAAATAACAGTAATTAATATACGATATAACAGGATTTAGGACATCTCACAATATTAAGGATAAATGTGACAGTATATACGATAACATCCCACGGTATTCAGCAAAATATAGCAATATTTAGGATAACATATAACAGGATTTGGGATAACATTCCACATATTTTAGATTAACATACAACCGGATTTAAGATAACATTCCACAGTATTTAGGATTACATATAACAGTATTTAGGATAAAATATGAGACTATTTCGAATAAAATATGACAACATTTGAAATATAAAATAACAGTATTTAGGATTATATTCCACAGTATTTAGGATAAAATATAACTGCATTAAAATATTTAACGGTCTGTTACCTTTAATGGCCGTTAACTGAAATATAACAACAGTTAATAACAGTATTTATATAAAATATTACAGTATTTTGAATAAAATCCCACAGTATTTAGGATAAAACATAATATATTAAAAATATGTAACGGTCTGGTAACATTAATGCTATTTTACCGGAACAAGATAGTTAAATTTGTTCTGATGGTGTAATGCACGAACAGGTCACATAATGACATCTTCGGACAAGTATCAAGATATCAGAGAATGTATCTTTCCCTGTAGCATTTCCTCTTTATGAAAGATGAGACAGAAGAAGGGCAATGCAAGTCTTTTGTTATAAAGTTTTAAGGCCGTCGTGTTTATCCACGGATATTGATCTTCAGCGATTTGCAATAACTTACCTGACGTATTTTCTACCGCACCGTCGAAGTTAGATTGTCCATTGTTTAACCTCTCGGCCATCGCCTGCCTCTGTTACTATTTCTCTGTCTTGCTATATCGATGCTTTCAACAACTTTCCTCGCTTGTGTGTCCAATGATAATCTGACTGCTTCCTCTTTTGCGTAGTTTAAACTTCATTTCTTTCGTTTTTCGTTAAATTTTATCAGTCCGCTCTCATTAGTTTACTGTGCTGTCCAATAATAATAATATCGAATACTAATAATAATAATAATTATTATATTTATTATTGTTATTACTATTGTTATTACTTTTGTTATTACTATTGTTATTACTACGAGACTTTTGATGTGTTGATACCTAATACTAATAATAATAATAATTATTATATTTATTATTCTTACTACTATTGTTATTACTATTGCTATTACTATTGCTATTACTATGAAACTTTTGAAGCGTTGACATGCAGGATAGTTTGGGTGTATTCCTTGACCAGAAAAGAAAACAACCCCGAAATCAGCTGAAATTGAAAAAAAAAAAAAGCTCACATTAATAACATACACAAGAAGAAGACAACTACAACTAACGTAATGTTGCCATTAGTGGCCAGTCGTCCCGTATTATACGGGACAGTCTCGAACTTTTAAGAACTTGTCCCGGGAATCGTATTAATTCTGTTGGAGCGCCTAAATGTTGCCCTATTTTAAAACAGGCATCCAATGTTGTCCTGTTTTCTTATTTTTCATCGTTGAGTATTCAGAAATATCCAGAATCGTCAAATTATCTCAATACAAATGTTGCTACTTTTGGAAAAGATCCTCTCTCAATGTAGATCGACAAGTAGGACTGATCGGCACATTTGTAAGTAAAGTTATAAACCTGGCCTGCTAATAATTTTGGGTTAAAATTTGAATTTAACTTAACACTGCGTTGTCAGTTCGACTGAGTGCCCCGTATGTGAACTTATAAAAGGTGGTCAGATTACCATACTAAGAGGCATAATCTCTCTCTCTCTCTTTCTCTCTCTCTTTCTCTCTCTAAGGTTCCTGCCAGCAGGAGTAGGATATCATGTCCTTCTATAACCCCCGATCCCTTGTACATCTCAACAGGCTTGTCACTGAGCATTTCCCGTGCCAGGATGTCAAACCATCAAACATCTTTTCTCTCTGTCTACCTCTGCCTCTTCTACTTTCAATCTTCCCTGTTGCCATTAGGTGTTCTAGCTCACCTCCATATTCCAAGAGGCATCATCATCATCATCATCATCATCATCATCATCATCATCATCATCATCATCATCGCCTTTCTCTCCCTTGGGAGTATAGGTCACGGATAAAGTCTCTCCAGTTAGCTCCTGTTCTTGGAATTATTCTCCGCTTCCTTCCATGTGTATCCTTGTCTCTGAGCACTTTCATAATGTCCCTTCCCCCAAGTAGTTCTTGGCCTTCCTTGATTCCCTGTTTTCTTTGGGGGTTCCACGTCAGTGCCTGTCTTGTTATGCTGTTGTCTGGTTTCATTACTCTATGACCGGTCCACTTCCATTTTCT
Organism: Achatina immaculata; assembly: GCA_009760885.1. Classification (NCBI taxonomy): domain Eukaryota; kingdom Metazoa; phylum Mollusca; class Gastropoda; order Stylommatophora; family Achatinidae; genus Lissachatina; species Lissachatina immaculata. The sequence goes on from CM019710.1 coordinate 4,910,293, forward strand.
AGGCATGATTTGTAAGCCCACAAGCTCTTGTCCTGCTCTTTCCCAGACCTCCTTGTTCCTGGTCTTGTCCTGCCATTTGATGTTTAGAATCCTTCTCAAGCAGTAGTTCATGAATGTTTCTATTCCCCATTGCATTGTCTTAGTCATCGCCAATGTTTACGAACCGTGTAGTATGAGTCTTCATATTTTCTGATACAACAGTGAGTTCGCGAGACATCACAGCTCCTCATGACGACTTATTTACACAGCAACATTACAACACGAAGATTTTGGCCAATGAAATCTTATAAAATCAACCTTTGACCCGAACAACATGTCGCAAGATGGCGGCAACGGCCAAAAAAACGTGAAGCTCACCAACGTGACAATATTGTGGGCCCGAGTTTTGATTAATTGATTTTTTTTAGTACAGAAAAATGGGCCGTCCTTCTTACTTTTATGAGACGGCTTTCATCACCTCAGAAATACATCAATTTTTTTTTTTACGATAAATCAACCATTCCTCCTCCTACCCTGTCACAACAGCTACGCCAGTGTCGATGTCAAAGTTACAGGTCAAACGCATTCATATGTCAAGTTTACACGTGAAAATTTATAATTTATTTGAAAGAATTAATAATTCCTTTTCTTACAGGTGTGTGCCACAGGTGTTCCAGAGCAGAGGTGTTCCAGACCAGAGGTGTTTCAGAGCAGAGGTGTTCCAGACCAGAGATGTTCCAGACCAGAGGTGTTTCAGAGCAGAGGTGTTTCAGACCATAGGTGTTCCAGACCAGAGGTGTTTCAGACCAGAGGTGTTCCAGACCAGAGGTGTTCCAGACCAGAGATGTTCCAGACCAGAGGTGTTTCAGAGCAGAGGTGTTCCAGACCAGAGATGTTCCAGACCAGAGGTGTTCCAGACCAGAGATGTTCCAGACCAGAGGTGTTTCAGAGCAGAGGTGTTCCAGACCAGAGATGTTCCAGACCAGAGGTGTTTCAGAGCAGAGGTGTTCCAGACCAGAGATGTTCCAGACCAGAGGTGCTCCAGACCAGAGATGTTCCAGACCAGAGGTGCTCCAGACCAGAAGTGTTTCAGAGCAGAGGTGTTCTAAACCAGAGGTGTTCCAGACAAACGTCGACCTTCAGCAAGCTGAGCAATACACTGGCATTCTCCTACCCCCGTTCCCCCTTAACTCGGGCCTGTTGACTGCATCATGTCACCAACCCCCCCCCCCCCCCCCGTGTTCTCTTGATGTCGTTCACACGCTCACATCATCGTCATCATCATCCCCTTTCTCTTTTTGGCCGAGGCAACCCTCTTTGAATATGATCTTTAGAATATAACTATGTTTGTTTTTGTTTTAAACACACGAAACAATTCTTTTTCAAATAAGAAACAACGAGGCTTTCGCACAGTCAAGCGAGAGAGCACAGTGTTGTATGGTTAGACCTTGGAGAAGTTGTATGGTTAGACTTGGGAGAAGTTGTATGGTTAGACTTGGGAGATGTTGTAGACAAAGCTATGGCTAAGGTGCACCTCGAGGTGCAGTGCTAATTGGAACACCGTGTTTCAATTCCTGGACTTACACAAACCCCTGGGTGGGAGGGGGTCACTCCCTTCAGAGCGTCAGGAGTTCAATAGGGCCGAAACACTTGTCTGGGGGGGGGGGGTACTTCCTCTGATGATCTGAAGGAGTTGCGTTGTAGTTCTTCTCTACTGTTTAGAAATTTCCTGCATACACTTTTAGACGTGAGAGAGAAAGAACAGTGACAAGATAACAGGCGTGACTCGAACCACAGTCTCCTGTAGAACTAGCAGACGCCTAGTCAAGAGAGTACAGCGCACTTATCCACTCAGCCATTTTAACATTTCAAAATCAGTAACCAAATTCTTTTTAACGCTTGTCTTGCAACAGTAACACTGGGAAAAAAAAGGGAAAAGAGGGGACATAACACAGAAATCCCTGTCGCCGATCCTAGCACAAGTTAGCTTCAGTGGGAAGTGACCCCCCTTGAATGTTACAGGTGTCGGATCATATCATGTTCGCTCGAGCAAACCCATAAACTAAATATGGAGCACAAACGCTTATTTTTGGAAAGAGTACTTCTTCTGAATGTAGAGAATACCTACATGCAAGACTGGGCACACCAGAATAGCCCTCTTAATCAAGTTTTACGTAAATACAGGGAAAGGGGGCAGGGGATCCGGTAGGAAATTCAGGCAGTCCTCGATATATGTAAATCCAATATACGCAGACCCGTATTTACATGGTGTAGACCTAATCTCCAGCTCACAGAGAACATCCACAGAGCGCTACGGATGGAGGCGGATAGAGCTTGGGTCTCAGCTATTTTTAAAAAAAATGTAATTCAATTTAATTTTATGTTATTTTTTTTTGTGTTGCTCCTTTTATTTCGCTTCTTTGATTGTAAGTCAGAATATCTACCCGTACCCCATACCAAGACTGAAAGGTAAAATCCCCGTTTCCCTGCCATTAAGACATATTAGGGGATACAGGGTTAGGCGCGTAGACCTTCGGCACATGAAAGTCTGATGTGGTCAGTATCACACCTGGCCGAGTTTAGCTTCCCAGATTTCTCTGGTAGCCATTTTTAAAGGCTGGGTGGACCACGGGAGGTCCTTTTTCGGTGTGTGCCAGAAAAATAACCCCCCACTGCTGGGGGCTTGAACCCGATACCCCCGGATTAGTAGACTGAGCGACTAACCACTCAGGTAAGCAGGTCGCCCTTGGCCAAGTTTGTCTGGCACATATGATGCTTTCCAGATAATAGGCATTTAATATTTCAACAGTTCTGAGTCTGTCAATCTGTGATCCCAATTCGCCCGCTCCCTTCCCCCTCCCTAGAAACGAAAAACCTCCCTAGGTGAGTGGGGATGGGGGAAATTCCTCACCGCCGGAGGCCCCTGTTGGTTGGGTTACAACGTTTCGTTTACTCTTTTACTTCTTTTACTGTAACCATCTTTTTTTTTACTGTTGCGTCACTGTGAGACGCTGGCACAGATTCCGACATGCGCATGCGTCGACTTCCCGTAAGGTTTCTGTTGTTGAAACCCCCTAATATAAAGTAAACAATTGCAATAGGAATGGCAAGACGTACGTTCAGTAGACAAAGCTTTTGTTCAGGAGTCTGCCCATAAAAGGCAAAAATGCTACATCTGTTCTGTACTACTGTACGGATTATAACTCAATTCAAGTGCCTTGCCTTGTTTCTCTCCACAATTCCCTGTCTTTAGACTTGATTATGAGATCCGCCGGTGACTTTCTTCCTAGCCACACTGACAGAGCATCCAGTAGCTTTTCTCTCTCTGTCTTCTTCTGTCTCTTCTTCCTTCAATTTTTCCAGTTGCCACAGTGTGTTGCAATTTTCCTCTTCTCAGAAAAATGCCCTACAAATCTCGCTTGTCTGCCTTTGATCTCTTTGCTATAATTTGCTTTTTAACTCCAGCCTCTCTTAAGACTTCTTCATTGGTTTTCTTGCCTGTCCATGGTACCTTCAAAATCCTTCTGATAAACCACATTTCCACGGCCTCCAATTTCTCTCTGTACTCTCTTATTCATAGACCATGCTTCACATCCATAAAACAAAATTGGCTCGATGTAACATTTAAGTACTCGGAATCTTGTTTCCATTGATATGGATCTGTTGCACGGCGTATGAACCTGGACTGTTATGTGAAGAGCAGGAGAATGAATGAATGAATGAGTGAATGAGCTTTATTTTTAAAGGGTAAAAATTGGAGAAGGATAATAACCAACGCCAGTCGGCATGGCACCTGATGATGATGATGATGACGACGATGAAAGAATTGGCCACGCAGGCCTTTCTTACATTCTGCCCTTCATCACTCTATCTTTCATTCTTCCCACATATCGTCATCATCATCAGGTGCTGTGCCGACTGGCGTTTGCTATTATGCTTCTCCAGAGTACACGATCCTTCATGCAGGCTATGAACTCAGTTGGTGATCTCCTCTCACACCATCCCGTCAGACTGTCCAGTATCATTTCTCTTGGTCTTCCTCTTGATTTTCTTCCCTCTATTTTTCCTGGTGTTATAATATTTTCAATGCCCCCTCTTCTCATTGCATGTCCTATGAAAGTACATTGTCTCTCTCTTATTTTTTTGACAATATTTTTTTATCTCTCCAGCTCTTCTCATACATTCTTCATTAGTTAATTTTGCTGTCCAGGGGATTCGCAACATCTTCCCACACGCTCGATTTAATACAAGTATACAAATAACAGAAAAACATATCAAAGAGTGCAAAATGAAAGGAAAATATATTTTCATTATAGTTCTTCTACAAAACAAGCTATCAAGTGGAACACAACAGGCCAAAGAAAAAGAGGCAGACCGCGTGAAACTCTGAAGAGGACATTGTTAAGAGAAGCCAAATTAACAGGCGTAAAATCCCTTGATGAGGTTGAAAGACTCGCCGAAGACAGGAAAAACTGGCGAACTACTTTGCGAGCCCTATGTGACGTTTAACGGCGCGGGATCGATATAAGATATTATATAAGATAGTTCTTCTAACACATATTCTTTAACATTCATTAAAATAATTTCTATAACTTGACGGCTGGCGAGCCATGGGGTAAGAGAGGATAAATGCGACAGAAATATGGATCGACAGGAAAGTAGGTTATATGTCATGGAGAATTAAAGGAACAAATTTACAAGTATTAGAACAATTACAATTGAAAAGTGAATTTCTCAGATAAGGATTAAAAAAAAACACTTTGGCCATATCAAAAGACATCATCATATATTGAAGACCGTATAAAATATTATAAAAACAGGAAAAATAGAAGGAAGAAGATCAAGAGGAAGACCAAGAGAAATGATACTGGACAGTCTGACGGGATGGTGTGAGAGGAGATCACCAACTGAACTGATGGCCTGTATGAAGGATCGTGTACTCTGGAGAAGCATAATAGCCAACGCCAGTCGGCACGGCACATGATGATGATGAGAGGGGGGAGAGGGGGGTGAAGACGCTTGGCCAGTTAGACAATCAGCGACCCATAGCTGACCAAGACCCTGTCCCACCTCTCCGTGGTACCCCCCAGTAACAGGCATAGCCTGGCTAACGGGGCGGGGATCGCCATAGTCCCCATGGTGGTGGAGTCTGCTAAAGAAGCATTACACAACCCCCTGCTCTTTAGCTGTACTCCGGGACTGAAGAAGGTAGCCGCCATAACCCGCTCCCACGCCGATACGATGCTGTGCCTCAATATCTCTACAGCGTCGGCTGCAAAGAGCGCCAGCTCATAGTTACAGGGAGTTCGTACAAGTACAAGAAGTGAAGACTGTACTAGTAGGAAAGGTTGAAGGAAAGTGAGAAAGAGGAAGACAAAGATGTAGATAGGAAGATAACATACGTAAATGGACAGGACACAGCGTGGCAGAGTGCACCATCAAAGCGATGGAGCAAGAAACTAAAAAGTCAGTACCTCCAGCTTTCGTACCTAACATGGCACACGATGATGAGAATGATGATGGAAATGAAGGTATTTATAGAGCGATCCACCTGTGTGAGGTGCTGATCGTCTATTTATGAAAAAATTCATGATATAAAATCATACTCTCAAAACTATTCGTACGTGCCAAAACACCATCTCTATTTTTATCCCATGGAAGCTCGCACCCTCTCAGATAAATATAGCATCACGGGAATTCCGGTTACATACTTGTATTTATATAACACGTCTTAAGCGCGTGCTATAAATAGCTGTTAGATTTCTGAATATTTATGTAAATTTACTATCGGCAAGAATGGGGATAGACATAATATATTTACACAGCACTGAGAGGGGCGTCAAGGAGTTGATCCCCCCCCCCCCCTCCCTTTCCTCCAAGCTACAAAGTATTGTTTTTCTTCATTCGCATATAGGGTGTTTGAGTAGCGTAGCGGTTGTTGCATTAACCTCGCACATCGAGGTCACGGCGCACCTGACTTCTTCTGGAGTTGGGAGAGTAGATGGCACCAAGGCGTAATGCTGAGCATGTCACCCTCTAAAGCAATGGCTCTTAGCCTCTTTTTTCTGTGTCCGTGGACCCCCCCACCCTCCCTCCCTTTACGGCCTTAGAATGACTGTGGTGCCCCTCAGAAAAGAAAAACAATGAATAGAACCCAAATTAGACTAATACTGGTTTTTTTTAATTAAAAGGAGGACATCTATCGCTCTACAGAAAGTAAAACAACTAAAGAATCTGTGGAGAGGAACAGACAGAACTACAAAAATAAAATTCTTAAGGGCATGCGTCTTTCCCATCGCAACATATGCCTGTGAGACCTGGACACTTAACAAAGCAGCTGAGAAACACATAAATGCTATTGAATGTAAATGCTACAGAAGAGTTCTTCAAATATCATGGACACAAAAAAGAACAAATATATCCATACTTCTTATCTTATATCCTTCCCGTGCCGTTAAACGTCACATAGGGCTCGCAGAGTAGTTCGCCAATTTTTCCTGTCTTCTTTCAACCTCATCAAGGGATTTTATGCCTGTTAGTTTGGCCTCTCTTAACAATGTCCTCTTCAGAGTTTCACACGGTCTGACTCTTTTTCTGTGGCCTGTTGTGATCGACTTGATAGCTTGTTTTGGGATTCTCTGTTTCTTCTCATCAAGTGACCCACATATGTCCATCTCCTTTTCCTGATCGCCCATAGTACAAGAACTTAATACTGGAGAAGGCTGGCTAGTAAAGAAGGTTAAACAGAGAAAACTTAAATATTTTGAACACATTAAACGTCATGAGAATTTAGAGAAGACCGTCTTGGAAGGATTCATAATGGGGAAAAAGAGAGGAAGACCAAGGCGAAGATGGCTAATAGACAATGTGGATGATTTGCGAATGGATGAATCTACTTCAGGGCATCTTGATTAAAACAGAGAGAGCTGTTAGGGAGGCAACGTTCCGCAAGGGACATTCAAATGACTGACTGAATGTTTTATTTTAATCGAACCAATCTATATGGGGGTTGGGGGGGGGGGATGTTCTTGGAACACGAAATAAAAATCCTCTGTGGACCCTCAGGGAATCCAGGCTAGTGAAGGAAAATTATGGACCATAACACCGGACCCCAACATGTCCCTCTAAAACTCGTATATTACTTTCTATATCTACCCTGTTATTTCACTCACCGTTAGTCTAATGCTAAAATATAGAATGGTTACCAACACTGCACGACGAACAAGTCCATTGTCGTTCCGATCTCATCATGTGAAGCAGATTTACAACTCTGTGCACTTACACCGTGAAAACCCCGATAAACGAGAAATGATGAGAAGGGATTCAATCTCACCCTTTGGAGCTTAACCTGACCGTGATACTGCAGCCTTATCTCAGTCACGCAGTCAGTCATTTGAATGTCCCTTGCGAAACTTTGCCTGCCTAAGAGCTCTCCTGTAGGCCTCTCGATTGTAAGCAGGATGCCCTGCTGCTGATGCATCCATCTGCAGATCATCAACGATGTCTTGCAGCCATCTTCGCCTTGGTCTTTCTCTCTTTCTTTTTCCCATTACAGCATTATTTGCTCGGCCAAAGTCACCGCGCTTCTAAGTTAAATCGTGGTCACGTGTCCACTAAGCTGATATTCTCCTGTAGCTACACCTTTTCCATTTTATTCTTACAGGGATTACTGGTGTGCAATGTAATGTGGTGTGCCTCGCCTTGCACTTCGTGGATTTCATAGGCAGCTCTTATTATCTGAGAGTGTTGAGTGTTAACATTTTGGATCTTAGTGAAAGAAAGTTTGATGAGAACTAGACATAGTGAAGACGCTGTCCAATTTGGTGGCTAACACGTAAGCGTCAGGGTTGTCAAATCATAGCTGGCATACTAGCGTCAGGGTTGTCAAATCATAGCTGGCATGCTAGCGTCAGGGTTGTCAAACCATAGCTGGCATGCTAGCGTCAGGGTTGTCAAACTATAGCTGACATGCTTGCGTCAGGGTTGTCAAACCATAGCTGATATGCTAGCGTCAGGGTTGTCAAACCATAGCTGACATGCCAGCGTCAAGGTTGTCAAACCATAGCCGAATAAGACCCTGTTCCACCTCTACTGGTACCTCCCAGTAACAGACCTAACGTGGCTAATAAGGCAGGGATCGCCATAGTCTCCATGGTGGTGGAGTCTGGTAAAGAAGCATTGCACCCCCTCCCCCCCCCGGGTTTTTAGCACCACTCAGGGACTGAAAATAAAAACAATAGCCGCCACAACCCGCTCCCAATCCGACACGATGCTGTGTATCAACATCTTCACAGCATCGGCGGCAAAGAACGCCAGCTCGCAGTTCCAGAAGGAAGAAGAAGAAGAAGAAGGAAGAAGAAGAAGAAGAAGAAAAGAAGAAGAAGAAGAAGAAACAGAAGAAGAAAAGAAGAAGAAGAAAAGAAGAAGAAGAAAAGAAGAAGAAGCAGAAGGAAGAAAAAGAAAAGAAGAAGCAGAAGAAGAAGAAGCAGAAGGAAGAAGAAGAAAAGGAGAAGAAGCAGAAGAAGAAGCAGAAGGAAGAAGAAAAAAAAGGAAGAAGAAGAAAAGAAGAAGAAGCAGAAGAAGAAGAAGCAGAAGGAAGAAGAAGAAAAGAAGAAGAAGAAAAGAAGAAGAAGAAAAGAAGAAGAAGCAGAAGAAGAGGAAGCAGAAGGAAGAAGAAGAAAAGAAGAAGAAGAAAAGAAGAAGAAGAAAAGAAGAAGAAGCAGAAGAAGAAGAAGCAGAAGGAAGAAGAAGCAGAAGAAGAAGAAGCAGAAGGAAGAAGAAGCAGAAGGAAGAAGAAGAAAAGAAGAAGAAGAAAAGAAGAAGAAGAAAAGAAGAAGCAGAAGCAGAAGGAAGAAGAAGCAGAAGGAAGAAGAAGAAAAGAAGAAGAAGAAAAGAAGAAGAAGCAGAAGAAGAAGAAGCAGAAGGAAGAAGAAGAAAAGAAGAAAAAGAAGAAGAAGAAAAGAAGAAGCAGCAGAAGAAGAAGAAGCAGAAGGAAGAAGAAGAAAAGAAGAAGAAGAAAAGAAGAAGAAGAAAAGAAGAAGAAGAAAAGAAGAAGAAGCAGAAGAAGAAGAAGAAGCAGAAGAAGAAAAAGAAAAGTAGAAGAAGAAAAGAAGAAGAAGAAAAGAAGAAGAAAAGAAGAAGAAGAAAAGAAGAAGAAGCAGAAGAAGAAGAAGAAGAAGCAGAAGGAAGAAGAAGAAAAGAAGAAGAAGAAAAGAAGAAGAAGAAAAGAAGAAGAAGCAGAAGAAGAAGCAGAAGGAAGAAGAAGAAAAGAAGAAGAAGCAGAAGAAGAAGAAGAAGAAGAGCTAAAATCGAACACATTACTCCTTCCCGCGGCCCTCCCCCCTCCCGGGCAAGATTTTATAACCTTCTTTCTGTTAGTCAAGCTTGCTTCTATTATACTTTAATGTCAACAGGTTTGTGACACTAACTGCGCATATCTATGAGCACATCTGTGAGTCATTCACACATCATATTACGGTATTTATATTGTAATCACCCTACAGTCGACTGGCTCCCCCCCCCCCCCCTCACAATCGCCTCCACCCTCAAGATTGTTAATTTGATTAAACATGTATTCCAGTAGGTGGTGGACCAAAAGCGTGTGACAGCCGTGATATAGCTATCTCTCGCTGATAAGCGCTTCGTAGTTTAAAATTCGGTGCATGCATGTCCAATATCACGTACTGGATTACGAATGTATGTGTGAAAAACCTCATTTTTTATGTTTTAGTATACGAAAAAAAAAAGAAGCAGCAATTCGAGTTGAAAATAGAACTGGAAAATATCAACCTATAAAACAAGGGTTGCGACAAGGATGTGTACTATCTCCAGACCTTTTTTTCTCTGTACAGCGAGAATATTCTAAGAACGATCATCACAGAACCAGGCATAAAAATTGGAGGATACAATATTAACAACCTTCGGTATGCTGACGACACAGTACTGATAGCTGAGAACCAACAAGACCTGCAAAATCTCTTGGATAAAGTCGCCAAAGAAAGTGAACAGAAAGACCTTACTTTGAACATAAAAAAGACAGACTATGGTTATATCTAAGAAACAGATTCCACCAACATGCAGTACAAAATTAAACAGAACTATTCTAAAGCAGGTGCAGAAATTCAAATTCCTTGGAGCAGTAATAACTTCAGATGGGAAATGCAGAACAGAAAATAGGAACAGAATAGGCCAAGCAAACAGTGCATTTCAGAGAATGAGAAACATATTAGAAAACGGATCCTTATCAATGAGTGTTAGAAAACGAGTCCTAAAATGCTATATTTGAACCTATCTTGTTATGGAAGTGAATCATGGACAATAGGCAGGTCTGCACAAAAATCAATGGAAGGAGCAGAAATGTGGTTTATTAGAAGAATGTTGTGAATCCCCTGGACAGCAAAAATAACTAATGGAGAATGTATGAGAAGACCTGGAGAGACAAAAAACCTTGTCAAAAAGATAAGAGAGAGACAATGTACTTTCTTAGGACATGCAATGAAAAGAGGGGGCGTTGAAAATATTATAACAACAGGAAAAATAGAAGGAAGAAGATCAAGAGGAAGACCAAGAGAAATGATACTGGACAGTCTGACGGGATGGTGTGAGAGGAGATCACCAGTTGAACTGATGGCCTGCATGAAGGATCGAGTGCTCTGGAGAAGCATAATAGCCAACGCCAGTCAGCACAGCACATGATTATGATATGAAAAAAACGTATACTTGGAAAACATGTTCTGAAACTACCTTTTTTGTTCTTGGGGTTACCCCCCCCCCCCCCCAAAAAAAAAAAAGAAAGAAAATCATGTCATGTTAAGGGGCATGGAGACTTTCATTTTTGCTTCATGTACTCCCACTGAACATGTATACCCCCCCCCCCCCCCAAATTTTGCTTTCTGGACCCCGAAGGAGCATGGAAACCCTCATCCGTTTGCCTTGTGTGCCTCCAAAGGGTGTAGAAATCTCCATCTATTGCCTTGTGTGCCCCTAAAGGGTGTAGAAATCTCCATCGTTTGCTTCCTGTATGCCAAAGGGACATGTATCCTGTATGCCAAAGGGACATGTATCCTGTATGCCAAAGGGACATGTATCCTGTATGCCAAAGGGGCATGTATATCCCCATCATTGTTTGTTTATGTGTGGTTATTGTTGTCCAATATGCCCTAGGCATTTGCAGGAGACCAAGTCTATTTCAGACTGGGCACGTGCGAGGGATTCGATTTAAGATACTGAGTTTACATATCATGATTTCCGTTTCCTCTCCAGGTATCACGATGTCAGACACACCTTAAACACTAGGAGATGTCAGGTGGCGGTGTGGAGAGTGCCCTGCCCTCTACTGTTCCTACAGAACGAGTCACGGTGTTCTATAGTCATGTTTCCTTCTCGCATGTTTAAAGTTCTTTATTTTGTATTGGCTCTGATAATACATTGCTCTATCACTTTATTGATCTCACGTAGCATGCCTTGACTGTAAACCTCCATTCTTCTTGTTCTACAGAGGTTCTCAAACTAAAGGAGCCCTCGCATCATTTGCTTCCCCTATGCTATGCCAAAGAGACATGGATACTGCTTCCTGTATGCTATGCCAAAGAGACATGGATACCCCTATCGTTTACTTCCAGCATGCTCAAGAGACATGGACACCCCCATCCTTTGGTTCCCGTATGCACAAGGGACATGGACACCCCCATCCTTTGGTTCCCGTATACTCAAGGGACATGGACACCCCCATCCTTTGGTTCCCGTATACTCAAGGGACATGGACACCCCCATCCTTTGGTTCCCGTATACTCAAGGAACATGGACACCCCCATCCTTTGGTTCCCGTATACTCAAGGGACATGGACACCCCCATCCTTTGGTTCCCGTATACTCAAGGGACATGGACACCCCCATCCTTTGGTTCCCGTATACTCAAGGAACATGGACACCCCCATCCTTTGGTTCCCGTATACTCAAGGAACATGGACACCCCCATCCTTTGGTTCTCGTATACCCAAAGGACATGAATGCTTCCATCATTTTCTTCTCGAAGCCCAAGTGGCCTGGATACTTCCATTATATTCTTTCTTCCTGTATGCTTTGTCCAAGGGGCATGTATACCCCAAACACTGTTCTACAGTCTCAGGACATACATGACTAAGCTAAAGAGATGGAACATCCCAGTCATCAGCTTAAAGCTAGAGCTCTCATAAAATAAGTTTATTCTGACAGCGTAAGAATTCAGTAAAGACAGTGAAAGCGTTATCTGCCGCTACGCAAAAAAAACCATAATCTACTAAGCATGAAACAAATAGAAAATCTTACAAGTTCTGGCCGTGCCCTTGGCAGGTGTCCTTTAACCAGATTTTCAATAAATTTTGCAATCCTAAGTACTAATACATTAACTCTTTCATTCCTGAATTAATTTTCATGTTCTGTCAGAATAGATTTTAATGAGAAATGTTAGTAGAAAAAAAAACTGGAAGAATGTTACTCTATTAAATTTTTAAAAAAATGATTTGGGTTGGAAATGTGCTATTTTAAATTTTATTTAGACTTTGCTTAAATACTGACATGAGCGTTGATTTAACAGGTGTGTAAGCCCTATCAGCAGTGTTAATGTTGCTTCGAAGTGAAAGAGTTAATTTATGTGAAGAGGAAATTTCCGAGAGATCGAGGGCGGAGCTCAAGGACACCGCGGAGCACAATTTGAAAAAAATCTAGTCTAGTTTATCAAGTGCTTGTCTCAACACGTTTGAACTTCCTTAGAAACGAAACTATGAGCAGGTAACCCGAAGGCAGGACGTCCTGCTTCGCAGACTCCGGATATACGTAGCTATGCTAAAGATATGAAACACGCAAGTTATAAGACTTTTACTGACTGGGCTATCCAAACCTCTATCCCACCTCTTCACGACTGCTCTCAGCGAGCTATCTGACATGCTCCTGCAGTCTGGTTTAATGGATTATGATTTGCATTAAGTCCCCGTGGTGTAATTTTTTTGGTCAGACTGTCGAAATAATAATAATAATAATAATAATAATAATAAGTAAAGTAAAGATAGTCCCATACCATTTCAAATGCCGTAGGGGGTGAAGCGTTAGAGGCCTCATTATGCTGGGTCATCAGCGTATGAGGTAGGGTGACCAGTTCCTATGAGGTAGGGTGACCAGTTCCTTTCCTCGCTGCCTTTACTTCCCAGATTTTCTCTGGTACCCATTTTGCGAGGCTGGGTCGACCTCAGGGCCGTATTGAGGAAAAAAAATCCCGCTCAGCTGGGGATTCGAACCCTCGACCATTTGGTTGCTAGACGAGTGCTCTAACCACTACGCTAGCCGGCCCCCTAATAATATAATAATATAATAAATATAAATAATAATAAATAATAAATATAATAATATAATAATATAATAAAAATATAATAATAATAATGTCTGAATATTCAGGTGCCCGAGGCACATAGGGCTTCTTGCAAGGGTTTTCCACAAAAGTCTGTCTTTTGCCTATGTATGTATTTCAGACCTGGGAATATGCAAGGGATTGGATTTAGGATACAGAGTTTAAATGTCATGATTTCCGTTTCCTCTCCAGGTATCACGATGTCAGACACACCTTAAAAACTAGGAGATGTCAGGTGGCGGGGTAGATAGTGCACTGCCCTCTACTGTTCCTACAGAACCAGTCACGGTGTTCTATAGTCATGTTTCCTTCTCTCGTGTTTAAAGTTCTTTGTTTAGTGTTTGCTCTGACAGTACATTGTTCTGTCACTTTACCGATCTCACGTAGCATACCTTGACTATAAACCTCCATTCTTCTTGTTGTTCTGGTTCAGCGGTTTTCAAACTGAAGAAGCCCTTGCATCATTTGCTTCCCGTATGCTATGCCAAAGGGACATGGATACCCTTATCATTTACTGCCCGTATGCTATGCCAAAAAGACATGGATATCACTATCATTTGTTTCCTATGCTATGCCAAAGAGACATAGATACCCCTATCATTTGCTTCCAGTATGCTATGCCAAAAAGACTACCCCTATCATTTGCTTCCAGTATGCTATGCCAAAAAGACTACCCCTATCATTTGCTTCCAGTATGCTGTGCCAAAAAGACTACCCCTATCATTTGCTTCCAGTATGCTATGCCAAAAAGACTACCCCTATCATTTGCTTCCAGTATGTTATGCCAAAGAGACATGGATACCGCTATCATTGGCTTCCTGTGTGCTATGCCAAAGAGACATAGATACCACTATCATTTGCTTCTCGTATGCTTTGTCAAGGAGACATGGTATCCACTATCATTTGCTTCCAGTATGCTATGCCAAAAAGACTACCCCTATCATTTGCTTCCAGTATGCTATGCCAAAAAGACTACCCCTATCATTTGCTTCCAGTATGTTATGCCAAAGAGACATGGATACCGCTATCATTGGCTTCCTGTGTGCTATGCCAAAGAGACATAGATACCACTATCATTTGCTTCTCGTATGCTTTGTCAAGGAGACATGGTATCCACTATCATTTGCTTCCAGTATGCTATGCCAAAAAGACTACCCCTATCATTTGCTTCCAGTATGCTATGCCAAAAAGACTACCCCTGTCATTTGCTTCCAGTATGCTATGCCAAAAAGACTACCCCTATCATTTGCTTCCAGTATGCTATGCCAAAAAGACTACCCCTATCATTTGCTTCCAGTATGCTATGCCAAAAATACTACCCCTATCATTTGCTTCCAGTATGCTATGCCAAAAAGACTACCCCTATCATTTGCTTCCTGTATGCCCAAGTGTCCAGGTGAGCCCTCTGTTGTTCAACATCCTCTCTTTTGTTCCTCTCCACGTCTCCTTTGGTCTACCCCTACTCCTGCTTCAATGAAGTGTACATCTCAGTGCTATTTTTGGCCGGAGCACACGCCCCCAACCATTGCCAATTTCTAAATAATGGTCCTCTCTCACATCTTATATCTTATATCCTTCCCGTGCCGTTAGACGTCACACAGGGCTCGCAAAGTAGTTCGCCAATTTTTCATGCCTTCGGCGAGTCTTTCAACCTCATACAAAATATTAAAGTTACTCTTGTTCCCCCTCCCTTCCCCCTCCCCCGCCCCTCGCAGGTTCTGCTACCAGGTTCAAGTCCCAGGGAGGTGGGAATTTGTTTTTTTCTGGTACACACCAAAAAGCCCCCGGGGTCCACCCAGCCTCTAAAAATAGGTACCAGAGAAATCTGAGAAGGTAAAGCGGCCAGGCCGTAATACTGACCACATCAGACTTTCATGCGCCGAAGGTCATGGAAAATACGGGCCTAACACCGTATTCCGCAATATGCTTTAATGGCATGGAAACGGGGATTTGACCTTTACCTTTACCTCCCCTGCAGGCAGAAATCCCAACAGAGAAATCATTCTTTCTTTTCAGGAACTGTTCACTTATATTTACACTGTCCTTGAAGAAGATGCTTTGCTAAAATATTTGTTGTGCTTCATGATTTTAACTACATTTTTTCAAATGCTTTTCATTTCTCTTCTCATCCTGATTTTCCCAGTTGTTTTTAATGAACGTGAAGTTTTTCATGTTTATGTGATATATAAAGAAAACTGCCACAGATATTGATTTCACGCTTGAAAAAAAAAACCCTGTCATTTTCTGTAAAATATCAGTTGCAGAAAAATTTAAATCCCTGTGCCAATCTTTCCATACACTTTACATAAATTACCGTAGCCAGTCTTTCCATATACTTTACATAAATTCTTGTAGTCAGTCTTTCCATACACTATATATAAATTCTTGCAGCCAGTCTTTACATACAGTTCACATAAATTCTTGTAGTCAATCTTTCCACACATTTCACATAAATTCCTGTAGCCAGTCTTTCCATACACTTTACATAAATTACCGTAGCCAGTCTTTCCATATACTTTACATAAATTCTTGTAGTCAGTCTTTCCATACACTATATATAAATTCTTGCAGCCAGTCTTTACATACAGTTCACATAAATTCTTGTAGTCAATCTTTCCACACATTTCACATAAATTCCTGTAGCCAGTCTTTCCATACACTTTACATAAATTACCGTAGCCAGTCGTTCCATACACTTTACATAAATTCCTGTAGCCAGTCTTTCCATACACTATATATAAATTCTTGTAGGAAGTCTCTCCATACATTTCACATAAATTCCTATAGCCAGCCTTTGCATACACTTCACATAAATTCATGTAGTCAATCTTTCCATACACATTACATAAATTCTTGTTGTTAGTCTTTCCATACACTTTATATAAATTCCTGTAGCCAGTCTTTCCATACATTTCACATAAATTCCTATAATTAATCTTTCCATACACTTCACACAAATTCCTGAAGACAACTTTTCCATACGCGTCACATTAATCATGTTTATCATTGAATCTTGTGAACCAATCAATATGTACTTCCTGCACTGATTTTTAAAAAGTACCAAAGGAACAGAAACAACGAAATGAAGGCCATTATTGACTCTTTTCCACATCCTACAAAATATATTTCAATAAAACCAGTTTTAGCATTCAATCATTTAAGTAATGCTTTCAATGACAAACAACTTCTTCAGATAAAAATGTTTATTAATTATAAATAGCCAACAACAAATATTCATTCATTTGCTATATAATTTCATATCATATTTTGCTTTTTAAAATCTTTTTTTTTGTTAGAACTAGAAAGCGAGAAAAATCCAGAAACAATTACCAAGAAAAAAATGATGAGGCAAAGAAACCTGGCATGATCTTTTTTTGTCTACAGAAAAGTTTTCAGTTTTAAAAACCCGATCTTACATCTTACATCCTTCCCGTGCCGTTAAACGTCACATAGGGCTCGCATGGTGGTTAGCCAAATTTTCCTGTTTTCGGTGAGCTTTTCAACCTCATCAAGGGATTTTATGCCCTACTAATTTGACCTCTCTTAAACAATAACATGTGTATATAATATATTTCTGACACACAGCGTCGGACAAGCCACAGCTTGTTACAAATTACAGCTAAGTGCCCTATTCATTATATTTGATTTTTTTTCTCTTTTTAACATAGCATTGATGTCAATCAATCAATCAATCAATCAATCAATCCATCCATCCATCCATCCATCCATCCATCCATCCATCCATCCATCCATCCATCCATCCATCCATCCATCCATCCATCCATGTCTTCGTCCTATATGTTTTTGCATGACAAAGGCTCACGCCGAAACGTCACAACTATGTTGCACTCGTTAAGTAATAAAACTATTCTTACTTTTGTTCCTAGTTTATACATTCTCTTAAACAATGTCCTCTTTAGAGTTTCAAGCGGCCGACCTCTTTTTTTCTTTGGTCTGTTTTTAAAAACCGGATATGGAGTGGTTCCAAAATTTACCTCTGAATCCACATCCCTATGGCTACAAAAATATTTTCCTCTCAGTTGGTTCTGATGCCCCTGTCACTTCTTTCTCCCCTCATTGCTTTCCGGATTTTCCAATACCCCTCCTGGTTGCATTCTATATGCCAGAATTTATGAAAGCCAAATTGTTTAGATTCTCAATTACCAAAGAAAAAAAAACAAACTTGTGTAACAAAACTCTGTGCAAACTGGCAAGCTTAATCATTAAAATGAAGAAAGAAAAACACAGGTTTACAAGATGGTGTCTTGAGAAAAAAAAATTAGTATCTTTCATGTTTTGATCTTCCATCCAAAAAATATGGCAAAGATATTATTGCTAAGAAAGTATATAGTTCCATCTTTTTACAATATGTGACAAAGGATATTAATCTATGGAAGCACGTTATATCTTTTATCTGATTCAGTCACAAAATAGTGACTTGTTTCATACATAAATTACATGAAAAATATGGATTCAGTATACGTGAAATAAGATTTCGGTCAAAATCTTAATTCAGAAAGACTGCAACAGAAATCATTGTAATTCGCCAAATATCCCATAATACTGTCAGTCATAGGAACAATTTTCAAGATTTAGAAAACAAAATACAATAATACTGAAGTGAAAAGTTTTACAACCACACAAAATGAAATATGATATGGAATACCACAGAATCAATTTTCACTTCTTTTGTTTCAAGCTAGGTAGCAATGTTTGGAAGAAGACATTAGACCAATTTTTTGAAAAGTTTTTGTACTAACTATAACATTACAGTTTAATACTGGCTTTCCATATCTTTTATACCTGTATGTAGATGACAGATTATATGGGAGACCACTGAAGCATTGCTTACATTTTTTTTTTCAGAACTTCTTCTGTAATGTTAGAGCATGGCTCTGTGGCAATATTTGGAAAGGACAAGATATTTGTACTGACAAAAAACAAAACAAAACATCCAATTTCAACACCTGCTGGTCCATATCTTTGTTGCTATATTTAGATGAAAGATTATATGTGACACCATTAAAGCATTTTTCACTTAAAAAAAAGGATTCCTTAACCTGTATGTCAAATCATAACTTTATAGGAATGTTTGGATAAAAAAAAAGACACGCGACAATCTTTGCACTGATCAAAACATTAAAATTTGAAATCCTTGCCCAATTTTACATTTTTAACAAAAGTGTCCACGTTTTAAAATGTAGACTCTCTGACTTCCAGGACATCATCTGGAAGTATGTCATATTCCAGAAGCTGGACTTCATTCATTAACTGGACAGATCCTTTCCAGAGCTCCAAGTTTTGAGCAGCTGTTTGCAGGCACCTTGATAATGACTCTTTGAGCTGGGGAATGTATTGGAAGAATATAAAAACATGGGATTCTGTTTGCAGGCACCTTGATAATGACTCTTTGAGCTGGGGAATGTCATGGAAGAATATAAAAACATTGGATTCTGTTTGCATGTACCTTGATAATGACTCTTTGAGCTTGGGAATGTCATGGAAGAATATAAAAACATGGGATTCTGTTTGCATGTACCTTGATAATGAAATGACTCTTTAAGCTGGGGAATGTCATGGAAGAATATAAACACATAGGGTTCTGTTTGCAGGTACCTTGATAATGAAATGACTCTTTGAGCTGGGGAATGTCATGGAAGAATATAAACACATAGGGTTCTGTTTGCGGAAAGTGTCCAGAAACATATGGCACAGAAACTGAAGCCAAGCCACTAAATACTATACAGTCTTCACACTGTTATATGGTGTAGGAGAATGGACAATAAATCATCATCGTCATCATCATCATCATCGTCGTCGTCGTCGTCATCATCATCATCATCATCATCGTCGTCGTCGTCGTCATCATCGTCGTCATCATCATCATCATCGTCGTCGTCGTCATCGTCATCATCATCATCCCCGTCATCATCATCATTATCATCATCGTCCCCGCCATCATCATCATCATCATCATCATCGTCGTCCCCGCCATCATCATCATCGTCGTATCCCAAAAGAAATCTCCACTCTGCTCTGTTTCTTGCCTTTGTAGTGCACTTGGCCAAGCTGGCGCCTGCCCATCTCTTGATGTTGTCCACCCATCTCTGTCACTCATTCTCACAGATATCTTGTTCTCTTCCCTTCAATCTTGCCTTCAAGAAAGGTCTTCAGTATAGTATTATGCTACTTGACGTGCTCACAAGTGTCTTAGTTGTCTTGTTTTTATGATTTTCAGTATTTCTCCTTTCACTTCTATTTGGTTGACCACTGTTTTTGTTTTCTTTTCTCTCCAAGGGACACACTCTATTCTTCTATATATCCACGTTTTAAGGGCCTCAGTTTTCTTTTCTGTCCAGGGAACACACTCTATTCTTCTATATATCCACGTTTTAAGGGCCTCAGTTTTCTTTTCTCTCCAAGGGACACACTCTATTCTTCTATATATCCACGTTTCAAGGGCCTCAGTTTTCTTTTCTCTCCAAGGGACACACTCTATTCTTCTATATATCCACGTTTCAAGGGCCTCAGTTTTCTTTTCTCTCCAAGGGACACACTCTATTCTTCTATATATCCACGTTTCAAGGGCCTCATTTTTCTTTTCTGTCCAGGGAACACGCTCTATTCTTCTATATATCCACGTTTCAAGGGCCTCAGTTTTCTTTTCTGTCCAGGGAACACGCTCTATTCTTCTATATATCCACGTTTTAAGGGCCTCAGTTTTCTTTTCTCTCCAAGGGACACACTCTATTCTTCTATATATCCACGTTTCAAGGGCCTCAGTTTTCTTTTCTGTCCAGGGAACACGCTCTATTCTTCTATATATCCACGTTTCAAGGGCCTCAGTTTTCTTTTCTCTCCAAGGGACACGCTCTATTCTTCTATATATCCACGTTTCAAGGGCCTCAGTTTTCTTTTCTGTCCAGGGAACACGCTCTATTCTTCTATATATCCACGTTTTAAGGGCCTCAGTTTTCTTTTCTGTCCAGGGAACACGCTCTATTCTTCTATATATCCACGTTTTAAGGGCCTCAGTTTTCTTTTCTCTCCAAGGGACACACTCTATTCTTCTATATATCCACGTTTCAAGGGCCTCAGTTTTCTTTTCTCTCCAAGGGACACACTCTATTCTTCTATATATCCACGTTTCAAGGGCCTCAGTTTTCTTTTCTCTCCAAGGGACACACTCTATTCTTCTATATATCCACGTTTCAAGGGCCTCAGTTTTCTTTTCTCTCCAAGGGACACACTCTATTCTTCTATATATCCACGTTTCAAGGGCCTCAGTTTTCTTTTCTCTCCAAGGGACACACTCTACTCTTCTATATATCCACGTTTCAAGGGCCTCAGTTTTCTTTTCTCTCCAAGGGACACACTCTACTCTTCTATATATCCACGTTTCAAGGGCCTCAGTTTTCTTTTCAGATGTCTTATCCAAGGTCCACATTTTTTGCACATTCTGTGCATTCTACAGAGTATCATGTTTTTTTTGTGGGGTGTTTTATTTTTTAGTAGTGCTATAAATACTGAAGTTTTCAGGTCCTGTGGTAGGTATCCTGTTGTATACATTGCTGCACAAATCTGTGATCTTCTATATTACAAATTCTTCTAGGGCTTCTAACATTTCTATGCTGATGTTGTCCAAGCTTTACCTTGTTTCATTGTTCTCATGAGGTTTTCTACTTCTGATTTTAGTGTTGTTGGGCCCGTTTCATGGTTTATGTATGGCCTTTTATTTCTATTGTGCGTGTACAGCTCGCTGACATATTTCTTCCACTGTTTATCTATGTCTCAGCATTCCATCAAGAGCTGTCCCTTTACATTAAATAAGAAAATGAAAACTGAGGCCCTTTAAATGTAGACAGGCAGAAGAACAGGGCATATTCCATGGACAGAAAACAAAACAAAAATTAGAATCACTGAATCAATTGAACTTGAAAAGAGAAGTAATGACACACATTACAACCAGACCCTTGGAAAGAACTGTGTTAAAAACACACTTATCTTAACATAGTCTTTGTGAGACAGGGAACATAGATCTGTTTGCTTAAAAACTTACCTACATCTGTAGCCCAGAAACCTGTAGCAATCAACACTAGTTGTAACTGTTATTTTTGTACAATGTAATGTCAGGTTGGTGGATGGACGGGGACATGGAGATCTCTGGCAGGGATGAGGAAAGTCTTGTGTGAAACCAATGAACCCAGGACGTGACAAGCCTATGGGTCTCTACAACAATGGCTACCAGAATGAAGTAAACAAAACAGAGCCAGCAGACTATAGGTGGCAGGGAATGGATATTGTCGAAGCACTCACTGGATCCCTCATCCCAAAGTCGGAGTGTCTCTGTGGAACTGTTCCAGAGCCATTGGGCCTGACATGGAGAAGGGGCTTAAGTACAGCCACCAGAGGCTGGAAAAACAAAATTTTGGCCAGGCCAGCCTACACCACTGTCTTCATGGCAGTCCGAGCAAAGGCCACAGTCCCTAGCAAGGAAAGGTGCTGAAGTCGGAGGTACCCAGCCAGAAGGCGCATAGCAAAAGTCAAGGAACCACGCATTATTGCTAAATGCGTATGAATAAGAAGAAGAAGAAGAAGATTACAACCAGACAGTTAAAATATTTCAGTCATATCAAGAGCCAAATGGTTCAATTGTTTTGGTCATATCAAGAGCCAAATAGTTAAAATACCTCAGTTATATCAATAGCCAAATATTTAAAATATTTAGTCATACTAAGAACCAAAGAGTTAAAATATTTCAGTCACATCAAGAGTCAAATAGTTAAAATATTTCAACCACATCAAGAGCCAAATAGTTAAAATATTTCAACCACATCAAGAGCCAAATAGTTAAAATATTTCAATCACATCAAGAGCCAAATAGTTAAAATATTTCAGTCACATCAAGAACCATATAGTTAAAATATTTCAGTCACATCAAGAGCCATATAGTTAAAATATTTCAGTCATATCAAGAGCTATAATACACTAATGTTGGAAACCATATCCTGTGAAGGACAAAAGAACAAGAAGATGACAACGATATGGATGGATTAACAACATCAAGAGATGGCTGGGACTCATGGGACAGGGCAAGCTTCAGTGCTACTGCTGCCTACATGGCACAGGATGATGACAGCAGCTAATTGTTTTAATGTATATAATTTTTAAAGTGAAAAAAAAGTTATTAGAAACACGGGCCATATTTTCTTTGCAATTAAAATACAAAGCAGTTCAAAAGAACTCATCTTATTAGTATCAAGGAATTTTAAATCTCGCAGAAATATCAAAATACGAGGGGAAGTCACTAAGTAACTCGCAAATTGAAATATTTTATCAGTGGCAGTTATCAGGTCATTCATTCATTCCTTTGCATGTCCCTTGCGGAACTTTGCCTCCCAAACAGCACTCCTGTAGGCCTCTCGGTTGTGAGCAAGATGGCCTGCTGCTGCTGCATCCATTTCCAGATCATCAACGATGTCTTGCAGCCATCTTCGTTTCGGTCTTCCTCTTTTTCTTTTTCCCATTATGTATCCTTCCAATACGGTCTTCTCTAAATTATCATGACGTTTAATGTGTCCAAAATATTTAAGTTTTCTCTCTTTAATCCTCTTTACTAGCCAGCCTTCTTCAATATTAAGCTCTTGTAGTATAGATATAGTTATCAGGTAGTATTTAAATATATCCTTAAATAGTACCATCATCCAACTTTATAACAGTTGTATGTAGGGGCCGCTGGGAGTTACGTGCGCGTGCGCAATGCAATAACAAAATGGCTACCCAACTCTTAGTGTGTACCAAAGAAGAACAGAGAAGTGTAGTGCGATTTTTGTGGGCTAAAGGACATTCAGTTGAGGAGATTCATAAGGAAATGATTACAGTTTATGCTGAAGTGTTTATCACGTAAAGCGATCTATAACTGGGTAAAAGAATTTTCTCGGGGACGCAACGAAATTGTTGACAAAGTCCGACTTGGCCGTCCTGTTCAGATTGCAACACAAGCGACAGTGCAACGTGTGACTGAGATTATCAGAGTTGATAGACGAGTAACGACAGACAGTGCAGCAAGTGCAGTCAGATTTTCACATGGCTTAGCCTACAGAATAATGCTTGAGCAATTGAATTTTCAGAAAGTTTGCTCACGTTGGGTACCTAGAGATCTGAGTGATGAACACAAAATGAACCGATTCGGGTTGTCATTGCAGCACCTCTGTCATTACGCATATGAAAGTGAAGACATGCTTCAAAGGATTATTACTGGAGACGAATCTTGGGTGCACCACTACCAACCCGAATCAAAACGTGCCTTAGTGCAACGGAAACACCCGTCATCGCCATGAGCACAAAAATTCAAGATGACGCCTTCTGCGGGGAAGGTTATGCTGACAGTGTTCTGGGATTATCAAGGAGTGTTGTTAACCAAGTTCCAGAAGTATGGTGACAGTGTGAATTCTGTATCGTACTGTGAAGTTCTGTCGATGCCACAGGATGCAATTCGAAGAAAACGTCCTGGTCTGCTGACTAGAGGTGTGCTTCTCCTTCATGACAATGCCAGACCACATACGGCTCGGTTAACCCAAGAGAAAATTAGCCAGTTGGGTTGGGAAGTTCTTGAACATCCACCTTATAGTTCCGGCTTAGCTCCAAGTGATTTTCACCTGTTTGCCCCATTGGAAAACCACCTTGGCGGGAGAAGATTCTAGAGTGACGAAGAGGGGAAAAAGAAGTAAAACAAAAATGGTTCAGAAACCGGACTCTCCATTTTTACGCCATGGGTTTTGCATCACTGATTACACGATGGGACAAATGTATCAATGTTGGTGGCGATTACGTTGAGAAATAGGGGAATAATGTAGGTTCAAAAATTAAAAGTTTTCAAATTACTGTCGCATTTAGTTTTTGTGTAACAGCCACTTGCGAGCTACTTAGTGACTTCCCTCGTATTTTTGGTAAACCAATCATTTCTGGTGAAAGATGGAATTTTATATCCGCCCTCTAGAATGTGTTAGGGTCTGGTCTTGTCTTGTCTTATGCTATCTCCCTGTAACTGTGAGCTGGTGTTCTTTGCAGCCGATGCTGTGGAGGTAACTGGGGTACAGCATCGTATCGGTGTGGGTGCGGGTTATGGCAGTTATTTTTTTCAGTCCCGGAGTGCAGCTAAAAAAAAAAAGCAGGGGGTGTGCAATGCTTCTTTAGCAGACTCCACCACCATGGGGACTGATGTGTTAGGATAAAATATGATAGAATGATAAACTGCCTGTCACAGACAAAATGTTTGTATGAGACACCGTTCAGTTTCGTTCCATGTGCACCGAATTGTTATTCTCGGTTATCCAATTTGACGTGGATCTACTGCCTGGATCATGAGGGTATCAAGGGCAATGAGAAAGTGGACAGGTTTGGCATCAATTCAGGGCACACTAAGAACGGAGAAAGAGGAGATTGTAAGAGCCACCTTGGATAGGCTACGTATGGAGGACAACATCGGGTTGATTGACACTGAATGATAAGGAGGATGACTTAAATGGAGAGAAGAGGGCAAGTGGACGTTTTCCCAGAAAGAAATGACTGAGCACGTGCTACCCATAATCAATGTGTGACTGGCTCCATTAGCAGGCGACCGCTTCAGTGAGTGTTGGAACGGAAGGCGGAGCACGTATGGGAATGCCCGGAATGTGGAGATTCCAGTCTCTTGATTACAGAACTGTTACTCATGTGGACTGCCAATTCTTCAGACACTGATAATGGCATTCTGGTACTCCTTGACTAACAAGCAGACTTTCTCCGGCTTCACTGACAGTTCTTCCCCAAGATTTCCACTGTTAGTGACGTTGATTGAGTGGTGGTGGGAGGGGCATCTGTGCTTGAAGCCAGCCCATTATTAACTCTGGCTGTTCTCTCGCAGAACAAAATGCATTAGGTCAAAGCTTTTGTTTTTTATACTCTAAGCTTAAAAACATATACACTATGCTCAAAAACATGCACACACTTAACTCAAACACATGTACACACTGAATTAAAACCTGCATTATTATATGAATTCAAAGCAAGGACCGTAACCTGAGTACTCGAAATCTACTTGAAACAAAAGAAGATATGGTTTCTAAGAAAAATAATGAGAATACCATGGACGGCCAAGAAAACAAATAAGAGATTCTAAGTAAGGCTGGGTAAATGAAAGAAATTATGGCAAAATTCAGAACAAGACAACTTGAATTTGTAGAACATATTTTAGAGAAGAGGCAAACTGGAACGCTTAGTGACAACAGGAAAACTGGAGGAACAAAGAGACAGAGGAAGACGAAGAAACACGATATATGACAGACTAAAAGAGTGGCATTGATACAGTCCAATACACATCTTATAGAAAGATAGATGGCTGGGGAAATCAGTGATTACCAACACCTGACTAGTATGGACTAGATACACACATACACTCAAACTTATATATGCCAGAAACAGGCCTAGCCTGGCTAACGGGGCAGGGATCGCCATATTCCCCATGGTGGTGGAGTCTGCTAAAGAAGCATTGCACACCTCCCTGCTTTTTAGCTGTACTCCAGGACTGAAAAAATAGCTGCCATGACCCGCTGCCACGCCGACACGATGATGTACCTCTACGGCATCGGCTGCAAAAATCTCCAGCTCGCAGTTACAGGGAGTTGGTACAAGTACAAGAACATACCAAAGTGACTATACTTACCACATATGATAAACTTCTGATGTTTAAGAGCCACGGGCAGGAGTGATGAAGGGAGTTGGGGGGAAAGAGTGTGAAATTACCTGGGGTTATAACCCTAGGGATCAGTTTCTTTAGTGGAATCTCAATATAAACCTGGCAAAATAATAATAAATAATCATAAACCTTGAAAACCAAAATACATCTGCGAGAATGCAGGAAATGCAAGTCAGACAAGGTGCAGCCATGCAAGAACACTATGTAGGCAGCCAAAGATTAATGCCGGGAGTCAAAGATTAGTGCCGGGAGCCAAAGATTAGTGCCGACAGTCAAAGATTAGTGCCGAGAGTCAAAGATAAGTGCCGGGAGCTAAGGATGTGCTGTGGGGCCAAACATTAGTGAATCAACACAGAATTGGTGTCGTTTGCCACTAGACGCGAGGTGGATCTGTGCACTTATGGACAATGTGTTTGATGTGCAGTGACGATGGTCTGTTGACTGGCTAACTAACGTCTGTGAGTCACATATATGTCAAAGAATTGCATGTGGCTCATGAACCGCAGTTTTAGCCACCTGTGACATATACTCTTAGCTCAAACAGATGTACACATTAAGTTAAAACATTTCTGTAAATGGTCCTTGAAAAAAAGGCTTTTGCTGAAATATTGGATTGTTGTATGTTCTTCAATTATACATGGTCATCTTACTTTCTGTCACTCTTGTTTCTGCCAACTTTCCTCACTCTTTCTATCTTTTTTTTTTTTTTGTATAACTGAACCATATGCTTCCATCAACCGTCGTTACTAAGCTCAAACATGTACATACTAAGCATAAACACACGTGCACCATAAGCTCAGACATATGTACACGCTAAGCTCAAGCTTGTAGCTACACTAAGCTTAAATACATATATCTTACATCTTAATCCCTCCCGTGCCATTAAACCCAACATGGGGCTCGCATAGTTGTTTGGCAAGTTTTCCTATTCTCGGCGAGTCTTTCAACTTCATCAAGGGAGGTTATGCCCACTAAACTGGCTTCTCTTAATAATGTCCTCTTTAGAGTTTCAAGTGGTCGACCTCTTTTTCTTCGGCCTGTTGTGCTCCACTTAATAGCTTGTTTTGGTATTCTCTGATTGTTTCTTCTCATCAAATGGCCTACATATGTCCATCTTCGTTTTCTGATTACCCATGAGACAGGTTGTTGTTTGCTCATCTGTCTTATCTCTGCGTTGTTCTTAATTCATTCCATTTTATACCAAGTATTTTCCTTAGGGATTTGTTTTCAAAAGAGTCTAATTTCTTATCAATTTCTTTAGTTGATCTCCAGCTTTCACATGCATAAATGAGGGTGGATATCACATTTGAATTGAATAATCTTAACTTGGTTTTTGTGCTTATAACTTTTGAATTCCAAATGTTCTCAAGATTTTTTAAGGACAATGCTGCTTTTGCAATTCTAATTCTAACTTCCTTCCTGGTGTCACCATCCTGGTCTATGTAGCTGCCAAGGTGTGCAAATTGGTTTACTTCATCAACAGCTGTTCCTTCTACATTTATTTTTCCTTCTCATTCATTTCATTCCTTTGCTTGTCCCTTGCGGAACTTTGCCTCCCAAACAGCACTCCTGTAGGCCTCTCGGTTGTGAGCAAGATGGCCTGCTGCTGCTGCATCCATTTCCAGATCATCAACGATGTCTTGCAGCCATCTTCGTTTCGGTCTTCCTCTTTTTCTTTTTCCCATTATGTATCCTTCCAATACGGTCTTCTCTAAAGTATCATGACGTTTAATGTGGCCAAAATATTTAAGTTTTCTCTCTTTAATCCTCTTTACTAGCCAGCCTTCTTCAATATTAAGCTCTTGTAGTATAGATATATTTGTTCTTTTTTGTGTCCACGATATTTGGAGAACTCTTCTATAGCATTTACATTCAAAGGCATTTATGTGCTTCTCAGCTGTTTTGTTAAGTGTCCAGGTCTCACAGGCATATGTTGCGATGGGAAAGATGCATGCCCTTAAAAATCTTATTTTTGTGGTTCTGTCTGCTCCTCTCCACAGATTCTTTATTTGTTTTACTTTCTGAAGAGCAATAGATGTCCTCCTTTTAATTTCCCGCATTGTATCTCCATTATTAGTTAGTAGTGATCCAAGATATTCAAAACTCTCCACTTCTTCCAGTTTTTCCTCACTGATACATATTTCAGTTGCCTTGTCTGTTTTGTCAGTTGTCATCACTTTAGTTTTCTTTGCATTAAGATAGAGGTTCTGCTCTTCGCTGTTCTTGCGGACTGACATAATTAGTTTTTCCATTCCTTCTTGTGTTGTGGACAGCAATACTGTGTCATCAGCATATCTAATCTCTGGTATTTCATAACCTCCAACTGTTATGGCATCGTAATATTCTTTGTCTACATCTTCTCTAACATTCCTCATTATATTTTCAGTATACAAGTTAAATAAGTAGGGTGACAATATGCACCCCTGACGGACCCCTTGTTTTATGTCAAACCAAGTTGTTGTTTCACCATTTATTCTTTATTTTTTCCTTCTAGATTAATGAATATATGATAATAAATGACCAGAACATTGGCAATGGTGCAATGAGCTTGATGGAAAGCACATTGAAGTCAGCCACGTGTACCTATTCACATTTCAAATACCAGGCAGGATGAGAATTCATAAGTCCGCCTTGCAAAAAAGGTACACATTATAATTTCAAATAATTATCGTCATTTCAGGTTTTTTTTCCCCATAAACTCCACAAAAAACACTCACTCACTCACTCACTCACTCACTCACTCACTCACTCACTCACTCACTCACTCACTCACTCACTCACCCACCTCCCCACTCACTCACTCACCCACCCACCCACCCCCCACTCACTCACACACCCACTCACTCACTCACCCACCCACTCACTCACTCACTCACTCACTCACTCACTCACTCACTCACCCACTCACTCACTCACTCACTCACTCACCCACCCACCCCCCCCACTCACTCACTCACCCACCCACTCACTCACTCACTCACTCACTCACTCACTCACTCACTCACTCACTCACTCACTCACCCACCTCCCCACTCACTCACTCACCCACCCACCCCCCACTCACTCACTCACCCACCCACTCACTCACTCACTCACTCACTCATCACCCACCCACTCACTCACTCACCCACCCACCCACCTCCCACTCACTCACTCACCCACCCACCCACTCACCCACCCACCCACTCACACTCACCCACCCACTCACTCACTCACTCACTCACTCACTCACCCACTCACTCACTCACTCACTCACCCACCCACTCACCCACCCACCCACTCACTCACCCACCCACCCACTCACTCACTCACTCACTCACTCACTCACTCACCCACCCACTCACTCACTCACTCACTCACCCACTCACTCACTCACTCACTCACTCACTCACTCACTCACTCACTCACTCACTCACTCACTCACTCACTCACTCACTCACTCACTCACCCACTCACTCACTCACTCACTCACTCACTCACCCACTCACTCACTCACTCACTCACATACACACACAAAGGCTTAAAAGTCATTTCATAAAAACGGAATAACATGAATTTACTACCTGCAGTGAGGTTTTACTGATGTTGATATTTGCTTGATAAACCACTTCCTCGCTGTTCCTCCTGATGACTCTCAGAGAGACTGGAATGTCTGGGGACGCCTCTGCAGTTAAAGATATTGATATTGATTGGTCAGTTTCAGATCAAAAGAGGGGGAGGGGGGGGGGTCGTTCTCTTTATGAACTTCTATGAGGTGTTGGATATTTTTCAAAGGAGGAACAACAACAGCCTGGACACTTTCATAGCAGATTGTGATGATGAACTGGACAAGATTAGAAATGAAGAAAAACTGGGTAATTCCATGGTGGAGACGATGAAGAACTGGGTATTTGCAAGAATAGAAGTAAAAAAAAAAGTAAGTAAAGGTAACCCTGTCATGCCTTAGAGGCACACAGGGATATGGTGTAAGTGCCCATATTTTCCTTCACCTGTCAGCACAGTAGAGGGTGATATGGTTAGTATCACGCCTGGCTGCCTTTTCCTTCCCCAACTCCAGAAGAAGTCGGGTACCCATTTCTACTGCTGGGTGACTGGGGTGCCGCCGACAGGATTCGAACCCCTTCGCCACTCAGACACCCGCAAGATAGAAATTATGGGAAAAAAAACCCAGACAATTTCATGATAGAAGTGATGAAAAACTATGTATTTTCAGGACAGAGATGTTGAGAAACAGGACAACTTCATGACAGAGGATATGAAAAACAGGACTATTTCATGACATAAATGATTTTAAAAAAAACACCAACAGAAGAATTTTATGACTTTCATGATAGAAATGATGAAGAACTGGACATTTTAAAAATACAGAAATGATGGTATATTAAAAGACAAGATGAGAAACAGAGAGCAGCCAAGAACAAAAGTTCTCAGTTCCTGGGAGAACTTGTCAAAGAACAAAATATTTAATAACATAATCACACAGCAACTTAAGATATAAAGCAAGAATACACATCATCATCATCATCATCATCATCATCATCATCATCATGTGCCTTGTCAACTGGTCTTGGCTGTTATGTTTCTTCATAGTACCTGATCCACCATGCAGGCCATCAGTTCAGATGGTGATCTCATCTCACACCATCTTGTCAAACTACCCCTACTTAAGAGATAATGCAAAAATACCCCTACTTAAGAGATAATGCAAAAACATCCCTACTTATGAGATGATGAAAGAATATCCCTACTTATGAGATGATGAAAGAATACCCCTACTTATGAGATAATACAATCACACCCCTATTTATATTTCAGTCATATCCCTGTTAATGAGATAATATAACCATACCCCTTTTTATGAGATAATACAATCACACCCATATTTATATTACAATTATATCCCTACTTATAAGATAACACAATCATATCCCTACCTATGAGATAATGCAATTATATCCCTACTTATGAGATAATACAATTATACCCCACTCTCTGTCTCTGTCTCTCTCTGAATATTAAGTTCCCAGGCCACATGGGGCTTCCACAAGGGTTTTCCACAAACGCCTGTCCTTTGCCTTTTTTTCCGCTCTTGCCCAGGTGAGCCCTCTATTGCTCAACATCCTCTCTGTTGTTCTTCTCCATGTCTCTTTTGGTCTACCCTTACTTCTGTTCCCCTGTGGTGTCCATCTTAGAGCTGTTTTTGGTAGTGAGTTGTCAGTCATTTGGTGCACATGTCCCAACCATCGCCAGCGTCTTTCCTCAATAATTGCTGTCAGTGGCTTCATCTGCATTTTTACCAACAAGATGTTATTTTTTCTGGTGTTTAGCCATACCCCTACTTATGAGATAATACAATCATACCCCTAACTACAAGCTTTTGACTTACTTCCTAAAATCTACGTAACAAACTATAAATATTTTATCCTTTAATAGAAGAAGTACAACATGCCTTGGTGACCTAGTTGGCTGAGTGGTTAGTAGATTGGTCTACTAATACAGTGGTACCAGGTTCAAGTCCCAGCTGTGGGGATTTTCTCTGTTGCCACCACACCAAAAAGCTCCCAGGGTCCAGTCAAGCTCTAAAAATTGGGTACCAGAGAAATCTGGGAAGGTTAATATGACCAGGCATGATACTGACTACATCAGACTTTCATGTGCCGAAGGTTGTGGAAATATGGGCCTATCATCCCAGTATGTCTTAATGACATGAAAACAGGGATTTTGTCTGACCCTACAGGGTGCCTACTTTGATGAAATAAGTCTTTCTAACATCTTCTTTGTCTTATTTGTCCTTTTTTTCTAAGTGCTGTGTCTGATTTGTTTTTAAGTCTACATATATCTAATGATAGCTATTAAGATGAATGATGGTCAGAGATAGTCTTATCCAACGAAGTCAGTCAGTCATTTGCATGTCCCTTGCGGAACTTTGCTCCCTAACAACTCTTCTATAGGCTTACAGGTTGTAAGCAAGATGCCCTGATGCTGATGCATCCATCCGCAGATTAACAATGATGTCTTGCAGCCATCTTTGCCTTGGTCTTTCTCTCCTTCTTTTTCCCATTATGTACCCATCCAAGATAGTCTTCTCCAAATTCTCATGACATTTAATATGTCCAAAATATTTAAGTTTTCTCTGTTTAATCTTCCTTACTAGCCAACCTTCTTCAATAATAAGTTCTTGTAGCATGGCTATATTTGTTCTTTTTTGTGTCCATGATATTTGAAGAACTCTTCTGTAGCATTTACATTCAAAGGCATTTATGTGTTTATCAGCTGTTTTGTTAATTGTCCAGGTCTCACAGGCAGATGTTACGATGGGAAAGATGCATGCCCTTAAAAAACTTATTTTTGTAGTTCTGTCTGTTCCTCTCCACAGATTCTTTAGTTGTTTTACTTTTTGAAGAGCAATAGATCTTATTCAATGAAAGGAAAGATAAAATAGAAAAGATGATGAAGAAAGAAAAAAAAAGTTCCATCAGAGGCTCTTAGGGACATGGTGTTTGTGCCAGTATTTTCCTTGACCTAGCGGCACAATCTTAGGTGAAATCACCGTGCCTGGTTGCCTTTCCTTCACCAGCTCATCCCCGTTCTGACTCAAACAAATCAACATGACAGACAAGTTCACTAACCACTGTGCTACTCTAGTGCTCTATACTGAAAGACATTTTGAAGAAATTATAGAGGAAACTGGACAAAATTCTTACCAGAGGTCTTTTAGTAAAAGGTCTTGTATGAAATTTAGAAAAGTGTGAGATTTTAGTAGAAGGTCTTGTATGAGATTTAGAAAAGTGTGAGATTTTAGTAGAAAGTCTTGTGTGAGATTTAGAAAAAGTATGAGATTTTAACAGAAAGTCTTATAGGAGACTTAGAAAAGTGTGAGATTTTAGTAGAAGGTCTTGTGTGAGATTTAGAAAAAGTATGAGATTTTAGCAGAAAGTCTTATAGGAGACTTAGAAAAGTGTGAGATTTTAGTAGAAGGTCTTGTGTGAGAAAAGTATGAAATTTTAGTAGAAGGTCTTATAGGAGATTTAGAAAAGTGTGAGATTTTAGTAGAAGACCTCGTGTGATACTTAAAAAAGTATGAAATTTTAGTACAAAGTCTTATAGGAGATTTAGGAAAATGTGGAATGCATTAAATGAAGAGTCTTAGAAGTCTTCTATGGAAATAACCATGAACAGCTGAGATGACAAACAGGGCATGTCTACCAAAAGCAGATGTAGAAAAGGAACCTACTTAAATCCATATGAAACTGACAGTCATCATTCATTGGGCATATAATGAAAAGGGGATGCCTTTAAAACATTGTAATAACAGGAAAGATAAATGGGAACAGAGGCAAAGGGAAGTTCATGAGAAAAAAAATCATGGATAGCCTAAGGTGATGACACAATATAAAGTCATCAACTGAGTTGATGGAGAATATCATGGACAGAGATCTAAGGAGAATATCATGGCCAGAGATCTAAGGAGAATATCATGGACAGAGATCTACAGAGAATATCATGGACAGAGACCTAAGGAGAATATCATGGCCAGAGATCTAAGGAGAATATCATGGACAGAGATCTACAGAGAATATCATGGACAGAGATCTACAGAGAATATCCTGGGCAGAGGCTTATGGAGAATATCATGGACAGAGATCTATGGAGAATATCATGGACAGAGATCTATGGAGAATATCATGGACAGAGATCTATGGAGAATATCAAGGACAGAGATCTATGGAGAATATCATGGACAGAGATCTATGGAGAATATCATGGACAGAGATCTATGGAGAGTATCATGGACAGAATCTATTGAGAATATCATGGACAGAAATCTATGGAGAATATCATGGACAGAGATCTATGGAGAATATCATGGACAGAATCTACGGAGAATATCATGGACAGAGATCTATGGAGAATATCATGGACAGAGATCTATGGAGAGTATCATGGACAGAAATCTATGGAGAATATCATGGACAGAAATCTATGGAGAATATCAGGGACAGAGATCTATAGAGAAGCACGACAGCCAACATGGTACTTCATGATGATGATGATTATGATGATGAAAACAACATAACAGAGAATACAGGAATACCAGGCAGGATGAGAATTCATAAGGCTGAATTGCAAAAAAGGTACACATTGTAATTAACTTCCTTCCACTTTACAGATTGTGTTGACAATGGCATGACTGGTTTGTCCTCTAATCTAGAGAATTAGATTTTTGTCATTAACCCATTTGTGGCAGCTCTTTTCACAACACAAAGCACAATCGTTTCTCTTTCTCTTCTCTAGACCCTTTAAACAGAAACACAGTTTTATTACTTTAGCCCACTAAACCAAATATTTACTTAAAACTCTTTCACTACAGAGCCCAAGATCAACCAACAACAAAAAAATGTAATAAACACAGCCACCATGTTTTTTGTTTTTTTTTTGCAATTGACTAGAAACTTGAATTTACCTTATTTAAAGGTGAACAAATTCAAGTATTTAGGAACAATGATAACGCAAGACTATATTGAACCTATCTTGTTATATGGAAGTGAATCATGGACAATAGGCAAGTCTGCACAAAAATCATTGGAAGGAGCAGAAATGTGGTTTATTAGAAGAATGTTGCGAATCTCCTGGACAGCAAAAATAACTAATGAAGAATGTATGAGAAGAGCTGGAGAGACAAAAAATCTTGTCAAAAAAGATAAGAGAGAGACAATGTACTTTCATAGGACATGCAATGAGAAGAGGGGGCATTGAAAATATTATAACAACAGGAAAAATAGAAGGAAGAAGATCAAGAGGAAGACCAAGAGAAATGATACTGGACAGTCTGACGGGATGGTGTGAGAGGAGATCACCAACTGAGCTGATGGCCTGCATGAAGGATCGTGTACTCTGGAGAAGTATAATAGCCAGCGCCAGTCGGCACGGCACCTGATGATGATGATGAATAACACAAGACGGAATATGAGAAACTGAAATAAAGAGCAGAATAGCCCAAGCCAAGTCAGCATTTATGAAAATGAAAAACATTCTGTGCTATAAAGCTCTGTCAATGAAAACCAAAATAAGAGTTACTCAGCGTTACACTGAACCTGTGTTGTTTTATGGATCTGAAGTATGGACAGTACTCTGAACCTACTGGAAGCAGCGGAGTTGTGGTTCCTAAGAAGAATGATGAGAATACCATGAACAGCCAAGAAAACAAATGAAGAAGTTCTAAGTGAGACTGGGCAAAAAGAGAGAAATTATGACCAAAAAAAAATTCATAACAGGACAGTCCAGATTTGTAGGGCATGTTTCAGGAAGAGGCAAACTGGAACAATTAGTGACAACAGGAAAGCTGGAGGAACAAAGGGATAGAGAAGGACAGAAAACAAGATACGTGATGGACTAAAAGAGTGGCATGAAGCACAGTCCAAAACACATCTTGCAGAAAGAGCAAAGGATAGATGGTTGTGGATATCACTGACAAACAACAATGTAATGCTCAGCACCTTCTGAATCACTAACATATAATACCACCTGCTCCAAAGCCATTTTTTAAAAGTGAATGGAGTTATTGTAATTATTTTAATTATTATATAATTGCTTAACTTAAAAATATGGGAGTGAAGTCACAGTCCATTTGGGCAATAAGTGACGGTTAACTGATATGTTAGTGCCAGGTGTGGCAAACCATGGCTGGCCAAAACCCTGTCTCACCTCTCCATTGGTGCCCCCAATAACAGGCCTCGCCCGGCTAACGGGGCAGGGATCACCAGCCCCCATGGTGGTGGAGTCTGGTAAAGAAGTATTGAACAACTCGTTGCTTTTTATGCATCCATCCATCCATCCAACCATCCGTCCATCCATCCATCCATCCATCCACCCACCCATACCAACCCATATCCATCTATCCATTTACCCACTCACCCATCCATTCGTCCATCTATCCACTCATCCATCCATCCGTCCATCTATCCACCCACCCATCCATCCGTCCATCTATCCACCCATCCACCCACCCACCCACCAACCCATCCATCCATCTATCCACCCACCCACCCATCCATCTATCCGTCCATCTATCCACCCACTCACCCACCCACCCACCAACCCATCCATCCATCTATCCACCCACCCATCCATCCATCCGTCCATCTATCCACCCACCCACCCACCAACCCATCCATCCATCCATCCATCTATCCACCCACCCACCAACCCATCCATCCATCTATCCACCCATCCATCCATCTATCCACCCACCCATCCATACCCACCCACCCACCATCCATCCACCCACCCATCCATCCATCCATCCATCTATCCACCCACCCATCCATCCATCCATCCATCTATCCACCCACCCACCCATCCATCCATCCATCCATCTATCTATCTACCAGGGATTGAAAAAAATTGCTGCTATAACCTGCTCCCAAGTCGACATGATGCTGTGTCTCAACACCTTCACAGCATCAGCTGCAAAGAACACCAGCTTGCAGTTACATGGAAATTGAAGAAGAAGAATATGAATATTGACATTGCTAATGAGTTACTTTCTATTTTTTTTTAAAAATCAGAATCTGTCACTTTTTCTCATTTTAATAACAATACTTTTTACTTTTTTGTTCAGCTTTATGATCATAACTTTCACATTTTACCAGTTTAAACATCATACTTTTTAATTTTTATCAATTTATTGACCATACCTTCCATTTTTTACAAACTGGTTTATTGTCTATCCTTTCAACATTTTATCAATTTATTGCCTATATTTTCTACACTGTGTCAGTTTGTTGATCATGTTTTCTGCTTTTTATCAGTTTCTTTGGTCCATATTTTCAACAGTCACCCTCTTACCACATCCATCTTTCATTACCAACACAAGATGATTCTACCCTCTGTTTTTAACCATTTAGGACATTACAAATGAATATACAGCTTCATGATACAGAAATAAGGACAATATTATGTGTATTTAGACAACATTGCAGCAAATACATAAAGATAACAACTAGAGATTACAGGTAACACTAAAATTCAGATCTCATGTCTTGCATCCTTCTCGTGTGGCTAAATGTCATGTAGGGCTCTAATGGTAGCTTGCCAAGATTTCCTGTTTTCAGCAAGCTTTTCAACCTAATCAAGGGATGTTATTTCTACTAAACCGGCCTCTCTTAACAATGTCCTCTTTATCGTTTCACGTGGTCGACTTCGTTTTCTTGAGCCTTTTGTTTTCCACTTGATAGCTTGTTTTGGGATTCTCTGATTGTTTCTTCTCTTCACATGACCAACATACGTCCATCATCTTTTTCTGATCACCCATGAGACAGATTGTTTTTTTGCTTCATTCATTCATTCATTCATTCATTCATTTGCATGTCCCTTGCGGAACTTTGCCTCCCAAACAGCACTCCTGTAGGCCTGTCGGTTGTGAGCAAGATGGCCTGCTGCTGCTGCGTCCATTTGCAGATCGTCAACGATTTCTTGCAGCCATCTTCGTTTTGGTCTTCCTCTTTTTCTTTTTCCCATTATGTATCCTTCCAATACGGTCTTCTCTAAATTATCATGACGTTTAATGTGTCCAAAATATTTAAGTTTTCTCTCTTTAATCCTCTTTACTAGCCAGCCTTCTTCAATATTAAGTTCTTGTAGTATAGATTTTTTGCTTATCTATCTTATTTCTGTGTTGTTCTTAAATTTGTTCCACTTTATACCAAGTATTTTCCTGAGGCATTAAATATGCAGATATCAGGATAAAATTAAAACTGTAAACAAAAAAGGCATTAGAAGTGTACATGGAACATTGTGGCATGATTACAAAAGTAATGTCGGAAGTGCATATACAGCAATGTAATATACAACAATAAAACAAACATTAGAAAAAAAGCAGTTTAACAATGTCACTGCAGTAAAAATGCAAAGACAAATGTACGATTGCATAGAAGTTATTATGGCTTATTTATGAAGATCATATCTTATCACACATACACATGTATATGGATTTAGAGATGAGGACACTATCTGTGTCAGCATTCTTCCACCTACAGCTGATATGCTGATGTCAGGGTTTGTGAATCATAGCTGACCAAGATCCTATCTAACCTTTCCTACTCATTGCTACCTCCAGTTACAGGCCCAGCCTGGCTGATGGGGTAGGTATCGATATACTAGTCCCCATGGTGGTGGAGTCTGCTAAAGAAGTACTGCACACCTTCTGATATATATATATAAAAAGGTAAAGGTGACCCTGTCATGCCTTGGAGGCACATAGGGATATGGTGTTAGTGCCCATATTTTCCTTGACCTGTCAGCACACTAGAGGGTGATATGGTCAGTATCACGCCTGGCTGCCTTTCCTTCCCCAACTCCAGAAGAAGTCGGGTACCCATTTCTACAGCTGGGTGACTGGGGTGCCGCCAGCCGGATTCGAACCCCCGACCTTCGCCACTCAGACACCCATATATATATATATGGGGGGGGGGGGGGTAAATACTCTGTCCGATCAGGCAATCAGCGACCCCATAGTTGATATTCTAGCGTCAGGGTTAGCAAACTATAGCTGACCAAGACCCTGTCCTACCCCTCCGTTAGTACCCCCAGTAGCAGTCATAACCTGGCTAACGGGTCAGGGAACGTCATAGTCTCCATGGTGGTGGAGCCTGCTAAAGAAGCCTTGCACATCCCTGTTTTTTTTTAGCTGTACTCAGGGACTGAAAAAAAAAACAGCGGCCATAACCCGCTCCAAGCTGATACAATGTTGTACCTCAACCCCTCCACAGCATCGGCTGCAAAAGAACACCAGCTCGCAGTTACAGGGAGATGGCACATGACAAGATATGATGGCATACGTGAAATAGCAAGTGTAAGATTTACACAGATTGCAAAATCTGCTTACATGTAATCATTAAACTTACCAGGAACAATTGTGGGCCTAACCGAGAAATTCGGCATAGCCATTTCCCTTTTCCCTAGTTGGAAGCAGTAAAGAAGGGTTGTCACAACTTGTCTATTCTGCCGCCAGGTGTTAAAATGGCTTTCCTGAAGACAGAAAACGGAAAGATTGTCTGCTAAGAATAGTATATGAGAAAAGTCTGACCTGACCTAAATTCTGTCCCACTGCACCGTTGGGGATACACATACCCACAGGCAACTTAATCATAATCTCCAACGGGTTAAAGGTTTGTCGTAGCAACGTGGGTGGGGGTGGGATGGTTTGTCAGTTTGTGTAGATACCAGACTTTCTGTATTAGTTCACTAATATATATATATATTTTTTTTTTCCTGTGCCGTCAAACGTCACATAGGGCTCGCAAGGTAGTTCGCCAATTTTCCTGTCTTCGGCGAGCCTTTCAGCCTAATCAATGTACTCTTCAGAGTTTCACGCGGTCTGCCTCTTTTTCTTAGGTCTGTTGTGTTCCACTTGATAGCTTGTTTTGGGATTCTCTGATCGTTTCTTCTCATCGCGTGATCAACATATGTCGATCTCCTTTTCCTGATCACCCTTGAGACTGGTTGTTGTTCAGTCATCTGCCTTATCTCTGCATTGTTCTTTAATTCGTTTCACGTGATGCCGAGTATTTTCCTTAGGCATTTGTTTTCAAAAGAGTCTAATTGTTTGTCTATTTTTTTTAGTTGTTTTCCAGCTTTCGCATGCATAAATAAGGGTGGATATTACATTTGAATTGAATACTCTTAACTTGGTTTTTGTGCTTATAACTTTTGAAAGCCATATGTTCAAAAGATTCTTGAAGATCGATGCTGTTTTTGCAGTTCTAATCCTAACTTCTTTTCTGGTATCACCATCCTGGTCTATGTAGCTGCCAAGGTATGCAAATTGATTGACTTCTTCAATATCTCTCCTTTCTATGTGAATTTTTCCATTCTGATTAACGGGAAGTTTCGTTATTTTTGTTTTGTCCTTGTTAATTTCAAGTCCTATTTTGCTAGCCAGTGAAGACAGGATAACTGTTTTTCATCAATATGGAGAAAAGTATTGTGTGTTCGTGAATGTGAGTGGGGGGGGGGGGGGGGTAACACATCCCTAGCACCCCTAGGGGCCCTAGGGTGGGGGAAGGATGGGGGTGACATGTAAAAAAAAATCGAAAACGACCGATATTAGTGTCGAGACCCATGTTTTCTGGGTCTCTGAGATGGATAGTGACACTCCCGATACCGCTTAAGTCCGAGTTCAGCCCAAAGCAGCATGGGGGCGGGCGGGGGGGGGGGGGGGTTGGAGGGGGTGAAAATTAGGTTGGGATCTCCAATTATTTTACTACGGAACCTCGACCCGCCAAAACATTGAAACGGCATAAGGCTGTGTCTAAAGAGGATGCTGGGCAATGTAGCTGATGCGAGTATCTTAACAGGACAGGGAGAGGATGAAGCAGTTTCTATCCCACGAATACCACTCATTCTGAAAGATCTCCATTTTAACTTTAAGAGATTGCAATTTCCAGTGAGAATTGCGTTCTCGGTCACGATCAACAAATCACAGGGGCAGTTTACACTTTATAGAGTAAAGTCTTTTACAAATTCACTATAATATTAATTTAAATCAAAACTTGATTATATACATTTTTAGTGGTCACCTCCAGGACCAAGCATAAATAATTTCTTGAGTGCAAGAATAAATAATTTTTTGAGTGAACCCCCCCCCCCCCTTGAGCAATCAACATAAGGTTGCCCGTGGGAGAAACATGGCGATCTCAAATCCACTACGCAGTATTAATAATTGATAAATTCCCGAGCTACGCCGGGTAATCAGCTAGTTCGATATAATTCTGACTTGATGCCTTCTGATATCGTTACCGCGGCGGTTTGTAAGACTGTCTAATTCATAGTTCGAATGATATTAAACAACAGTAGCAACAAATTACTACAATAATTCATTCAACCTATGTCTGAATTAAAATGCACTCTTTTTATACAAGAGATAATATCGATAGATAAACATAAGTTTTCTAGAAGCAATAGACAAATATACGGTATCTAGAACAGATAAACAAATACATGATTTCTAAAACAAACAAATACAAGTTTTATAGAAGCAATAGAAAAACATACAGTCTATAGAATAGATAAACGAACACACGTTTTGTAGAATATATAAAAGGACGCTAATTTTCTAGAATAGATAAACAAGCATGACCTTTCTGCACCAAATACTAAAGCAAATTTTCTAGAACTCATAAACAAGAATAAATTTTATAGAGCACTTCCTAAATAAACATGAATTTGCTAGGAGAGATAAACATTAATTTTCTCTTCTCTCCCTTACTAAGGAGATCACACAAAAGCCGCTAAAACATTCGCCATGTGAGCTTAAAAAAATAACAACAAAACTTAACAGCATTATAAGGAGTACAAACCAAGTTTCAGAAGAAACAGACAGTCAAACAAACAGTCCTTACCTGTGTCTAACAACCTTTAGTGGCTGACACTAACTCTGTATCTAAACTCCCTGTCCCTCTTAGCCTGCGGGAATTTTGATTGGGAAATTCCCGCACTGACGGTGAGTCATGCCAACATCGTGACAGTAATAGAACACAAGGCTGCTTGTGTAACTCATAATAACAGGTAAACAACGGGAATTCCAATTTCGAGGGAAACTAGCTTCAACACCTGGCGCTAACTACTAACTGGGGCAGACATGTGAAACATTTATGAGTCAAACACTTATTTCGTTCTGTATACATGGAGAAGAACAGAGAGGATGTTGAGCAATAGAGGGCTCACTTGGGCAACAGCAACGGAAAAAAAAGGCAAAGGACAGGCATTTGTGGAAAACCCTTGTGGAAGACCCCAGAGAGAGAGAGAGAGAAAGTTCAGAGAGAGAGAGAGGGAGAGAGAGAGAAAGAGAGAGAGAGAAAAAGTTCAGAGAGGGGGAGAGAGAGAGAGAAAGAGAAAAAGAGAGGGAGAGAGAGAGAGGGAGAGAGAGAAAGAGAGAGAGAAAGAGAGAGCGAGAGAAAAAGTTCAGAGAGAGAGAGGGAGAGAGAGAGAGAAAGAGAGAGAGAGAGAAAAAGTTCAGAGAGAGAAAGAGAGGGAGAGAGAGAGAAAGGGAAAGAAAGAAAAAGTTCAGAGAGAGAGAGAGAGGGAGAGAGAGAGAAAGAGAGAGAGAGATGGAGAGAGAGAGAAAAAAAGTTCTGAGAGAGAGAGAAAAAGTTCAGAGAAAGAGGGGGGAGAGAGAGGGAGAGAGAGAGAAAAAGTTCAGAGAGAGAGAGAGAGAGAAAGTTCATAGAGAGAGAGAGAGAGAGAAAAAGTTCAGAGAGAGAGAGAGAGAGAAAGTTCAGAGAGAGGGAGAGAGAGAGAGAGAAAAAGTTCAGAGAGAGAGAGGGAGAGAGAGAAAAAAAAAGTTCAGATAGAGAGAGAGAGAGAAAGTTCAAAGAGAGAGAGAAAAAGTTCAGAGAGGGAGAGGGAGAGAGAGAAAAAGTTTAGAGAGATAGAGAGAGAGAGAAAGTTTAGAGAGAGAGAGAAAAAAGTTCAGAGAGAGAGAGGGAGAGAGAGAGAGAAAAAGTTCAGAGAGAGAGAGAGAGAGAGAGAGAGAGAGGAAGAACACGATAATGAAAACTAAGGGCTAACTGAAAGGACAAAAAAGCGAGAATGGAGGATTTAGGACAG
Organism: Achatina immaculata; assembly: GCA_009760885.1. Classification (NCBI taxonomy): domain Eukaryota; kingdom Metazoa; phylum Mollusca; class Gastropoda; order Stylommatophora; family Achatinidae; genus Lissachatina; species Lissachatina immaculata. Next base: position 4,952,997 of record CM019710.1, read on the forward strand.
TAGTTCTTAAACTGGGGTGCACTGATACCTACGGTGTTCAAAGAATGATTTTTAGGGATCGACGTACCAGGAAAAGGATTAGCTCGATTAAAAACATACCCATAATCATCATCTAGATTCTATTTTTATTGTTTTATCTGTAACTAGCTTATTACCCGGCGTTGCTCGGGAATTTATTAATTATTAATATTGCGTAGTGGATTTGAGATCGCCATTTTTCTCCCACGACAATCTTTTGTTGCTTACTAAAGGGTGAACACCCAAGAAGTTATTTATTCTTGCTCTCGAAGGTGAAACTAAAAATGTTTATGCTCAAGTTTTGATTTAAATTAATATTATAGTGAATTTGTAAAAAGACTTTATAATGCGTAGACTGCCCCTGTGACTTGTTGATCGTGATCGAGAACGCAAGTCTCACTGGAAACTGCCGTCTCTTAAAGTTAAAAGGGAGATCCGTCGGAATGTGTGGTATCCGTGGGATAAAAACTGCTTCACCCTCTCCCCGTCCTGTTAAGACAGCCGCTTCAATTACATTGCCCAGCATCTTCTTTACACACAGCCTTGTGCCGTGGCAAAGTTTTTGCGGGTCGGTCGAGGTTTCGTAGTAAAATAATTGGAGATCCCAACCTAATTTTCACCTCCTCTCACCCCCTCCCACATGCCAATGGGAGCTGAATTTGGATGTAAACGACATCGGGAGTATCACTACTCGTCTCAGCGACCCTGAAAATTATGGAATGGACACTAATATCGGTCGTTTTCGATTACATTTACATGTCACCCCCATCCGAACCCCACCCCTCTCTCACCCCCCCCCCCCCCACTTCATGGCGATGGAGGTTGAACTTGGACGTAAACGGCATCGGAAGCGTCACTACTCATCTCAGCAACCCAGAATCGATACTAATATAGTTTGTCGATTATTTTTACATGTTACCCCCTTATCACACCCACTCCTGGGGTGCTAGGGATATCGTACTACTGTAATAGTTTTTTTTTCAGGTTGTAAGTCATATGTGTACCATTTCTGGTTAAAATTGCTCCAGGCGTTCCAGAATTATGCTGGAACAGACACAAGCTTAAGAGTAAACAAATATAATTAAAACAAAGAGACCATCACAATTACTTGGACTTGCCGTGGTAGGTTACAAATCCTGCTCTTAGACCAGCACCGCGATATTCCTCGATTATCTTTCTTAGACCACTCTCTTTTCATCCTTGAATTTAGTGGTATGTCACCCCCTTCCCTCCCCCACAACAAGGGGTGCTAGGGGTGTCTTACCCTTATAGTATTTTTCCAGATTGTAAGTCTTATGTATACCAAGTTTAGTTGAAATTGTTCCAGACGTTCCAGAGATATGCTGGAACATACATACATACATACATACATACATACATACATACATACATACATGCAAAGGTGGGCCGAACACTTCGAAGAAATACTTAATCAACCTCACCCAAATGAATTGATAGACCTTGAAACTGACTAGCAGTCAATCTAATGTCTAACAACAAAGCTGCAGGTGAAGATGAAATAATAGCCGAAATGTTGAAAGCTATTAACAGTGACAACATGAGCTAACTACAAAGAATGTTTAATACATTTTGGAAAGAAGAAAATGGAAAAAACAGGAATCATTGTTAAAATACAAAAAAAGAGCCAATCTTAGTGATGGCAATAACTGGAGAGAAGCAACCTTACTGTCACTTGTGTCAAAAGTATTTTGCAAATTTGTTCTGAAGAGAATTAAACATTTAGTCTATGCTGCAATGAGAGAAGAACAAAAGGGAGAAACTGTAGGGGGCGAGATCTTTACTACAAGAATAATATTTGAAGAACATATTGACAAGCAAAGTATAAAGGGGAGCGAGTTCAAGAACAACGCGGAGATAAGACAGATCAGCAAACAACAATCTGTCTCAAGGGTGTTCAGAAAAAGAAGATGGACATATGTCGGTCACGTGATGAGAGGAAACAGAGAAAACCGAAACAAGCTATCAAGTGGAACACAACAGGCCGAAGAAAAAGAGGTTGATCACGTGAAACTCTAAAGAGGACATTGTTAAGAGAGGTCAGTTTAGTGGGCATAGCATCCCTTGATGGAGTTGAAAAGCTTGCCGTAAAAAGAAAGACTTGGCAAACAACCAAGCGAGCCCTTGTCTTAACGGCGCGGGGGTGATGTAAGATGTAAGAAGAAGATACTAAGGGAGGCAACAATGATAACTTTTACTTTGTGGAGTATTGTAGACATTACATCCCTTTAAGAGAATAATGTCTAAATAACGCTTATATGAATTACTTAAATCCATTAAAAAACGAGTCATCATTCACTGCACATAGTGTAATAATGAGAAGAGGAGAATTTGAAAACATAGTAACAACAACGGGAAAGATAAATGGAAATAGAGGCAGCGGAAGACCAAATGTACAAATATATATACAAATAGATGTGTGTATATGTGTATGTATGTATGTTCCAGCATAACTCTGGAATGCCTGGAGCAATTTCAGCCACACTTGGTACACATATGACTTACAATCTGGAAACTGGAAAAAAGTACTCTGGGGTAAGATACCCCTAGCACCCCTAGGAGTTTGGGCGGGAAGTGGTATTCTTGCCCAGAAAGACACTTCGCTTACAACCGAAAGAGCGATAACTGTCAGCTTTAAGGTGAATTTATTTTTATAGTTATATCTAAACTAACCATCGCCTTCATCTATTACTTCCTTACAGTATCATAAACCGTCTACATGAGACAGCCGCGTGGTTGTTTTCAGAGTCATTTTGTGTTAAAATTTAGTTTTAAAAAAAAATTTTCTAAACTTATAGGCTGCCGCGCACTTGTGTTTTCATGTTATTAGTGTATTGTAGACTGTAAATTAATGTAAATAAATAATTATTTTCTGTGATGAAATAATGTTTACATAAAATTTTATCCATTTTGGATATATTGGACCCAGTGCCGTAGACTAACTTGAGGGGTAAGGAAGAAAATTTTTCAGCATACTTTTCTATTTTTTCTTCTCAATTCTTAGCTCGTTTTCTGTTATATATACTAATAAATTGATAAAAACGTTGTTAGAGAAACACTATAAACTTTTCCTGTTTAAGCTAATGTAATATGTCATACTGCTAATCAGAATATGCCTTTATGATCCTTCTAAATTTGACAACCATCCCTTTCCACTTTATGAAATTTACCCTCTTGGTATACCCCCCCCCCCCCGACACAAAGAGTTAAGTGAAGCTAACTCGGCAGGTCTTCCATTTTATCATCTCTCAGTGACTGTGACAGTTTCATTTAGCTCTTTTAAGTGTTTCCTACTTTAACTGACAGCGATAATGTGCATTTTGGGCTCAAGTTGATTAGTACTTTGCTGAGTGACAGTGTGCCTTTTGCTTATATTTTCAAATTAGCATTTTTGTCTTCTTTTAGAGATGTCATTGCCGTAACAATGCCTCCAATGAAACGTAAGGCGATTGGCCGCGTGCAATCAAAGGATAAAAAAGTTGAAACAAAAGCGAAGACAAGAAACTCACGAGGAGAGGAATGGACGACTTGCGACGCTGCGCGAGAGAGCTGCTACATCTAGAGCATCATAGACAGTACAGCAGCGTGATGTCCGACTATAGGATATGAAAGAGAGAGCTGCTACATCTACAGCATCATAGACAGTACAGCAGCGTGATGTCCGACTATAGGATATGAAAGAGAGAGCTGCTACATCTACAGCATCATAGACAGTACAGCAGCGTGATGTCCGACTATAGGATATGAAAGAGAGAGCTGCTACATCTACAGCATCATAGACAGTACAACAGCGTGATGTCCGACTATAGGATATGAAAGAGAGAGCTGCTACATCTACAGCATCATAGACAGTACAACAGCGTGATGTCCGACTATAGGATATGAAAGAGAGAGCTGCAATATCTACAGCATCATAGACAGTACAGCAGCGTGATGTCCGACTATAGGATATGAAAGAGAGAGCTGCTACATCTACAGCATCATAGACAGTACAGCAGCGTGATGTCCGACTATAGGATATGAAAGAGAGAGCTGCTATATCTACAGCATCATAGACAGTACAGCAGCGTGATGTCCGACTATAGGATATGAAAGAGAGAGCTGCTATATCTACAGCATCATAGACAGTACAGCAGCGTGATGTCCGACTATAGGATATGAAAGAGAGAGCTGCTACATCTACAGCATCATAGACAGTACAGCAGCGTGATATCCGACTATAGGATATGAAAGAGAGAGCTGCTACATCTACAGCATCATAGACAGTACAGCAGCGTGATGTCCGACTATAGGATATGAAAGAGAGAGCTGCTACATCTACAGCATCATAGACAGTACAGCAGCGTGATGTCCGACTATAGGATATAAAAGAGAGAGCTGCTATATCTACAGCATCATAGACAGTACAGCAGCGTGAGGCCCGACTATAGGATATGAAAGAGAGAGCTGCTATATCTAGAGCATCACAGACAGTACAGCAACGTGATGTTCGACTATAGGATATGAAAGAGAGAGCTGCTATATCTAGAGCATCACAGACAGTACAGCAACGTGATGTTCGACTATAGGATATGAAAGAGAGAGCTGCTATATCTAGAGCATCATAGACAGTACAGCAACGTGATGTTCGACTATAGGATATGAAAGAGAGAGCTGCTATATCTACAGCATCATAGACAGTACAGCAACGTGATGTTCGACTATAGGATATGAAAGAGAGAGCTGCTATATCTAGAGCATCATAGACAGTACAGCAACGTGATGTTCGACTATAGGATATGAAAGAGAGAGCTGCTATATCTACAGCATCATAGACAGTACAGCAGCGTGATGTTCGACTATAGGATATGAAAGAGAGAGCTGCTATATCTAGAGCATCATAGACAGTACAGCAACGTGATGTTCGACTATAGGATATGAAAGAGAGAGCTGCTATATCTAGAGCATCATAGACAGTACAGCAACGTGATGTTCGACTATAGGATATGAAAGAGAGAGCTGCTATATCTAGAGCATCATAGACAGTACAGCAACGTGATGTTCGACTATAGGATATGAAAGAGAGAGCTGCTATATCTACAGCATCATAGACAGTACAGCAGCGTGAGGCCCGACTACAGGGAATGAGACATAGAGCCAGACGATCACGGACAGCGCAACATTTTAAGCTTGGCATTGGAAGGACTCCACTATGATCCACATAAAGACTACTCGCAGCATGTTACCATCGGGAAAAAAATATGGAAATGGTTTGTAGTTACTGTCAAGCCAAAAATGTTACATCAGAGTCTCCTTGTAAAACCTGCGATAATGGGAAAGTGAAACTCTGCCAACTGGAACCACCATCAGGAGATACTTCAGAGTCAAAGACTTTTCTTAGTAACATCAGAAAATGCAACTCTCGTTTCCAAATGACATCGTTCGGTGCCACGTCAGTTGCTGAACAGCCGGGATTTCTATCAACATTCACGGTGCAAGGACAGATTTACCATGGGTCGGGATCGTTGCTTCCGCTGACAGATCAACTACCAACATTTTTACAGCTATATTTTATTGGAAATGAACAAATGGAAACTGACCAGAGGTGCGCCTACATCTAAGGAACAAGACGTCAGATTGTGTTAGACTTATAAATGATGTTTCATGAGCACAATGATCTTATTATAACATCTAAAGCAGCATTGGGACGTTTGCCAAAGGATGAATACGTAGTATTCATAAGAGCAGACCGAAGATCAGCAGGCGAACACGAGCGGCCCTTCAGTGCTCCTCATTTAGATGATGTCGCGGTGGTCATATCGGGCTATGAGCTTGATTAACGGGATATCGTAATTCAACGACGAGGCGAATCACTGCGGCGCATTTCAGAACCACATCGGTCTTATGATAGTCTACAGCACCCAGTGATTATTCCTCGGTGGTGAAGATGGATATCATTTTAATCTGAGGCAGGTCAACCCAAAAAAACTATACATACAGACTAATGATTCCAGATACAGAACAGAACCACATAGTAAACTGTAGACATTTGTTTCATCAATTCGTCCTTGATGTGTATGCAAAAGTCGAGAGTGAGCGTCTTCTTTACATTCGTCTAAATCAACGTAAACTGAGAGTTGAGGAATATATTCGCCTGAGAGATGCTGTGGCAAATGATGGGAGCGCTGAAGACCTCGGTGCCGTAGTTATACTACCAGCTACGTTTACAGGCAGTCCCAGACACGTGCAAGAATACACGCAGGATGCTATGACGTATGTGAGGACGTATGGAAGACCAGACCTATTTATCACCTTCACCTAGCAATCCGACTTGGACAAAGATCAAGGATATGCTTACCAATGGTCAATTACCAAGTGAGCACCAGGACTTGATTGCAATAATATTTAAACAGAAGCCTTAGAAATTAATTGACGTAATAACAAATGGGCCATGTCTTTGGAGTACCAAGATGCTGGATATGTACACGACTGAATGGCAAAAGCGAGGGCTGTCATACTCACACAATTTAATCTGGTTGGCGGACAAAATTGAGCTCACACAAATCGACGACGTTATATCTGCTGAGTTGCCTGACCCAACACAAGATCCTGAACTTTTTGCAGTGGTAACGAGAAACATGATTCATGGACCATGTGGAACTCTCAATCCCAACTCTCCGTGTATGATGGTCGGAAAGTGTACCAGGCCATAACCAAGAAAACTGATTAAAAAGACACAGACCGGACATGACGGTTATCCTCTTTATAGACGGCGAGCTCCAGAAGATGGAGGGTCCACGGCGAAACTAAAGATACGAAGCAACACAGAAATAGAAATCGACAATAGGTGGGTTGTGCCATTTTTGCAGCTATTGTCAAAATGTTTCAGGCACACATTAGAATGGAGTACTGTAATAGTGTGAAATCGATTAAGTATATGTGGAAGTATGTTAACAAAGGTAGTAATATGGCTGTTTTCGGCATAACCAACGACAGAACAAACGATGAAGTGATGTGGTATCAGTTGAGACGGTGCATTAGCAGCAATGAGACAGTTTGGCGAATATTTCCGAACCACGAAAGACACCCTACTGTTGTTCGTCTCAGCGTCCATTTAGAAAATGGTCAGAGAGTTTATTTCACACCAGAGAGCGCCCTTACAGCTGTGTCAGCAGAATCCTCTCGCAAGGACTTTGCTATATCCTGAGATACCTCGACATTGCTCATGGAATGCATCAAGGAAAGTTTTCTGTAGAAGAAAAGTTGCCCAGCCCGTCCCTGGACATGACGCAGTCGCGAGTGACGCCCCTGGGTCGAGTGTACACATTTCACCCCAATAACGCCGAATGCTATTTCCTTAGGATGCTTCTTCGCTGACTTCGAGGACCGAAATCTTTTGTGGAGCTAAGAACAGTAAACAGTAAAGTATGCCAGACATAGAGGGGCATGTCAGAAGTTGGCTTTCCTGGAAGGAGACCAGCACTGGGATGACACATTGCGAGAGGCCGAATTGATCTCCCTCCCAGAGCAAATCAGAATCCTGTCTGCTACACTATTGACTACAATGCAGTCCATTGAAACTAAACACTTTATGGGAAAAATATAAGGAGGCCCTAAACGAGGATATACCCGCCAAAGTCCGGAGGGAAAATCCGACATTAGAAATTACGTTTGGTCGAGGCATTTTCAACAAGACTTTGATTATTCTTGAGGAGAAATGTGTAGCCATGATCAATAAAACATTACTGCAGCTAGGCCTGCCTGCACCAGTACGAGACGGGCAAGACGTACTTCACGCAGATTACATACGAGAAAACAACTACAACGTTGAAGAGCTGAGTGCATACATCTCGGACAAGAAGCCGCTTCTAAATCAAGATCAGAAAAAAATATACCAAATTATCATTGATCAGTTTTGGGGGCACAGGGAAAACATTTTAAACTAATTTAATTCTGGCCGAAATCAGGGCCCAGGGAGAAGTTGCTCTTGCCATTGCCTCTTCACTAATTGCAGCGACATTAATGGAAGGAGGGAGGACAGCCCGCACTTAAGTTGCCACTTGACATTGCCAGGCAGGAAAATCCTACCTGCAACATAAGCAAGGCAGGTGGTCTGGCTCAGGTGCTCAAGACATGTAAATTAATCGTATGGGATGAATGCACCATGGCTCACAAGAAAGCTATCGAGGCCCTTGACGTCATTCTGAGAGATCTCAGAGGAAATGACAATCTGATGGGGGGAGCTCTGGTACTCCTCTGTGGAGACTTTCGTCAAACTCTGCCCGTCATCCCAAAGTCAACACTGGCCGATGAGATCCACGCATGCTTAAAACATTCATTTTTGTGGAGACATCTGCGAAATATAACTTTAAAATAAAACATGAGAGTAAATTCGTGGGATGAGAGTGCTCAAATTTTCTCAAACAAGCTACTAGAGATCGTAGACGATAGAATAGCAGTGGAGTCTTCTGGCAAGATAAAACTGTGATCCGAATTTTGTAATCTGGTGTCGTCCATCGCAGAGCTAATAGATGTAATCTACCCGACTGTTTTCCAAAACTATCACAATTTGAAATAGTTGCGAGAGAGAGAGAGAGAGAGAGAGAGAGAGAGAGAGAGAGAGAGAGAGAGAGCCATTCTTGCTGCTAAATGTGAAGATGTCCACGAAATAAACAATGAAGTACTTGCCATGTTATCAGGCGTAGTAAATGAATACAAGTCTATCGATACCGCAGCAGATGCCGATGAGGCCGTCAATTTCCCACTAGAGTTCATAAACTCACTTGTTCTGGCTGACTTGCAACTACATTGTCTTTTACTTCAAGTCGGATCTCGAATCATTTTACTACGAAACCTCGACCCGCCAAAACTTTGACACGGCACAAGGCTGTGTGTAAAGAAGATGCTGGCCAGTGTAATTGAAACGACTATCTAACAGGAAAGAGAGAAGGTGAAGCAGTTTTTATCCCGCGGATACCACTCATTCCGACGGATCTCCCTTTTAACTTTAAGAGATTGCGGTTTCCAGTGAGCCTTCTCGGTCACGATCAAAAGTCACAGGGGCAGGCAGTCTATTAAGTACTGCGGAGAGGATTTGAGATCGTCATGTTTCTTCCACGGACAACTTTATGTTGCTTGCTCAAGGGTGGGTTCACCTAAGAATTTATTTATTCTTGCTTCTGAAGTTGAAACTAAAAATGTTGTTTATAATAAAGTTTTGAATTAAATTAATATTATAGTGATTTTGTAAAGACTTTACTGTATTCTTTGTAGACTGTACTTATACTTTTAAACACCTGTAGATAAAATTACTTAGATTTTACTTTATAGATAGAATTCATTCCTTTTCCTGTCTAATAGAAGAGTGGGATAAATAAATACCCGGACAACGCCGGGTAATCAGCTAGTGTGTGTGTATGCGTATATATATATATATATATATATATCTTGAACTGAACAGACTAGGCTGGGCCATGGAGAAAGAATGGAAGAGAACAGACAAACGAAATTTATGTACGCAGAAGATATGAGGGAAACAATATCAAGAGGTAGACCAAGACAGAGATGGAAAGACAACATAGAAGAGGATAATTGGATCATATTGTGGCAACTGGAAAAATTGAGGGAAGGAGAGACACAGGAAGAGCCACACACACATACAAACACACACACAGAGAGAGAGAGAGAGAGAGAGAGAGAGAGAAAGAGAAGTTACTGGATGGTATGTCAGTGTGGCTAGGAAGAAAGTCACCGGCGGATCTCATAATCAACGTAAAACACAGGGGATTGTGGGGAGAAATGATCGCCTACGCCACGCGTCATGGCATTTGATTGATTGAGAACCCGCCAGTGATATGGCGTGTACTCTGCCTTAGAAATTATTCTTTTCTACAGTAAAGATTGTCCGTGAGAGTGTGGTTGTTATTCCTACTTTTGATTGGTTCGTTAACAAAATACCATAAACACCCCAAATATACGCAGTGGTTTTCAACTATTTAACAGGTGTGCCAGCAATGGTACGAGACCCAGACCCGTAACCCTTAGATCAGCAGAATGCGAGGTGTCCCACATCCCATGAAAGGTATGTTTCAAAATACTGAACTTTAAAAAGACGCTTTAACACTTTTGAAGTGAGACACAAGAGAACAAATAAAATGAGTTTGACCACATGAAACTCTAAAGAGAACATGATTGAAAGAGGCAAAACTGGTGGGATATAAAATCCATCACCGAAAACAGAAAAAAATTGACGAATTACCATGCAAGCCTTATGTGACATTTAACAGCACGGGGAGGATGTAAGATGAAACATGCTCTAATATGACGTAAAAGTGTTACTAATCACAAAAAGCGCGTATAAATGTCATCTCAAATTAATCAAACAAATATCATATGCTCTCGTGATCCCCCCCCCCCCCCCCCCGCGACCCTAATTTGAGTTGCGACCACTTGAGTTGGAGCTGGGAACCACTGTCTTAGGGTAATAAATGACTATTCCGCTCTGCTATTTATAGCACGTAAAGCGATTCCAGAAAGATCTCTATTTATGCTTCATTGATTACACCAAGGCATTCGACAAGGTGAAACATAATGAAATTATTAAAATGCTTGAAGACATCAATATAGACGGCAAAGACCTGAGGATTGCAAAACATCTATACTGGCAGCAAGAAATAGCAATTCGAGTTGAAAATAGAACTGGAAAAATAACAACCTATAAAACAAGGGGTGCGACAAGGATGTGTACTATCTCCAGACCTTTTTTCTCTGTACAGCGAGAATATTCTAAGAACGATCATCACAGAACCAGGCATAAAAATTGGAGGATACAATATTAAAAACTTTCGGTATGCTGACGACACAGTACTGATAGCTGAGAACCAACAACACCTGCAAAATCTCTTGGATAAAGTCACCAAAGAAAGTGAATAGAAAGGCCCTACTTTGAACATAAAAAAGACAGAGACTATGGCTATATCTAAGAAACAGAATCCACCAGCATGTAGTATAACATTAAACGGAACCATTCTGAAGCAGGTGCAGAAATTCAAATATCTTGGAGCAGTAATAACTTCAGATGGGAAATGCAGAACAGAAATTAGAAACAGAATAGGCCAAGCAAAGACTGCATTTCAGAGAATGAGAAACATATTAGCCAACACATCTTTATCAATGAATGAAATTCATTCATTCATTCATTTGCATGTTCCTTGCAGAACTTTGCCTCTCAAACAGCTCTCCTGTAGGCCTCTTGGTTGTGAGCAAGATGGCCTGCTGCTGCGGCATCCATTTGCAGATCGTCAACGATTTCTTGCAGCCATCTTCGTTTTGGTCTTCCTCTTTTTCTTTTTCCCATTATGTATCCTTCCAATACGGTCTTCTCTAAATTATTATGACGTTTAATGTGTCCAAAATATTTAAGTTTCCTCTCTTTAATCCTCTTTACTAGCCAGCCTTCTTCAATATTAAGTTCTTGTAGTATAGATATATTTGTTCTTTTTTGTGTCCACGATATTTGGAGAACTCTTCTGTAGCATTTACATTCAAAGGCATTTATGTGCTTCTCAGCTGTTTTGTTAAGTGTCCAGGTCTCACATGCAAATGTTGCGATGGGAAAGATGTATGCCCTTAAAAATCTTATTTTTGTAGTTCTGTCTGCTCCTATCCACAGATTCTTTATTTGTTTTACTTTCTGAAGAGCGATAGATGTCCTCCTTTTAATTTCCATCATTGTATCTCCGTTATTAGTTAGTAGTGATCCAAGATATTCAAAACTCTCCACTTCTTCCAATTTGTCCTCATTGATATATATTTCGGCTGCCTTGTTTGTTTTGTCAGTTGTCATCAATTTAGTTTTCTTTGCATTAAGATAGAGGTTCTGATCTTCGCTGCTCTTACGGACTGACATAATTAGTTTTTCCAGTCCTTTTTGTGTTGTGGACAGTAAAATTGTGTCATCAGCATATCTAGTCTCTGGTATTTCATAACCTCCAATTGTTATGGCATCGTAATATTCTTTGTCTACATCTTCTCTAACATTCCTCATTATATTTTCAGTATACAAGTTAAATAAGTAGGGTGACAATATGCACCCCTGACGGACCCCTTGTTTTATGTCAAACCAAGTTGTTGTTTCACCATTTATTCTTACTGCTGCTTGTTGGTCTAGATACAGCAGTGATGTTAATTGTATCAAATGTGTTGGAAATCCCATATTTTCCCATTATTTCCCAAAGTTTCTGGTGTTGTACACAATCAAATGCCTTTGAGTATGAATGAAAACGAGTCCTAAAATGCTATATTGAACCTATCTTGTTATATGGAAGTGAATCATAGTCAATAGGCAGGTCTGCACAAAAATCACTGGAAGCAGCGGAAGTGTGGTTTATTAGAAGAATGTTGCGAACCCCCTGGACAGCAAAAATGACTAATGAAGAATGTATGAGAAGAGCTGGAGAGATTAAAAAAAAACCTTGTCAAAAGGATAAGAGAGAGAGACAATGTACTTTAACAGGACATGCAATGAGAAGAGGGGACATTGAAAATATTATAACAACAGGAAAAATAGAAGGAAGAAGATCAAGAGGAAGACCAAGAGAAATGATACTGGACACTGACGGGATGGTGTGAGAGGAGATCACCAACTGAGCTTATGGCCTGCATGAAGGATCATGTACTCTGGAGAAGCATAATAGCCAACGCCAGTCAGCACGGCACCTGATGATGATATTCTTGTTCGTCATGAGAGCAGGTGTGGATTGGAATATTTAATAACAATAGGGACGATGGAGGGGAAAAGAGACAAAGGAAGACAAAGAGAGAAGATGTTAGATGGACAGTCGAAGTGTTATGGAGAAAGAACACCAGTCCAGCTCATAGTGAACACCCGGAATAGAGAACTATAGATAGATAGATAGATAGATAGATAGATATATAGATGGACGGACGGAAAGACAGATAGATAGACAGACAGACAGACGGACGGACGGACAGATAGACAGACAGATAGATAGATAGATAGATAGATAGATAGATAGACAGACAGACAGACAGATAGATAGACAGACAGATAGATAGATAGATAGATAGATAGATAGATAGATAGATAGATAGATAGATAGACAGACAGACAGACAGATAGATAGACAGACAGATAGATAGATAGATAGATAGATAGATAGATAGATAGATAGACAGACAGACAGACAGATAGATAGACAGATAGATAGATAGATAGATAGATAGATAGATAGATAGATAGATAGATAGATAGATAGATAGATAGATAGACAGACAGATGCGGTGAAGGCAAAATTACAGGTAATGCGATTCATTTTCCCACCAAGAAAGAGGATCTCACTATCTTGCGCGTACTTCGTAGCACCTTCGCAAACCCGGACGAATGCATAAAATCAGTGGCGGTAGCAAGGCAAAAGGGCTCATCTTCAAACGATGGGACACAACCACAACAACTTTGAAGCAGTTTATACTGGTTACGTCCCTTACTCGCTCTTCTTCTCAAAGAAACAAGGAAACGTCCGACCATGCAGAAGTAAACAAGAACGTGCATGTACAAGCAACGCGACAGTCGCCAAAATAATCAATAATTTCTTCATCGTTAACAAAGTTTAAGTACTCACAGTAACACACAAGTTTATATCTTTGATTCTACTATTTATATAAACCGTAAATTTGTTACAGAAATTTCCTAAAATCTTGTTTTCGGGCACGAAATGGCGGGAGTACTTTTCGAGGATATTTTCGATGTGAAGCACGTTGACCCCGATGGTAAAAAGTTCGACAGAGGTAAGCTCTTTTTTGTTAACTTAAATTTGTTATGTATGTGTAATGTATAACACATAACAGTTCTGTATACTTATATAATCTCATACTTTGCTGTATAGCACCAGAATAATCAATATTTCAAGCGGTAGCTTGTTCAAGCCAAGTCAGCGTGTTACACTTGTCCTTTCATGCCAAGTACCAGAGAGAAAAGTGGGGGGGGGGGGGAGAGTCTAAAAGAACGATACCATAATGGCACATGAAAACAGCAGCCGATTTGACTGAAGAAAAGAATGACCATTGACTTAATACAATAGAAAAAGCATGATCACCAACACTTATCTCCGTGAGAATGAATTTCTTAGCATTAGCCAACGTAAATCGACCCCATAACAAAAAGTCGTTTCATTTGGAAACTTTCCAACGACACATACTTTTGTGTTTGTCGCCATTGTCCATAAAAAAATCCATCCTCCTGATTAATAGTTCTGCTGATTCACAGCATGATGGAGAATGAAACTTCCCTCCAACGACTGTTTGTACAGGAATGTAGAATTCATTGCTATGCCTATATTAGCGGTGTATAGGTCGCAGGAATCGTTATTTCCGTTGACTAGCAACAACATACACGACCAGCAAAACACAGCGATCGACCTGTGCTAAGCCAGCCAGCAGTCATGCACATGCTGAAACATGTTGGTTCTAGGCCATATAAAAGACATGCACATGTGTGAGTTTCATACTTACAGAAATGCAGTCCAACACAGCTGTAAGTATTTGGTTTTGTAGATTTTCTCTCCTTGTGTTGACTTTTTCAGATACTGAGACAGGAACAAAGTAAGGTAGCTAAAGGTAGCCTTATGAAAGTTTCAGATAGAAAGACAGGAACAAAGTAAGGTAGCTAAAGGTAGCCTTATGAAAGTTTCAGATACTGAGACAGGAACAGAGTAAGGTAGCGAAAGGTAGCCTTATGAAAGTTTCAGATACTGAGACAGGAACAGAGTAAGGTAGCTAAAGGTAGCCTTATGAAAGTTTCAGATACTGAGACAGGAACAGAGTAAGGTAGCTAAAGGTAGCCTTATGAAAGTTTCAGATACTGAGACAGGAACAAAGTAAGGTAGCTAAAGGTAGCCTTATGAAAGTTTCAGATACTGAGACAGGAACAGAGTAAGGTAGCGAAAGGTAGCCTTATGAAAGTTTCAGATACTGAGACAGGAACAGAGTAAGGTAGCTAAAGGTAGCCTTATGAAAGTTTCAGATACTGAGACAGGAACAGAGTAAGGTAGCTAAAGGTAGCCTTATGAAAGTTTCAGATACTGAGACAGGAACAGAGTAAGGTAGCTAAAGGTAGCCTTATGAAAGTTTCAGATACTGAGACAGGAACAGAGTAAGGTAGCTAAAGGTAGCCTTATGAAAGTTTCAGATACTGAGACAGGAACAGAGTAAGGTAGCTAAAGGTAGCCTTATGAAAGTTTCAGATACTGAGACAGGAACAGAGTAAGGTAGCTAAAGGTAGCCTTATGAAAGTTTCAGATACTGAGACAGGAACAGAGTAAGGTAGCTAAAGGTAGCCTTATGAAAGTTTCAGATACTGAGACAGGAACAGAGTAAGGTAGCTAAAGGTAGCCTTATGAAAGTTTCAGATACTGAGACAGGAACAGAGTAAGGTAGCTAAAGGTAGCCTTATGAAAGTTTCAGATACTGAGACAGGAACAGAGTAAGGTAGCTAAAGGTAGCCTTATGAAAGTTTCAGATACTGAGACAGGAACAGAGTAAGGTAGCTAAAGGTAGCCTTATGAAAGTTTCAGATACTGAGACAGGAACAGAGTAAGGTAGCTAAAGGTAGCCTTATGAAAGTTTCAGATACTGAGACAGGAACAGAGTAAGGTAGCCTAAAGTAACCTCATGAAAGTTTCAAGTAGTAAGGCATGAGCAAAGTAAGGTAGCTAAAGGTGGCCTTATGGCATGTAGGCTCATAGAGAATATTATATTAGTGCCAATACTTTCCTTGGCCTGTGGACACTCTAGAAGGTAATGTGGTCGGCATCACACCTGACTGCCTTTCCTGCCAGAAAAAGGCCAGGTACCCATTTTTTGTAGCTGAGTGAGTGGGGCACTTCTGGCTGGATTCAAACCACCAGCCTTCTCTGTGAGAGGCTTATGCAGGTGCAAGCTTTACTGTTATTGACAGGACAAGAGAAGAAAGATGACTCTGCTTGAGTGATTTTTATGGTTTTGAATTGGAACTGACCAAGACCCTATCCCTCCTCATTGTGGTGGTCTTAGTAACAAGCTGACATTCTCTGCCAGCCTCTGCAACCAGAGTTGATAAATCTCAGATGCGATGGGATCTGTCAGTCAGTCATTTGCATGTCCCTTGCAGAACTTTGCCTCCCTAACAGCTCTCCTGTAGGCCTCTCGGTTGTGAGCAAGATGCCCTGCTGCTGTTGCATCCATTTGCAGATTAGATGGGATCTGTAAAGAAGTTAGTTTCCTGTGCACATTCAGTTTGTTGATGACTAATTATGTCAGTCCGTAAGAACAGCGAAGAGCAAAGCCTCTATCTTAATGTGAAGAAGACTAAACTGATGACAATCAACAAAACAAGTAAGGCAGCTGAAATATGTATCACTGAGGAGAAAGTGGAAGAGGTGGAGAGTTTTGAATATCGTGGATCATTAACTGCTAATACTGAAAATACAATGAGGGAGATTAAAAGGAGGACATCTCAAATGCTCTTCAAAAAAATAACAGCTAAAGAAGTTGTGGATAGGGACAGACAGAACTAAAAAAAATACTTTTAAGAGCATGCATCTTTCCCATCGCAACATATGCCTGTGAGACCTGGATGCTTAACAAAACAGCTGGGAAACGCAAAAATGCCTTTGAATGTAAATGCTACAGAAGAGTTCTTCAAATTATCATGGACACAAAAAAAAAAAAAGAACAAGTATATCCATACTACAAGAAGTTAATTTTGTGGAAAGTTGGTGGTAAAGAAGATTAAACAGAGAAAACTTAAGTATTTCAGACATAATAAACATCATGAGAGTTTGGAAGGGTACATAAATGGGAAAACGAAAGAGAGGAAGGTCAAAGTGAAAATGCAGTAAGACATCGTTGATAATCTGCAAATGGATGCAGCAAGGCAGCTTGCTCACAACCGAGAGGCCTACATGAGAGCTGTTAGGGAGGCAAAATTTCGCAAATAAATGATTGAAACTCTGGGTTTAAAAAAAAAAAAAAGGCACCTAAACCAATTCCTATGCCAGCAAAGTACCTTGCTTCATCATCATCATCATGATGCTGTTATTCAAGGAACAGTAGTTTTCACTTACATAGAAGTCAGAACAAAAAGAAATCATAACAGGAATGTGATACCACAAATTTCAGAGGACCGACAATAACATCAAAACACTGGGGGGTTACTCTGGTTAAAAAAAATTCGTTAACATTTAACGTAGACAGAAGCAGATGTTAACTTCATCCGTGCTTGTAGTTTACATGTGAACATTGTAAATAGTTCTCTTATTACTGGTGGATTGCAGTACAGGAACGTGATTATACTGTTGTTCAGAAATGTTCATTTGCTAAAATTGAAGTTTGTATGAAGGTCACATGAAAGGGAAGTAAATTGTTTCATGAACTTTTTAATTTTTTCTTCTCATTTCTAGGCAAAAGTTTCATCCTTGTCCTTTCTGTTTAATTTATTTTTTTGTTTGTTTTTCTGGTCTCAGATTTTGCCCTCTTTTGTTTTTGTTTGTTATTGTGCCACTTAGCATGTCCAACATGAACAAATTTCTATTTCAGTCTTGAGCTCTGTTGGTTTCATTCATACTGTGGCTTGTCTTGTGTCGTGTCTCTTGCCTTGCTGTGTCTTGTCTCATCTTGTCTTGTTGTGTCTTGTCTTGTCTTGTCGTGTATTGTTATGTCCTATTTTGTTGTGCATTGTTGTGTCCTGTCTTGTTTAGATTTTTTCTTGTCTAGGTTTTGTCATGTTCTGTTTAGTTTTGTCTTGTTTTGCCTTGTGTAGGTTTTGTCATGTTCTGTCTAGTCTTGTCTTGTTTTGTCATTTTTTTTTTTGTGGTCATGTCTTGTATTTTTTGTCCTGTCTTGACTTGTTTTGTCATGTCTTGTCCTGTCCTGTCTTGTTTTGTCCAGTCTTGCCTTGTTTTGTCATTTTTTGCCCTGTCTTGTCATGTTTTGTCCAGTCTTGTCTTGCCATGTTTTGTCCAGTCTTGTCTTGCCTTGTTTTGTCCAGTCTTGACTTGCTTTGTCATGTTTTTTTCCTGTCTTGTCTTGTCCTGTCTTGTCTTATCTTCTTCCTCATGTATCTTTCAGTGTTGAGAGTGGGCAAAGAGACATTAGTAAGGCTCAGTGGTTTGTTTCGTATAAGAGCAGGTTTAAGGTTTCTTGTTATTGCCCTCCACCATCTTGTGTGTGTGTGTGCTGTAAACCACTCACAGTCTTACATGGTGTTGTGTCTCAAGATCTTCACTGCACCAGCTTGAAAGAACATCAAGCTTCCAGTAGCAGGGAGGTAGAAAAGAAGAAGCATTTTCATTCAGCTTGGCTGTCTTGATATCCGTTAAGATATCCTCTTTTCATATCACTTGCTCACTGTGGTTAGATATAACATCTGTTGTCCTCCCTCTCCTTCTCTTTCTGTTTCCACTGAGGTTTTCCAGTGAATGTTAGATTCTCTGAAGGGTTTTAGATGTAGTTTTTTTTTTTTCTGTGGTAATTAATTCTCATTGCTCTGAGTTTTATCTGTGAACTTCTTCATCTTCTTCTTCTTCTCCTCCTCCTCCTCCTCTTCTTCTTCTTCTTCTCTCCTCCTCCTCTTCTTCTTCTTCTTCGTCCTCCTCGTCTTCGTCTTCTTCTTCTTCTACTCTTGGAGGAATTGTCAGCTGGTTTTCTTTGCAGCTGAAACTGTATCAGGTTGGGAGCAGGTTATGGCGTCGGTACTCTCAGTCCGTGAGTGGAATAAAATCAAAGGGAGTGTGCTGTGTGGGACTACGGAATCCCTGCACTGATAGCCTGCCTAGACCTGTTACTGGGAATACCAGTGGAGAGATGGGAATAGGGTCTTGGTCAGCCGTGGTTCGCCTCTTGCTATCTTTCTTCACAACTACATCCCACGTGGTCCCTGTTTCTTTGTAAGGTTCGGTTCTCACAAGCATACGCCCATGATGTTTTTATTTTGTTTGTTTTGCGAACGCTGTACGTCTTCGTGCTATAAATAATGCTCTTAGTTATCAGTTGTTGATTGTACAAAGGAATGAAAGTGACGCAGCGGGTTCTCTCTTGCCTTTCCCCTCGTTTGTGTATGGCCTCCCCCCTCCCCCCAAAGCGCGTGTTAAAATCAGTGGTTCTCATACGTTTTAAGGCTGCTACACCCTTTCCTTCCAAGTGTCATCTCCTTTCTTCCCCCCTCCTCCCTACACACACACACCACCCCCCCCCCCTGTTCACATGCACCCTCCTGTTCTCTTTTCATATTCATTCATTCATTTGCATGTCCCTTGTGGAACTTTGCCTCCTGACATCACTCTTGTAGGCCTCTCGGTTGTGAGCAAGATGGCCTGCTGCTGATGCATCCTTTTCCTATCAGAGCCGTCTAATACAACTTTTGTGGCCCACCATGTGTGTGTGTGTGTGTTGGGTGGGAGGGGAGAAGGGAGGTAATGGTACCTCATATTTTGAGAACCACTGGTCTAGAGACGGTAAGTGGGGGTTTTTTTTTTGTTCATTTTTGAGTGGTTAAATAAAACACTTGTTGGAATAAGCTTTTACATTCCTTTACACGTAAGACTTTCCATTTTTTTTTTTTTTTAGTTTTTAACCTTAAAGTTACGTTACATAATTTTACAGTAACAACTCCCCCTGTATTATTTCTTCGTGTCGTATTCCCCCAGTGGTGGTGAAGTCTGATAAAGAAGTATTTCACGGCCTCTCCACCCTGCCCCACAAACCCGCCCGCTTTTTTTTTTAGCTGCACCCAGGAAGTGGGGGGGGGGGGGGGGGGGAAAGGGGGATCTAGCTGCCATCGCCCGCTCCCAAAGCCGGCACGATGCTGTGCCTCAACATCGAATGCAGGGGACACCAGATCGCAGTTTCAGGGCGACAGATGACAGGACAAAGGGGGGGGGGGGCGGCGGCATATGTTGGAAAATATATGTACTAACAACTATGTTCCACACGTACGTCACCAGCATAATAGGACTGCTTTTTTAAAAATTTCGTTAATACTGTTATTAAAGAACAAATATCTATACTACAAGAGTTTAATATTGAAGAAGGCTGGCTAGTAATGAGGATTAAAGAGAGAAAACTTAAATATTTTGGACACATTAAACGTCGTGATAATTTAGAGAAGACCGTATTGGAAGGGTACATAATGGGAACAAGAAAAAGAGGAAGACCAAAACGAAGATGGCTGCAAGACATCGTTGACGATCTGCAGATGGATGCATCAGCGGCAGGCCGTCTTGCTCACAACCGAGAGGGCCTACAGGAGAGCTGTTAGGGAGGCAAAGTTCCGCAAGGGACATGCAAATGAATGAATTGAACTATTTTTACAGAGACAAAAACAAATTAAAGGCGGAAATGAAAGAAACAGAACGTGTATGTGCTAATATGTCTGTATTAAAATCTTTGCTTTGAAGGGAATAGCGTGTTCTTTATGGCTTAACTACCTTTTGTAAAACTGCAAGATATATCTTCAGTTTTTACTTTTACGTATATTTATTGTATTTTTTAAATGTCGTCGCGCCCCCCCCCCCTTTTTTTTCAAGGCTTTTTTTCTGAAATATTGGTTGTTTTTGTTACAGTCATGTCTTTGTGGAGAATGAGTCATGTCTTTATGGAGAAAGAGACACGTCCTTGTGGAGAAAGAGACACGTCTTTGTGGAGAAAGAGACACTTCTTTGTGGAGAAAGACACACGTCTTTGTGGAGAAAGAAACACGTCTTTGTGGAGAAAGAGACACGTCTTTGTGGAGAAAGAGACACTTCTTTGTGGAGAAAGACACACGTCTTTGTGGAGAAAGAAACACGTCTTTGTGGAGAAAGAGACACGTCTTTGTGGAGAAAGAGACACGTCTTTGTGGAGAAAGAGACACGTCTTTGTGGAGAAAGGAACTATCAGAAGATAAGCTTAGTGGGAGAATACCTCCTTTTGAGGAGGGAGGGGCAAAGGCGTATGTGTGTGCTCATCAAAATGTTCCTACGAGCATAATATTCATTGCATAACTCGAGATCGCGGAAGTGAAATCGATAGCGACGCGTCTTCTGTCACTGAAGGCAGTGGGTTATGTATGTCCCTTCTGCTGTCTCCCCTCTGGATTGCGAGGAATGTCGCGGTGCTACGTAGTGCGTGCTTGTTACCGGAGATCCTACTTACAGAAGAGGAAGATTGGAGCATTTTGCGATTTGTCAAGTGGTGGTATGAGACTCTGCTGCAGAAAAGTTATACAGCTCCTAAGACCAGGGGTTCTCAACCTGTACCAGATCGATGGTACCCGAAGCTTGGTTTGGGCTCTTTATGTTATATAAAATTTTAAAAATCTAGACTTGTTACGCCATACTTGTTTAATTCTGTGCTTATAACAGCCGCTGTGAGAAACAGCAGGATGAGGTGGCTTGGGCATTTAGAGAGAATGGAGGAGGATAGACAAACAAACAAGACCTATACAGAAGTGATGACAGGAGCTAGACCAAGAGGTAGACCTAGACAACGATGGCGAGACAGCCTAGAAGAAGATATACGCGCTCTTGGAATAATATTGGCAAGAAAAGATCAAGAACAGAGAGGCATGGAGGCGTGTCTTGTCTGCAGCAGTGAGTCTCGGTGGCTGGGAAACCTGCTGAATTCAGCAGCTGTTTAAGGAAGAAGAAGAAGAAGACTTGTTACACCAACCCCCCCCCCCCAACCCTCCTCCCCGCCACGGACAATCTCGCCGACCCTCAATTTGCGAACAGACGCCCTGAATCAGCGGTTCTCAAACTTTCAGCTTGCCGCCTCCTGCCTCCAACCCCACTTTCCTAGCGCTCCTCAACACGTTTTCTGTTTTTTTTTTTTTTTCGCCCTTTTGGATCCATTTGTGGTCCCATTTCTTAGGACCACAACCTTTTGATCACTCTTTCGCCGTACGCCCCTGGCCGAACATGAAACCGTTTCTGATATCTTCGAAGAAGCTTTTTCAGTGCTCTTGCAATTGGCAGTCTTAAAACATACCAGATAGCGCACAAGCTGCAGTATTTATTTTATCTTATCATATATCATGCGTGGACGCCAATTCCGTGTACGCGCCATGCATACAGCATGCCAGTCAGTTACGTCTCCTTCCACGCAATCTGTCCACACCGTGGCGGTTCCAATACGGGGCCAGAATCGATCATTTTACGGGAGGCCACTGCGGAATATCGATCCCGTGTTCGATCGGGCACTTAAGATCGGCCCTGAAGTTTGTCGTTTACAGGGCTGGATTGTTTCGATTTTAAGATGCGGTGCTCAGAGCTGGAGAGGAAATGAAAAAAAAAATAAGTTTGTTGAGAGAATAGCCCTGGACTTGGAACATCGGATCTGGGAGTTTATCTAACGACAAACTCCATCATAAGTGGTACATTTCTGCCTACCTTAGCTCAACATTTCTACCTACTTTAGTTCCACATTTCTAGCTAATTTAGCTCCACATTTCTACCTACTTTAGTTCCACACTTCTACCTACTTTAGCCCATTTCTAGCTAATTTAGCTCCACATTTCTACCTACTTTAGTTCCACACTTCTACCTACTTTAGCCCATTTCTAGCTAATTTAGCTCCACATTTCTACTTACTTTAGCTCCATAGTTCTACCCATTTTAGCTCCACATTTGTTCTCACTGACTACACACATTCCGGCCTACTTGAGCTCTACATTTCTATTAATTTTAGCTCCACATTTCTGCCTGCTTTAGCTCTAGACTTCTACCTCGGTCACAAAAGGCAAGGAGATGGGTTGCCTCCGTGAATCCAGTCGTCAACAGGAGTTCGTCATGCATGTTTCCATACTTGGTCTTTTCCTGTCGCAAGGTTTCGCTATAGAAAGTGCAAGTTTCTCAGAAGCTTTCAGGGCAATGTCTTAACACAGTTAAGTTGTCAGCGTGGAGTTTGGACAGTCTTTAATTTATAGAACAGGGGACTTATAGTCTTCATGGTCCTTCACGAAGTCTGGGACTTGTGGTTTGTTGCCCGTGTTTCAAGATCTAGACATCGGAAAGAACTCGATTCTCGGAAGATCATGACCGTTCGACTAACCACCAGCCCCACTGAGTATATTTCTCTTCTTTCTTTCAAGTTGTATGCGTTTTATATTCTTTGAGCTGTGGAAACGTTTTACAGTAACAGGGAAAATTAATAGTAGTAATAGAAGTAGTGGTAGTAGCAGTAGTAGTAGTGGTATGGAGGCAGTAGTAGTAGTTGTAGTAGTAGTAGTAATAGTAGTAGTAGTAGCAGTAGTGGTATGGAGGCAGTAGTAGTAGTGGTGGTATGGAGGTAGCAGTTGTAGTAGTAGTGGTAGTAATATTAATAGTGGTGGTGGTGGTAGTAGTAGTAGTAGTAGTGGTAGTAATATTAGTAGTGGTGGTGGTGGTAGTAGTAGTAGTAGTAGTATTATTAGTGGTGGTGGTAGTAGTAATAGTAGTAGTAGTAGTGGTATGGAGGTAGCAGTAGTAGTGATAGTAATATTAGTTGTGGTGGTGGTAGTAGGAGTAGTAGTGGTATGGAGGCAGTAGTAGTGGTGGTAGTAATAGTAGTAGTAGTAGTGGTAGTATGGAGGCCGTAATAGTAGTAATGGTATGGATGTAGCAGTAGTAGTGGTAGTAGTAGTAGTAGTAGTAGTAGTGCTGGTGATAAAGGAAGTGATATAGATAATAGCAATAGCAGTAGTAAGTGTAGTAGTAGTAGTAGTAGTGATGGTGATATAAGTAATAGCAATAGCAGTGGTAGTAGTAGTAGTAGTAATAGTAGTAGTAGTAGTAGTAGTAGTAGTAGTAGTAGTAGTAGTAGTAGTAGTGGGAATAATAGTAATAATTTTAGCAGCAGCTGTGAAGGTTTTGATGGTAGTGTGAATGTGACAGAATGTTATAGTTGGTGGTGTTATTATTATTATTGTTGTTGTTGTTGTGGCAGTGGTAAGGAAAGCAACAGGCCATACATTAACAGCTTTCTTTCGGTCTCCGCCTCCGCGGATTATGAACAAGCCTGTTCCGCTTATCTAGTTGTCCAGCCACAAGAAGACCCCGTGTAGCGTCGCTGTTAGCTCATTCGCTACTCTTGTCGAAAATGATTAATGATTTCCTCGTGTTCCCTTTTTCCCGTTAGTTTTCCATTGGTTCTCCATATTTATCTTTTTCGTGTTAAACAGTAAAATTGTTCTGGTCGAAAGTTTGCTGGGTTTTATTTTATTTTTTTTTTTAACCCTGTGAAGAATGGGCGTTTCTGTATGGACAGATATAAAAGCGTAACAAAAAGTTTGTTGGATTGTTTGTATTGTTTGTATCCTAGATATCGCTTAAACTTCTTATAGAATTTTCCACGTGACTTTGCTTGTATCGATTCATTTCATAGATTCTCTCTCTCTCTCTCTCTCTCTCTCTCTCTCTCTCTCTCTCTCTCTCTCTCTCTCTCATTTATTTCATCCTTTCTATTCGCAAAATTGATAGTTGCAAATAAGCGGGCGTTGTAATCCAGTGGCGCTGCAAGCATCGACCCGTCTCCCTGTGCCTGTTTGATCAGCATTTTATCGGAGCTATGAAGGAAATGCAGGGCCGTTCGATTGATTGGTACGTATCGTATCGATTGGGTCAGTAATCGAGCGTGGAAGCCGGGCCTGATAAGTTTGTATGAAGCGATTGTCATACGAGTGAAAATATACAAAGATTGGATGTAAGGGGTTAATATTGGCTGAGAGGCCGGGGGGGGGGGGGTTTAAAGGTTAAAGATGGAAGCAGTTCTCAGATAAGTGTTAAAATGATTTAATTTAATGTTTCATATACTTTGGGAACTTGGTCAGAGTATTGCTTTTCAATTTAGTGTGGGGAGGGGAGGGCAGCGGCTGGCTTTTGTAATTTTGTGTTTGAGGGTGGGGGGCGGCGTGCTGCTATCATCGCGTGGGAAGCGAAGCGGTTAGTGCATTAGCTTGTGCTGATGAAGTTCCATTGTGTTCCTCTCTCCCCCAAAACGTTGCCCGGTTTCATAAAAATGAAAGGACGTGGACTAATCTCGGGAAAGGTTTATACATTTTGTTTTTTTTTTTTGCACTGAAAGGAGACTTCAGTCAGTTTTCAGAACCACGCAGTTTGGCACTTTAGGGGTATGAATTACAGAAATAATTATTATCAGTTTCTTACATCCTTACATCGCCGCTAAACGTCACACAGGGGCATGCGTATTAGTTGGCCAAGATTTCCTGTTTTCGGCGAGTTTTTCAATCTCATCAAGGGGATGTTATGCCCAGTGAACTGGCCTCTCTTATCAATGAGGAGGATAGTTAGCCAGGCATTATAAAGTTTTCCCTGCAGTTGCGAGATTTTTGTCTAAGAAGAGTCATTTATTTGTAAAATAGAAATAGAGGGGCGTTTTGGTCCAAAGCTTTCAGGAGTAGACTTTTATCATCTTCGTGCTTCTACTACAGTTGGATTCCAGGACACATCAGCTTTCAGGTGATCCAGCTTCACTGCAGAACAGTTAAACAAATGATAAGAAATAACACAGCTTGGGGGGGGGGGAGGGAGGAATAGGTGAATGAACGGGCAGTGGGAAACGCAGGCAGGGCAGTCTTCCTATACATGACCGCCCCCAAGAATGCGAAAGAGGCCATAAACATACCGAACAGACGAGAACAAACTATCGTCTTCCAACTAAGATCAAGGCACGTACACCTGAACGCGCACACACACCAGATAACGTCCGATGAAGCGCCCAGATGCCCGTTGCGTGATAATAACCAAGAAACGGCCACATGCCATTTCCTAGAACTCCAGTCAATCAAAGACTTAAGACCGGAACACCCCAGACAGCGAGAACCACATTATATACAGGTTCGATACAGAAGAGCTGCCAATACTTCGCCGTCGCTTCGAGCGGAATATCGTAAGCTCACACGGCCGCTGAATCGGAGTAAATGAAACGAAATAAATCTTCATGCTTCCTTTGCCGTGAGTTTTTCCCCTGTATAGCGGAACTTTCAGTGTACAAATATCCCCATTCCCCCACCTCACATGATGATTGGATCACGAAACTGAGAGCTGTACCCGGCGCAGTATTTGCGTGACCTTAGTAGATCATTTTTCAGTAATGAGTTTATAGTTGGCGTCCATGGCAACGTGGAAGGTGAGCTCCGGATACATGTGTATCATAGGTGGGCAGGCAGGTGCTTCAGTAATATGGTAGAGTGCGTGAGTGGGTGAGTAGGTATGTAGTTGTATCCTTATTAGTGTTTATATCTCACTGGAACTATAGAGCTGGTGTTGTTTGCAGCTGATGTGATGAAGGCGTTGAGACACAGCGCCGTGTCGGATTGGGAGTGGGTTTATGGCGGCTAGTTTTTTTTAAATCCTTGAGTGGAGATAAAAAGTAGGGGTATAGGGTACTTCTTTAGCAGACTCCATCACCATGGGGAGTGTGGTGGTCACTGCCTCGTTAGCCAGGTTAGGCCTGCTACCCCGGGTACCAACGGAGAGGTTGGATAGGTCTTTTTAATAGCTATGGTTCGCTAACCGTGACCACTAGCATGTCAGTTATAGGTCGCTGATTGCCAGATCTAACAGGGTCTTATTGTTTTATGGATAATTGTGGGCGAGTAGGTGGGTACATGAATGGGTGGACCGGTATCTTCAGGTAGATAGTCTTCTGGCATCGACATGGTTGTGGGTTTCATCCTGCATTACGTTTACCTTCTTGATCATTCCAATGGCCGTAAGGGGGAGGGTCCATACCCACAGTGTTGGGAACCGCTGGGTTATGCAACATTGACAAGGCGATTTGTTCGTGTCAACTGGCTAGATGAAGCTGGGAGAGGACTTAGAAGTTGGATCAAAGAGATTATATCTTTAAGCTCAAAGAGACTGGACTTTGTAGTCCAAAGGGAGTGGAGATTCGAGCTCAGAGAGATTGCACCTTGTAGCCCAAAGAGATTGGACCTTTCAACCCAAAGAGATTGGACTTTGTTGCTCAGAGAGCTTGGATTTACAGCCACAAGAGATTCTACCTTGGAGCTAAAAGAGATTGGACCTTGCAGATCAAACATAGTTTCTGACATGCTGACCTGAAGACAGAATCCTCCAGGAGGTAGGCTGCTTATCATGTGGGTGCTCAGCAACTTCCAGGAGGTAGGCTGCTTATCATGTGGGTGCTCAGCAACTTCCAGGAGGTAGGCTTCTTATCATGTGGGTGCTCAGCAACTTCCAGGATGTAGGCTGCTTATCATGTGGGTGCTCAGCAACTTCCAGGATGTAGGCTGCTTATCATGTGGGTGCTCAGCAACTTCCAGGAGGTAGGCTGCTTAGCATGTGGGTGCTCAGCAACTTCTTAGAGGTAGGCTGCTTAGCATGTGGGTGCTCAGCAACTTCCAGGATGTAGGCTGCTTATCATGTGGGTGCTCAGCAACTTCCAAGAGGTAGGCTGCTTATCATGTGGGTGCTCAGCAACTTCCAGGAGATAGGCTGCTTATCATGTGGGTGCTCATCAACTTCCTAGAGGTAGGCTGCTTAGCATGTGGGTGATCAGCAACTTCCAGGAGGTAGGCTGCTTAGCATGTGGGTGCTCAGCAACTTCCAGGAGATAGGCTGCTTAGCATGTGGATGCTCAGCAACTTCCAGGAGATAGGCTGCTTAGCATGTGGGTGCTCAGCAACTTCCAGGAGGTAGGCTGCTTATCATGTGGGTGCTCAGCAACTTCCAGGAGGTAGGCTGCTTAGCATGTGGATGCTCAGCAACTTCCAGGAGGTAGGCTGCTTATCATGTGGGTGCTCAGCAACTTCCAGGAGGTAGGCTTCTTATCATGTAGGTGCTCAGCAACTTCCAAGAGGTAGGCTTCTTAGCATGTAGGTGCTCAGCAACTTCCAAGAGGTAGGCTTCTTAGCATGTAGGTGCTCAGCAACTTCCAAGAGGTAGGCTTCTTAGCATGTAGGTGCTCAGCAACTTCTTAGAGGTAGGCTTCTTAGCATGTAGGTGCTCAGCAACTTCCAAGAGGTAGGCTTCTTAGCATGTGGGTGCTCAGCAACTTCCACAAACAACCATTTCTCTGTTTCGGTTAAGCGGTTGCTCGTCCTGCCAGAGACTGCGGTTCGAGTCACGGTTATTCTCATCATATTTGTCTTCCAGTCGTGCCTAAAATGCTTTATATTTCCAGATGCTGACCATGCAACACGATATGTTCTATTTATAGAAACAGATGGTCAGACATTTCAGCCTAAGGTCTTGCTTATGGTAGCGGGTTCAACAAGACATGTAAGGGAAACAAAACAATCCGTGCCACGTTAGTTAACTTCCCCTCCTTTCAGCGTCCCGGTTGCTAGGAGCTGGAGTTTGTTGTATCATAAACATCGGAGTTCTCCTTTTGTGATGTGGGCGCCGCCTGGACTTGAACAGTTGTGAAAAAAAAGAAAGAAAAAAAAATGACCTCTCAGTGTGTAAATCAAGTATCCCATATTCGTAAATCTGGTCAATACGCATCGGTGCGTAAAGACAAGTGTATTGTTCGCATTGTGGAAACGGACAGCTATGTAATGTTATTCCTTATTGTGTACGCTGGGATTGTACTTCGTTAGATCTGCTGCAGTGTCAGTTGTTTTCTGTTCCTGTGTGGCCAGTGTTTAAGTGTAGGCTTCTAGGGCATGCCGGTACAGGCTTTCTTTATTATGTAAGGGGGAAAAAAGCCTGAGAAATGCGTTACAAGGTGGACGAAATACTAACGTTCTATTCTTTTTCATTTGGCTGTTATCAAGCAGCGCCGATGAGCATTAGAGGACTCACATGGGCAATAGCGGGGGAAGAAAGGCAAAAGACAGGCGTTTGTGGAAAATCCTTGCGGAAGCCCCATGTGGCACTTAAGGTTCCGAGAGAGAGAGAAAGAGAGAGAAAGAAAGAAGCCACTGCTGGCGAGATTCTTCGGATGCCGCTCGTGGAGTGAAGCTCCTCCCGGCCAAGGAAGAAAATGCGGAAAAGCAATCAGGGTTGGTGTGTGGCGCCGATGTAAAAAAAAGGTGATGGAAAGGATAAAGTGAAGCTTAATCGGTATGTCCAGTAGTATCGCGGCAAGAGCTACTCATACCACGGCGCCTCTGCTCTATAGGTCGGTCTTGTCCTAAACACGGCCATGCTGGGATAATATGCCTAAACTGGCTCAACCCAGGGGTGGAAGTTACTAGTGGCGAGGATTCGTCCTCCTGGACAAAAGCTTCATCCTGGTCACAACTAGGAAGGGTAGCGGCCACGACCACAAAATGCTGAAGTCGGAGACACTGGACCAGGGCAGTCTAGATAGGCAACCACCTCTCACCCGGCGGGGATGTATGCGTATCCTAATCACGCTGAGGTTTTCCGGTTAGAAGTCCAACGCCGGAGTGGAGGGGCAACCACCTCTCACCCGGCGGTGATACATGGGGTATTTCATAACACGTCGAGGTTTTCCGGTGAGAAAGTCCAACTCTAGATCAAGCTGGTGCAAGGAAAACCACGGTGTCACGCAATCCCGCTTCTGAGACCCACCAAGAATACAGGCTCAAGCCGTGCGATACTCTGAACCACTTGTGGTCCTCTCAGGGATCTCATGTGGTCCTCTGGGGGACCTATAGAGGATCACAGGGGTAAATTCAGTAGAATCACAAGGCGATCTTGGTGGTAGAAGCGAACGAAGAAGAAGAAGAGAGCAAAGCAGCACTATAGAGAAGGTAGGGGTCTTTACCAGAACTATTCCTCGGCCTTATAGATGTCGTTTTTTGTTCTTTAATGGGCAAAAGAACATCCCAGGCACCAGAGGAGAAAAATGGCGCTTGCTACGAGGAACTCCGCATCGGTCACATCAGACTGGCGTAATAATACATTTTAAAAAAAAAACAAAGAAGATCTAGATAGGCCTAGCCCGAGATGTGGCACTAGTAGGATGTGGGGAGAACATGTTCTCCAGCAGGGCCCAGCATTCGTGGTTGCAGAGAAAGCAGATGTGGCACTGGTAGGATGTCAGGAGAACATGTTCTCCAGCAGGGCCCAGCATTCGTGGTTGCAGAGAAAGCAGATGTGGCCAGCACCTATATCAGCCCCAGAGAAGTTCTTGTCTCGTATCTTCCTGGAACCCCGAGCTGGTGTTCTTTGCAGCCGATGCTGTGAAGATGTTGAGGCACAGCATCGTGTCGGATTGGGAGTGGGTTGCTAGCATCCATTTTTTTTTCATTTTAGTCCGTGAGTGGCGCTAAAAGCAAGAGAGCGTGGGATACTCTTTTTTAGCAGACCCAACCACCATGGGGACTAATGGGATACCAACCACCATGGGGACTAAGGGGATACCAACCACCATGGGGACTAAGGGGATACCAACCACCATGGGGACTAAGGGGATACCAACCACCATGGGGACTAAGGGGACCCAACCACCATGGGGACTAAGGGGACCCAACCACCATGGGGACTAATGGGATACCAACCACCATGGGGACTAAGGGGACCCAACCACCATGGGGACTAAGGGGATACCAACCACCATGGGGACTAAGGGGACCCAACCACCATGGGGACTAAGGGGACCCAACCACCATGGGGACTAAGGGGATACCAACCACCATGGGGACTAAGGGGATACCAACCACCATGGGGACTAAGGGGATACCAACCACCATGGGGACTACTGGGATACCAACCACCATGGGGACTAAGGGGATACTAACCACCATGGGGACTAAGGGGATACCAACCACCATGGGGACTAAGGGGATACCAACCACCATGGGGACTAAGGGGACCCAACCACCATGGGGACTAAGGGGACCCAACCACCATGGGGACTAAGGGGACCCAACCACCATGGGGACTAAGGGGACCCAACCACCATGGGGACTAAGGGGACCCAACCACCATGGGGACTAAGGGGACCCAACCACCATGGGGACTAAGGGGATACCAATCACCATGAGGACTAAGGGGACCCAATCACTATGGAGACTAAGGGGACCCAACCACCATGGGGACTAAGGGGACCCAACCACCATGGGGACTAAGGGGACCCAACCACCATGGGGACTAAGGGGACCCAACCACCATGGGGACTAAGGGGACCCAACCACCATGGGGACTAAGGGGATACCAATCACCATGAGGACTAAGGGGACCCAATCACTATGGAGACTAAGGGGACCCAACCACCATGGGGACTAAGTGAACCCAACCACCATGGGGACTAAGGGGATAGCAACCACCATGTGGACTAAGGGGATACCAACCACCATTGGGGACTAAGGGGATACCATCACCATGGGAACTAAGGTGTCCCCACCACCATGGGGACTAATGCAACCCCTGCCCTGTTAGCCAGGTTTGTTACGTAAAAAGGAGAGATGGGACAGGGTCTTGATCAACTATGATACACCAACCATAACACTGGCATGTCAGCTACGGGTCGCCGATTGCCATAACGGACAGCGTCTTCCAGGAGAAGCTTTGTGTGGATGTGCATGAACTCCAGCTGACGTCATATTGTTGGTCGCTGTTCTGTGTCATTGAGATATCTAAGGGATATAGTGTTTATATTTTCATTGACTTGTTCTGTGTCATTGAGATATCTAAGGGATATAGTGTTTATATCCATATTTTCATTGCCGTTTTCTGTGTCATTGAGATATCTAAGGGATATAGTGTTTACATTTTCATTGACCTGTTCTGTGTCATTGAGATATCTAAATCCATATTTTCATTGCCATTTTCTGTGTCACTGAGATATCTAAGGGGTATAATGTTTATATCCATATTTTCATTGCCGTTTTCTGTGTCATTGAGATATCTAAGGGATATAGTGTTTACATTTTCATTGACCTGTTCTGTGTCATTGAGATATCTAAATCCATATTTTCATTGCCATTTTCTGTGTCACTGAGATATCTAAGGGGTATAATGTTTATATCCGTATTTTCATTGCCGTTTTCTGTGTCATTGAGATATCTAAGGGATATAGTGTTTACATCCATATTTTCATTGCCGTTTTCTGTGTCACTGAGATATTTAAGGGATATAGTGTTTACATCCATATTTTCACTAACCTGTTCCATGTCATTGAGATATTTAAGGGATATAGTGTTTATATCCATATTTTCCTTGACTGTTTGTTGTCACTGAGATATCTAAGGGATGTAGTGTTTAGATCCATATTTTCATTGACCTGTTCTATATTACTTACCTATTGTAGCAGTAGGAATGTGCTGTCAGGGCCCCAGTTTTCCGTGGCCTTAAGGCAGACTAGACGACATTGAGGCATTAGGAATATGCTGTTAGGGCCCCCAGTTTTCCCTGGCCCTAAGGCAGGCTAGAGGATAACATGGACGCTCTTTTCCTTCTCTAGCCCCCGAAGTGCCTGTGTTCCCATTTCTACAGCTGAGTGACCTTGGGGGGGGGGCCCCTCTGGCCGGACTTAAGTTACCGAACTCTGTGTGAGACTCTAGCGTAACAACTAGTACACCACCAAAAGCGCCCTCGTTTATGATCCCCTTTCTCTAAGCACAGAATGGGATGTGGAGTTTGCCCAGTGTTTGATAATTGGGGTGTTTTTTTTTCTTGGAGAAAAGGGCGTGGATTTGTGTGATTATTTAGAAAAGGGGATTTCTGTTGTTGTCCTGGTGTGTGTGGTGCCTTGCCGACTCCACTCAGAGCTCATGGTTCCGGGACATTTTGGTGCCCTCATCCCACCATTTCTTCTTCTTCTTCTTCTTCGCCTCTTTCTTCCTTTTCATCCACCTTCTTCCTTCTCCTCCTCCTCCTCCTCCATCTTTTCGTCCAGTTTCTTCCTCCTCTTCTTCCACCTCTTCTTCCACTTTCTTCCTCCTCCTCCTCTTCCACTTTCCTCCTCTTCTTCCATCTTCCTACTCCTCCTCTTCCTTCTTCTTACCCATCCTCTTCCACCTTCCTCCTCTTCTTCCATCTTCCTACTCCTCCTCTTCCTTCTTATTACCCATCCTCTTCCACCTTCTTCCTCCTCCTCTTCCACCTTTTTCCTTCTTTTCTTCCTTCCTCCTTTCCCCCCACCCCTCCCCCTTCCTTCACCTTCTTCACCACCTCCTCCTCAACTTTCTTCATTTTCTTCCTTCTCCGCATCCTCCTTATATAACTACGAACTAATATTCTGTCACTAACGCCATGAAAGTACTAAGGGTCTCAAGCACAAGTCGAGTCAGAATGTGTCCAGCTGGGATAGCTAGAAATGTATCACTTACGAAGGAATGAGATAGGCAGAAGGCGGAGTCATATTAGAGTTCTGGTAGATAGAGGTGTATGGTGCAGTTTTACAAAGTGAAGGAGGGAGTGAGTAAAGTGAGAAAAAAACGAATAGAAAGTATGAGAATGTATAAATGAAAAACATACAACATCCGATATTTCGGTGTGAGCCTTTTTCGAGGATTACATACAAAACGAGAAAAAAAAAACGAAGAACTTATCTTAATGTGGCCTGCTCCAGAAGTAAAACTTCTTTGCTTTTTACTTCTGGAGCAGTCCACATTAAGATAAGTTGTTGTTGTTGTTGTTTTTGTTGTCTCGTTGTGTATGTAATCCTCGAAAAAGGCTCGCGCCGAAATATCGGATGTTGTATGTTTTTCACTTATACATTCTCATACTTTCTGTTCGTTTTTTCTCACTTTACTCATTCCCTCCCTCACTTTGTAAAACTGCACCAAACACCTCTTCTACCTTTTTTTTTATTTAAACCAGTTTTACTGCAGTCGCCTCCCTTTTATCTGTCATATTAGAATTCTGGCCTGTCAGTTCCATTACAAGTAGTGGATTCAATGTAACTCGCTGGAGCAGCCGTTCTCAAACCTTTGCTTCTGACCCCACTGGGGGGGGGGGGGAGCTTTTTGCATTAAAATGTTTACCCCCAGCTCGTTTTCCTCTTCCACGTCCTCTCAGCAATCTCCCCCCTCCCCACCTCATCATATATATATATGTATCCCATTCCTTCGTAAGTGGTACATTTCTAACTATCCCAGTTGGACACATTCTGACTCGACTTGTGCTTGAGACCCTTAGTACTATCATGGCGTTGGTGACAGAATACTAGCTTGTAGTTATATAAGGAGGATGCGGAGAAGGAAGAAGATGAAGAAAGTTGAGGAGGAGGAGGAGAATAAGGTGAAGGAAGAGGTGGGAAGGAAGAAAAGAAGGAAAAAGGTGGACGAGGAGGAGGAAGAAGGTGGAAGAGGATGGGTAAGGAGAAGGAAGAGGAGTAGTAAGAAAACGGAGGAAGAGGAGGAGGAAGATGGTGGAAGGAGAGGAGGAAGAAACTGGACGAAAAAAAAATGGAGGAGGAGAAGGGAGAGGGTGGATGAAAAGAAATAAAGAGGCGAAGAGGAAGAGGAAGAACGAGGTGGAGGAAGAAGAAGAAGAAGAAGAAAGAGGTGGAAGGAGAGGAGGAAGAAGAAGAAGTGGTAGGATGAGGGCACCAAAATGTCCCGGGAACCGCGAGCTATATATCAGTTCTAATAAAGTCACTGTTGTAGGCATACAACAAAGACGATTCTCCTTCTAGTTTATCCAGTAGAGGACATGGCCACAGAAAAGAAGAATAGTAAAAGTATAGTACAGAAAATGTTAATCAAGTCAGGCTTGTGGTATATAGTATGTTTTAGACAGAGGGGGGGGGGTTTCCTTGTATAGAATTAAAAAAGACTTTTAAACCAAACCTGCCTTGGACAGAAACGAACATATGTACGTTAGCTAGGGCCCAAGGGTTCCCGCCAGAAGTGGGGCCTGGATCTGCGATCTCTGGGCCTGAAACTCCTGCTGATCCCCCGCGAAACCACGGAATGAGAAACCGTGTTGGTGGGTAAGGTAAGGTAGTCCCCCGGTCGTGTCGTTGAGCAGGGTTTGTGTATGTCTTCAAGGCAGGCTGCTTAAAAATCGTTTACTGGAAGCTTGTTAACTGTGAAGTTGTGAAGTATACAAAAGGTTTATCCAGTGAAAAAATGACGGGACACGAAATGAAGATGTGTGTGTGTGTGTTTTTTTTTCCTCCCATCTCAATTGGTCCACCAAAATGCACTACAGCTTGTGCCATCTAGTGACCGCGCAGTAAATTACGCTCAGACTTAAAAAAGTACCTACTGGACATTCGGTTTCCGGAAAATTGATGGTCGGACTTATATAAAACAAATTAATTTCATGTTATAGATTAAGAGAAACGTACATAATGAGGATATATTTATGTGCGTTCGGAAAATAACTGTACACTAACCCAGTATGGATTCCGGTTACGTAGTGATATCTTAATGATTGCAGCAGGTAGATGTGGCTAGATACCGCAGACATTAAGATATCACTACCGTACCGGAATCGATACTGGGTTAGTGCACAGTCACTTATGGAACACCTTGTATTTCTGTAGCGCGCGGTATGGGACTCAGTGTAAAGCCTTGTAGGCAGAGATGAGGGACTGTTAATCGGTTTCTGTTATATCATTTAAGACCATGAGCAGGGGGCGAATACGCTGAGCTGTAGCCGATATGCCAGAGTGAGGGTTGATGATAGCCATAACTGCCAAGACCATATCCTACCTCCTCGTTGGTACCCCAAGTAACGGGCCTAGCCTGGCTAACGGGCAGGGATTGCCGTAGTCCCCATGGCGGTGGAGTCTGATAAAGAAAGTATTACACACCCTCTTGTATTTAGCTGCACTTCAGGACTGAAAGAAAACAAAATAATAACCATAAACTGGCTCCTAAGCCGAGACGATGCTGTGCCTCAACATCTTTGGTGCATTGGCTGGAAAGAGCACGAGCTCGTAGTTCTGCGAAAAGTAAAGACATCCTAAATCATTTACCCTTTTTTAAAAATCTTTGTATAATAAAGTAAGTGGTCCTCAAAGAAGATTCTGAAGAAAGAAAACGGGTTGCCATATTGTCGGAATTTCTTGGAGGTGTCATGAGAAGATAGAAGTTGGTTTAAACTGGAAAAAATTCAAGGGGGAAAAGAGGGAGAGGGAAGCCAAGAGGAAAATATCTCAGTGGACTGGCCAAGTGACATTGGGGGGGGGGGGGCATTTGAATTGATTGGAAACACCAAGGATTGCGCAAGATGGGGAAGCACGATCAACAGTGCTTTCAGACATAGCAGCTAATGAATGAATAGCTCTTTTATCTTAATATATTGCATCCCCTTATCTCTGTGTGTTTGTTATCTCTCTCTTCTGTTTCAGTGTCCCGGCTTTTCTGCGAGAGTGAGTCCTTCAAGATGGACCTCATCTTGGACGTGAACACACTTGTGTATCCAGTGGAGTTGGGTATGTGTTTCTCAGTGTTGCTTATGTGTGTTTTGACAGTGGCTCTGTTCTGTGATGGCTCTGTTCTGTGATGGCTATGTTCTGTGATGTTTATGTTCTGTGATGGCTCTGTTCTGTGATGGCTCTGTTCTGTGATGTTTATGTTCTGTGATGACTATGTTCTGTGATGGCTCTGTTCTGTAATAGCACTGTTTTGTAATGAAACTGTTCTGTAATGGCTCTGTTCTGTAATGGAACTGTTCTATGTTTAGTGTATATGGTATTAATGCCCATATTATCTTATGCCTACGTCATCCTATATAGGCTTGTAGGAGAAACAGTGCTGGTACTCATATTTTCATTGACCTTTTCTGTGTCATTGAGATAACCAAGGGATATAGTGTTTTATGTCATTGAGATATCTAAGAGATATAGCATTTATGACTATATTTTCATTGATCTGTTCTATGTCATTGAGATATCTAAAGGATATAGCACTTATGACCATATTTTCATTGACCTGTTCTATGTCATTGAGATATCTAAAGGATATAGCACTTATGACCATATTTTCATTGACCTGTTCTATGTCATTGAGATATCTAAAGGATATAACACTTATGACCATATTCTCATTGACCTGTTCTATGTCATTGAGATATCTAAAGGATATAGCACTTATGACCATATTTTCATTGACCTGTTCTGTGTCATTGAGATATCTAAAGGATATAGCACTTATGACCATATTTTCATTGACCTGTTCTATGTCATAGAGATATCTAAAGGATATAGCACTTATGACCATATTCTCATTGACCTGTTAGAAGCCCTAGAGTTCATGCCTGTAAATGGCCATTGCTTCTCAGCTTTCAACCAGATCACTACAAAAC
Organism: Achatina immaculata; assembly: GCA_009760885.1. Classification (NCBI taxonomy): domain Eukaryota; kingdom Metazoa; phylum Mollusca; class Gastropoda; order Stylommatophora; family Achatinidae; genus Lissachatina; species Lissachatina immaculata. The sequence continues at coordinate 4,990,181 of CM019710.1, forward strand.
CCAAATAGTCTTCTGGAGCAGATGTAGTGTGGCTGGTTACCAAACACAGAATAAAAGAAAAGTAATGCAGATTTGTAACCCTGTTACACATTGGTCATACTGGATGTGGTTTACACATTGGTCAGCTAGCTGGATGTGGTTTACACATTGATCATGGATGTGGTTTACACATTGGCCATATTCAGTGGTTAGATTCAGTGATTATTTTCTACCTTAGGTGACAAGTATAAATATTCATTGGTTAGATTCAGTGATTGTTTTCTGTCTTAGGTGACAAGTATAAATATTCATTGGTTAGATTCAGTGATTGTTTTCTGTCTTAGGTGACAAGTATAAATATTCATTGGTTAGATTCAGTGATTGTTTTCTGTCTTAGGTGACAAGTATAAATATTCATTGGTTAGATTCAGTGATTGTTTTCTGTCTTAGGTGACAAGTATAAATATTCATTGGTTAGATTCAGTGATTATTTTCTACCTTAGGTGACAAGTATAAATATTCATTGGTTAGATTCAGTGATTATTTTCTACCTTAGGTGACAAGTATAAATATTCATTGGTTAGATTCAGTGATTGTTTTCTGTCTTAGGTGACAAGTATAAATATTCAGTGGTTAGATTCAGTGATTATTTTCTACCTTAGGTGACAAGTATAAATATTCATTGGTTAGATTCAGTGATTGTTTTCTGTCTTAGGTGACAAGTATAAATATTCATTGGTTAGATTCAGTGATTGTTTTCTGTCTTAGGTGACAAGTATAAATATTCAGTGGTTAGATTCAGTGATTGTTTTCTGTCTTAGGTGACAAGTTCCGGCTGGTAATTGCCACCACCTTACGAGAAGACGGCTGCCCTGATGATGGAGAGTTTAATCCGACTAGCACTGGTCCAAGCCGGGCCGACCAGTTTGAGTACGTCATGTACGGGAAGGTGTACCGTATAGAAGGTGATGATGGCACACTGGATTCTTCCAGACTGTAAGTACTGGCTGTTCTTGTTTGTGTTGTATCCCTCTTCTGTTGGAAGTCTGTGTCTTATTCTTTTCTGTTGGAAGTCTGTGTCTTATTGTTTGAACTGTTAAGACCCTTTTTTTGTGTATGTTATCCTTCTTTAATGGATGCCTGTATTTGATTCTTATGTTTTTTTTAAAAATAAACTTATCTGTGTTATATCCTTCTTTTATTGAAAGTCTGTGTTTCTTCTTTCTTATGTTAAAGTTATGAGTTTTATCCATCCTGTATATTGGGTGTCTGTATATTGGCCTTGTATCAGATGGAAGTCTGTATCTTGTCCTTCTGTCAGATGGGAGTCTGAATCTTGTCCTTCTGTCAAGTGGAACTCTGTATTTTGTCCATGTCTACTGGAAGTCCATATTTTGTCATTCTGTTGGAACTTCGTCTATGAGAAGAACTGAATATGGGGGCTCATATTACTTCTGCGTTACTATTGAATTGTGTTTATATATAATTTAGTACCTTATGTCTGCACCGTAATTATGTCAACACCGTAAACTATTTGCATGTGAGGCTCTGCCCGTGTAACTGTCAAACCTGGACAGTATCAGAAGCATCCTCCTCCACCTGCTGCGATAACCTAACAGACGTAACGTGTTGAAACAGCCGTACAGTTGGTAAATAAACACCAGTATATGGGATTCTGACCAAGGGCAAGAGCCAAGAAGACACTGCTGCATGGCACTGGGTTCAAGGGCAAGAGCCAAGAAGACACTACTGCATAGCACTGGGTTCAAGGGCAAGAGCCAAGAAGACACTACTGCATGGCACTGGGGCCAAGGGCAAGAGCAAAGAAGATACCACTACATGGCACTGGGCCCAAGAGCAAGTGCCAACACGACACCACTGTATGGCATTGGGCCCAAGAGCAAGTGCCAACAAGACACCACTGTATGGCATTGGGCCCAAGAACACGAGTTCAACAACCAGCTCCATTCATTCAATCATTGATTCAGATGCAAGTTCTTGTTAATCTTCTTTGTCTTACTATCTTTATGTAGCTGTAGAGAAATCTATTGCCATGCTTTTCTAAGTCTGTTTGTTGTACTGTAGCCTCCGCAGTTTTGTAAAGTTAGTGGGGACGGAAAATTTGGCGTATGCACGTTCGTACATGGACGTAGCTTGTTTCGCTTCATTGCCCATTGTTTTAGTTTTTTTTTCTTAGCTTACAGAGCCTTTCTAGTTGTAGTGAGCATTAGTTCGGAAACGTGTCACAAGATTTTTGGTACTAATAGTCACTCGTACTTTTTGTTTCTCCGCGGGTAGAAAATTTACGAGATTGTAGATTTTCTTCCGGAGGGAAAAAAGGCGTATTTTATTCTGTATAAGTAACAAATGAGTCATAAATTTTCATGTCCTCTCCCGTCATTTTTTTGGCAGGTTACAACGTGTCAGTGTATATGTGTGTCTGTATAGGTATAGGATTCATTATCCACTTGCCTGTCTCAGTGTTTGTCTGTTCTTTAATGTACTGCATATGTAAACAGTTTTAACGTCGAAGTTCAGGTCGAATTCGCGGTCCACATTCCAGTATTTCTATACTTGTGTGACTGTCTGTGGGCCCCCCACCCCCCCAGTCTTTCGCCTTGGCAAAACTCCCACCGTCAGAGATACTTATTTGTAAAGCTACAAAACCAAGGCCTAGGATTGGAAACCTGGGCTACAGTAAAATCCCATTTACCTGTATGTAAACGGCGGTTACTTGGACGTGTTTAAAAAAAAGTATTGTAACGTGGAGGGTGGTTTCTGGAATATGTGCAGAATCTGTTTCGTACTTGGTTGGGTTATGTGATGTGTGTCTGTCCGTCTGTTTTTTTTCTGTTTATCTGCGTGTCTGTTTGCCTATCTGTTTGTCTGCCTATTTCTGTATCTATCTGTCTGTCCGTCCGTCCGTCCGTCCATCCATCCATCCATCCATCCATCTATCTATCTATCTATCTATCTATCTCTATCTATCTATCTATCTATCTATCTATCTATCTATCTATCTATCTATCTATTTGTCTGTCTGTCTGTCTGTCTGTCCGTCCGTCCGTCCATCTATCTATCTATCTATCTATCTATCTATCTATCTATCTATCTATCTATCTATCTATCTATCTATCTATCTATCTATCTATCTATCTATCTATCTATCTGCTGTCTGTCTGCATATCCTCCTTTGAGCCTTCCTGCTGCCCTCTCTCTCGCCTCCTTAATTTTCTCAACATTCCTCATTCTCTCACAGCTTAACATCCCTTTAATCATGTTATCACTAGTAACAGATGTTAATGTTAACTTTACTGTAAACACATCGTATTGATTTTCATTGAGGGACAGGTCATTTTCGACATTAGAACCTTTGTTGTTTATTACTTTAATTTTTTTTTATAATCACTTTCTTTTTTATAATTAATATTTGCCATTGTTGTTATTACTTCCATTCTTTATTATTGCTTTCATTTGAAGTTAGAAATTCCCTTTGTTATTTGCTAATCCTCTCTGTTATTTATTACCGCCTTTTATTATTTATTTTCTTTATCATTATTTTTTTTTCTTCGCGTCATCAATATTTTTTTATCATTTCTTTCATTGTATTTTGTCTAAATTTATCCTGTGTTGTTCCTCATTGTTTCAAGTAGTTTATTTTTTTCTCTTTTGTTCTTAATTCACGCATTTGTTCAATTCGTTTGTTAACTCTTTCAAGAGGTGAAGACGCTGCCTGATTAGGCAATCATCGACCCCATAGCTGACCAAGACCCTGTCCTACCTCTGCGTTGGTACCTCCAGTCGTGGCTAACGGGGCAGGGATCGCCATAGCCCCCCCCCCCCCCCCCCCCCCATGGTGGTGGAGTCTGCTAAAGAAGCATTGCACATCCCCTGCTTTTTTTTAGCTGTACTCCGGTACTGAAAAGGTAGCTGCCATAACCGGCTCCCCCGCCGATACGATGCTGTGCCACAACACCTCCACAGCATCGCCTGCAAAGAGCATCAGCTCGCGGTTACAGTGAGATAGAAGACAAGACAGGTTAACCCTTTCACCGCCCTGGGTCATTTAGATCGCATTTCCTAAAAATTCAGCATTCTGGTTTTGTTCTTTGCTGCGAGAGGTTGAAGTGTAAAGCATATAAGCTTGACTATAAGCGCTGATCATTTCCTATTGAAACTATGGCGGCTGTGTGTGTTATATTACTTTTTGTGTGGTCTTGAAATTGTGTGTGTGTTGTTGGTGGTGGTAAAAGAGTTGACGCCGTCACGATGGCTTCACCTAGACGTTTTATCCAGGCCTTGATATATGCTGTGTCCTTTTAGAAAAGAATATAGGTCTATATTTGTACGCGTAGAGTTAAATAATCTCTCAAGCGTGCTGAGGCTTGCTTGAGCGCTTATCTGTTGGTTTGTTTGTTTGTCTGTTTTAGAGACGTTGGAGAAGTCTTACTGGAGGCTAGATATGTATGCGTGTTCTGTTTTTTTTTCTCTTTCTTAGCAGTAGCGGAAGATTTTAACTTTATACAAATCTTTGAGGCGGCCTGGTTGGCTGAGTGGTTAGGCGCCCGGTTTACTAGACCGGTGGTACCGGGTTCAGTCTCAGCAGGGGGTTTCTTTCTGGTACACACCAAAAAAGGCCCCCGGGGTTCACCCAGCCTCTAAAAATGGGCAGCAGAGAAATCTTGGGAGGTAAAGCGGCCAGGGCGTGTTTCTGACCGCATCGCACTTTCATGTGCCCAAGATTATGGACAATACGGGCCTAAAACCGTATTCCCTAATATGCCTTAATGTCGTGGAAACGGGAATTTTACCTTGTTTTTTTTTTTTTTTGGTAAGTCTTTGGGAATGGAGGTAAGTGTTTTGAAGAAGTGTTTATCTCCTTTTTTTAAAAAAAATTTTAAATCAAGTCTTTAATATGCTCTGTGACATAAAAAATTGACGGCGAAAGAAATGAAAATTGTTTGTTTTTATCAGAATAAGTTCACGAAATGTTTTGCCACGCTTGAAGTGAACTGAGATGTGTGCAGGCAGTGTATAAGGTCTGTAAATGCGAAACTTCACAGTTCACGTCTTCCTGCTTGTGATATGTAGTAGGTAGTCTTGTGAAACGTTTGGTTCTCTTTTATCCATTGCGTTCATTGGGAGTGAGAAAAGGGGGGGGGGGGAAGAGAAGAAGCACCCGCTCTCTTTATCTGTGTGTGTCTTGGCCAGGCGTTGTAGTGTAGCTTTTGTTTATTGAGGTTTCAGAGTTTAGCGGGTTGTTTCCGTGTTATCTGTACAGTTGCTGTATATGAAAAGAAAAAAAAACAAATAAAACAAGTTCGGGTGTGTGTTGAAACTCGTCGGGGTGATTCGTATAAGAGGGTCAGACAGAGGAAGGTGAGTGTTTCTTGTGGGTAGTTTGTAATTAAATATATTTTAGTACCTTACTTTTTTGTACTTTGCTGTTGCTTGTGGGAGATTTAACTTCCGAGAGAGAGAGAGAGAGAGAGAGAGAGAGGGGGGGGGGGAAGACTATGAACTGTTCTCAAGGAAAATATATACAGTCTAGTGGAAGTGTGTCCAAAGTCAAGAGGAAATGTGTACAGAGTCAAGAGGAGATTTTGCCCAGAGTATCGTGGAAGTGTGTCCAGAGTGAAGAGGAAGTGTGTACAGAGTCAAGAGGAGATTTTGTCCAGAGTATCGTGGAAGTGTGTCCAGAGTCAAGAGGAAGTGTGTACAGAGTCAAGAGGAGATTTTGTCCAGAGTATCGTGGAAGTGTGTCCAGAGTGAAGAGGAAGTGTGTACAGAGTCAAGAGGAAATTTTGTCCACAGTATCGTGGAAGTGTGTCCAGAGTGAAGAGGAAGTGTGTACAGAGTCAGGAGGAGATTTTGTCCAGAGTATCGTGGAAGTGTGTCCAGAGTCACGTGTAAATTTTCCAATGAACGTGGAAGTGTGTCCAAAACTACTTGGAAATGTGTCCAGTCTTTATAACTCAGGAAATGTTTGAGAATCACCTGCATTACACAGTGGAAAGAAGGATTCAGTGGAAGGAGCGCCAGACACTCAACGCTTTCTGGGAAGATTGATCTTCCGCCAAGGGTGCATTACTCTGTGGCCAGAACTGACTAAAAAGGGGGCGCTACTACTGTGGTCGTGATAGTATCATAGCAGAAGAAGGCCATCGATAAAGAGTTAGATGATGTTCTAGAATTTGCGTTTCGTGATGGGCCGGATCGTAAAGTGAGTGGGTTGGTGTATCTTCATCATCGCTGCCTGGTGACAGTGTTTTTCCATGATTTCTCTTTCCAGTTTCAGTTGATTTAATACTTCTTTCTTCCCTGTTCCTTGATATTCTTCTGTTCTCGTGTATCTATGTCCAAGACTAGTATGAGAACCGTTATCTGTTGATGTATATAGCTTTTTGCATCTTTGTTCTATAGTGCTTCTCTCTCTCTCTCTCTTTCTCATGTTTAGACTAAGTGTAGTTTAGCACTTAAGCCGAACTGACAAACGTAGAGAAGACGAAGCAAGCATTCCTACTTTCTAACCCAGCGGTTCCCAGCCTGTGGGCCGACAGACCACAAGTGGTCCTCAGAGCATCGCTGCGCGGCTTCGGGCTGCGTTATTGATTTAAGCATTAAATGCCATCTGTAAAGAAAATTAACCTACCATCCATGGCATTGGGATAAGGTTAACATGAGATAATGGCCCGCAACTTGTATGTGGTTTGAAAAGTGGTCCTTAGATGGATAAAGTTCGAAAACCACTGGTGTCAATATCAAACTGTAAAGGAGATGAAGGCAGAAGGAAGAATATAAGAATATATCAGAATGTGTTTTACTGTCTTACTGTTTCCTTGTTCTCATGATTACCTGCACTGCCCCCTCCCTCCCCCCCCTCCCCCCGTTTATTTTGTTGACTACTTTCCTAGCTTACCGACTCTACAGGTTCGTGATGACCTAGGACTGCTCAAAGTGATTGAACTATGATCATCCTTCCAATGCCTCTTGGCACAGCTTGTTATGAACGCTTGAAAAAAAAAATATATATATATTAGCTACCCCATTCAGCTAAATCTGGCAAGTTTTGTACTTTTATTCCGTGGCCAGTTCGGCACAGTTTAGGCCCGTCACAGTAATTAAACGGGGTCACTGTTCCACGGCTGCTTGTGACTGAACTCTAAACGTTCCCAAGTGTTAAGATAAATAATTCAACGTTGATCAGTTAGCGGTGAGCTTAGTTTTAAGGGCTGCATCTTGTCTTGTCTTGTCTCCTTCCTCGTGTACCTTTGAGTGTTGAAGGGGGCGAATAGAGCTCTCGACAAAGCTCGGCGGTTTGCTTCATTATAGGGCAGTGTTTCTCAACATGGGACTTGCGACGCCCCAAGGGGGGGGGGAAAGGGGGGATTAGAATATGTTTATGTTATACTTTTTCAGAACTTGGTTGCATATTATGTTTCGGGGGAGGGGGAGGGGGGAATTAAAAATCTCTGAGGCGTTGATGTAGGGCATGATCCAGAAAAGGTTGGGAAACACTGGTATAAGGGGTGTTGTAAGGTTACCAAGGCTCATATTTATAACAGAAGGAAGACAAGGCATGAAGGCATGAGCTGGGTTTATTACGCCCGCAGTGGTCGCGGCCTAGGCTGCACATGATGAATTTGTTTTTATAAAAAAAAGAGACACTTCAGGGTAATTGTTGCTGGGGTCGTGGACACTTCGGGAAAAAAAGGGTGAGATTCTGTTAAAAACACTTTTCTGCGAGGCGAAGAATTTCCGTTTAGCATCTTCAGACCTTACGCTGAGGTAAGTCTTTTATTTGTCTAGAACGGGAACAGACCAGCGCAGTGCTTCTCAGACCTGTCCTAGCGCCATCCCCTGTGGTTTCCCAGACTACATTCTTAACACTCCTCCCTCCCCCCAGTTACTTTCTTTGCTCAGTTAGTTTTGATCATTCTCTCCCCCCCCCCCCCCCCCAAATCGCGTTCTTTTCCACATCCCAAGTTTTGATCATTACCCCACCCCCAACCGAATCGAGCTCTTTTCCACATCCCACATCCCCCCATTTAAACCCCCCAAGGGAAACAGTACTCACGTGTTGGGAACCATTCGTTCTAGTAAAACCCGCTGAAATAATGAGTGAATACTCTGTCATACTTTACGCGAGGTATCGAGGGGGGATGCAGTTGGCCATATGAGCTGATGTCCATGCCGTAAGTCGTAAGTGCTTCTATAACTCCTCTGTCCATCTTCTTCTGGGTGTTCCTGTTGACCCACGTCTTGTAGTTCTTTGGTTGAAGACCCTTGTGGCTGGCTGTGCGTGTGTCATTCTCATTAAGTGGTCAGCTCACTTAATTCTCTGTTTCTCTATATACTGTAGTCATGGAGTAGTTCCTACCCGATTGTCTTATGTCGTTGTTTCTTCTCGTGTCATCATGGCGACATTTGCTGCTTGTCTTAGGCGTCTCATTTCGCATGTGGATGTATTATTTTACTGTTTCTGGATTAATGTCCATGTTGGACATTGGTAGCGCAAGGTTTGTATAAACTGTGATCCCGTTAGGATTTTTCTTGAAACCGGTGAAATTATACCTGTAAATTATACCTATAAATTATACCTGTAAATTATACCTGTAAGTTATACCTATAAATTATAATACCCGTCTGTCACCTTGCATGAAGTACTCTTGGAAATATCGCGTTTCTGAATACAGCATTCGCTACTTTGTACTTTAAAAAAAAAAAATCACATAAAATTAAACACATTTTCCAAACATAAGGGAGAGGTAAATGTTTGTGTGAAATTTTTTTTTTCTTCTTTTCTGATCCTTATTTGCTGTGAGAATTAATCTTTACAGGATGTTCACGCGCTGAACCAAAGTCAAAACTGGCTGACTCTCCTCCATGCGAATTGAACATCATCAACCTACTGGCTTAATTATCCTCCAGTCGATTTCGCTCTGTGTGTGTGTGTGTGTTTTTGACTAGGTTTTTTATAATATAAACCGGCTACGGTAACCGGCGAGCTCCAGAAGTTTCAGTTTTTTTCTCTCTCTCTCTCTCTTTTTTTGTTTTGGATCGGTAATTGCCAGACAAGGCGACCAATGACTATAGATATGCTGTTAATTAGTTGTCTCTTGGTTTCGAGTGATATGTTAGGGTGAGAAAGTAATCCGGGGGATAGCTGGAATATGATGGCATTAGCTGTTTGTGTTCTGGCATCAGGTTTCTCTCTCCCCCCCCCCCCCCCCCCCAATCTTCTGTAAGTATGCATACAAGATACCTGAATTCTTTAACTTGTTGGATTCTGCATCTTCTTTTCTTAATACGTTAATAGATTCAATGGACTGTAGATAATATAATACAGTATTGTTTGCTAATGTCCTTTTTTTTAAAGTACAGAGTAATATAATACAGTATTGGTTGCTAATGTCCTTTTTTTTTAAAGTACAGAGTTGTTTTCTCGGAGAACCTGCGCTTGAGAATCTAACTAGCTTTCATCTACGCCACTCTTATGTTAAGATTTTCGTTTAAAAAAAATGTAGGTGCTTACTACTCAGAGCTTTGTGGAGATAGTATTGTAGAATCTAGGTCGGTTTCTACCTGTGCAGGTGTGTAAAACACGTTGCGACTTGATGTAGGTAGGTATTTTAGAAGTGGCGGTTTGGTCTATGAATATGCCCACGAAAGAGGACAGTACTAACCAAGAGTGGGCGGTATTAACCACGAGGGGGCAGGGCAGTAACAACGAGAGGACAGCATTAATCACGAGAGGACAGCACAAACCACGAGTGGAAAGCACTAATCAAGAGACGACAGCACTGACCATAAGAGGACATCACTAACCACGAGAGGACATCACTAACCACTAGAGGACAGCACTAACTACGAGAGGACATCATTAACCACGAGAGGACAGCACTGGCCACGATAGGACAGAGCACTAATCACGAGAAACCAGAACACTGACAGAGAGAGAGGTGATATCGTCTTCATTGTATGAATTTGTCATAAACACCACTTTTTATATTTATTATTGGAAAAAAAGACGACATCTCGCGGAACACCTCTCTCTCTCTCTCTCTCTCTGAACCTTAGGTGCCCAAGGCACATGGGGCTTCCGCAAGGGTTTTCCACAAATGCCTGTCCTTCGCCTTTTTTCTGCTCTTGCCCAGGTGAGCCCTCTATTGCTCAACATCCTTTCTGTTGTTCTTCTCCGTGTCTCTTTTGGTCTACCCTTACTTCTGTTCCCCTGTGGTGTCATTAGTGCTATTTTTGGTAGTGAGTTGTCAGTCATTCGGAGCACATGTCCCAACCATCGCCAGCGTCTTTCTTCAGTAATTGTTGTCAGTGGCTTCATCTGCATTTCTGCCAATAAGATGTTATCTCTTATGGTCGCGGAACACCTAACAGCCTCACAAAACATGTAAGTGATCTCCCGCGAAGTGTACAGCAACCTCTCTCACGGCACATTGCTAACGTGCAGCGACCTCTCCAGGACTGGAAGCCGTTCTCTGATTCTCCCGATTGAGAAACCCTGATCCAAAAAAACGTTAGAAAGTTCAGCCACCATGGGTAGAGAAACTCAGACCAGTAATATTTGTTGTGCCGTGTCTGCTGTAATTCCCTCGACCCCCTCCCCACCCCCACCTCCTTTGGTAGATAGCATTGAGCAGATTCAAAGTGGTGTGTATGTACGTAACTTTGTGAAAAACCTAGGCCTCCAAAGCCATGATAGAATAGAGCTGTGCTCCCCCCCCCCCTCTAAGTTTTTCCAGGCCACGAGTTCCTACACGGAATGATACGTTCATCGCGGGCCCCACCCTGTACGGCCATCAGTTTCTGCTCATCTCTCGTGCCCCACATGCCTACCAGTTTTATAAACCTTCACACTTTTTTTTTTGTGTGTGTTTAAAACCAGCAGCGAGAGGACAGGACAGGACAATAACCAGGAGAAGGCAGAGCACTGACAAACGAGAGAGCAGAGAACCAACCACTGGAGTACCGGACATTAACCACGAGAGGGCAGAGCATTGACAACGAGAGGACAACAGTAACCGCGAGAGGGCAGTACATTAAACTAAGAGAGAGACAGGGCACTTAACCATGGGGGGACAGCTCACTAACCTCAAGATGACAGCACTAATCACGAGAGGACGGCACTAATCACGATAGGGCAGTACATTCTAACCGCTAAGCACGAAAAGCAGAAAAGAACACTACCACTACCAGAGTGTCACAGCGTTTCTCATTTCTCAACCCCCGGGGACGGAGACAAGACACAGTAAACGTAGGGACTCCGCTAACTAGAGCAACAGCCTGGTCTTGTAACGAACAGCGCTTGAAACAAACTTCTTAGGAAGGTCCGCTGCCGTGAGCAGACACAGATCTGATTGAACTGTTTCTTCTTCTTTAATTCCCCCCTCCCCCTCCCCATAATACGCTCAAACCCTTGGGTACAGCGTTCTCTCATGTGCCCCCACCACAGGCGTATATTACCTATTTTTAGATGCAGTTTTCCCTAACATAAATGTAGAGTACCCTTTTTACAACTGAGTTAACCGGAGCACAACGAAATAGTTGTACTTTCCATGTTCTTTCGCCTGAGAATTTGGCTACCTTTCAAATATGCCACTCTTCCGCTCAAATTTTCGTTTAAAAAAAGTATATACCTACTGTTTAGAGGTTTGTGGAGATAGTATTGTACTATCCAGCTCGATTTTTACCTGTGCAGGTATGCAAAACACGTCGCGACTCGACGTTGGTAGGTGTTTTAGAAGCAGAGATCTGGCCCTTGAATCTGCTGCCAGGACACCATGCTAAATGTTTACGTAGCAACGGAATTGGTTTGCGGGTATTTACGGAGATATGCGTGCTGGGAGATTCAAGTAATGTTGGTGGCTGAATCTGTATATCTGCCTGTCTATCTATCAGCCTGTCTGTCTGCCTGTTTGTTTGTCTGCCTGCCTGTTTGTCTGTCTGCCTGTTTGTCTGTCAGTCATCTATTCCGTGAGGCGAGTTAGTCTTTTATTTGCATGCTGTTCATGACAGCGTATTTATTTCTGCACGATCCATCCATCCATCGACAATATCTTTTCAGTGTTAACTGTATGCATTCTCATCTCATCCTTCCACCTCTCTCTATCTCCCTTCTCATTCCCGTATACCCGCTAGTCTCACTACACACCAAGGCCACGGATGAAACAAGTATTTCTGCTGTAACCGTGTAGGGTACTGCGTGTGTTACACAGTGGAACATGCTTGTGAACACAACTGGTGGTATCTTATCAGGTTCAGCAGCTGACGTCTTTAGCTTTTTTTTTATTCGTCAACTCCTGCATCAGTTAGGATAACGTCCTGTGTTAATACCTGCATCAGTTAGGGTAACGTCCTGTGTTAATACCTGCATCAGTTAGGGTAACGTTCTTTGTTTAATACTTGCATCAGTTAGGGTAACGTTCTTTGTTTAATACCTGCATCAGTTAGGGTAACGTTCTTTGTTTAATACCTGCATCAGTTAGGGTAACGTCCTGTGTTAATACCTGCATCAGTTAGGGTAACGTTCTTTGTTTAATACCTGCATCAGTTAGGGTAACGTCCTGTGTTAATACCTGCATGAGTTAGGGTATCGTCCTGTGTTAATACCTGCATCAGTTAGGGTATCGCTCTGTGTTAATATCTGCATCAGTTATGGTATCGCTCTGTGTTAATATCTGCATCAATTAGGGTATCGCTCTGTGTTAATATCTGCATCAGTTAGGGTATCGCTCTGTGTTAATACCTGCATCAGTTAGGGTATCGCTCTGTGTTAATACCTGCATCAGTTAGGATATCGTCCTGTGCTAATACCTGCGTCTATGAGGGTACCATCCTGTGCTCACAGTGGTAGAGACAGATGTGAACACAGCTGGTGGTATCTTAGTAGATGTTTGAGTAAACCCCCCAGGTTTCCCCCACCCCCCAAAACACTGGGACATTATTGTTCACTTTTTATGTTCCTCTTCTCAGCCGTTGGTAAGAGCTTGTCTTTATTCCAGATGCTGCCCCATTGCTTGTTTATATGCGTTACAGTTCATAGTCTTTATAGCAGCGGTTCTAAAACCTGTTACGTCCCCAGCTCCCTTTTCTCCAAAGCTGCATCCGAGGCGCGGCCTCCTCCCCTCCCCGCTACTGGTTTTTTTTTCCCTCCTAATTTGTTTCTGTTAACACAGCGTCGTTTCCCCCTTACGTTTCCCCTTATTTCCCCTTACGTGTTCCCTTACGTTTGTCCTTACGTTTTCTCTTACGTATCCCCTTACTTTTCCCCGTATTTCCCTTACTTTTTTCCCTACGTTTCCCCTTACATTTCCCTTACGTTTTCCCTTATGTTTCCCCTTACATTTCCCTTACATTTCCTCTTACGTTTTTCCCTTACGTTTCTCCTTACGGCCCCTCCTGGATAGTCTAATCGCTCGGGATTGAAGGGTATACGTAGCTTTTATTGCAAAAAGAAACAACGCCCAGTTCCCAGGCTACAGAAATAAACTGGAATTGACTCTTTATTTTGTGAATTGCCTACAACTTTCCTGGCTTTGTTCAGCTGCCAGACCTGTTCCTGTGTTATAGCCATTAGATCTTTATTTCTTACTTTGGCTGTACTACCCAGGTATATATTTATATACATAAATATAACTCCACAGCGAGCATTGGCTGTGTGATTAACCTCAGAAAGTAGCGAGACTGTAGTCAGGGCGTTCCTATGTCTACCCCGCTGCCGGTTCCAGTAACCAGTGTTAGGCGCGTGTAATGATTGTCCCTTGTCGCGCTTTGATTGTGGGTTCGACCCTACCGTCCACAAAGGGAGGTTATTCTTTCCTCATTCTCCAGCGTAAGGGTTATTCTCCCTTTTCAGGATTCGTGCTGAGACTAGATAAGTCGGACATCCCAAAGGCTGTTATGGACACTGCAAACATTGATTAGTAGAATATGCTGGCATTTCTATCCGGCCTCGCTTGGTCACATATTTGCTCCCCTGGAAACATTGGCAGCGCTTTCCAGTGATTCTCAGGTTGTTTTTTTTTTACCCGCTTTCGTCTCATGACATGTTCAAAGAATTTGTTATATGTGCGTTTTTCTTTTGAATATAAACAGTTCTGAATGTCTTCTTCAATTTCTTCGAGAATATCTTCATGTTTTTCTTCTAGCTAAGATAAGGTTTCTCAACCTGTTTCAGCCCGTGGGGCCCTTTCTGCGTCCTTTATTTCGCATTGAAATGTTCTCTGGGGCTACAGCTTTCACTTCTTAAATATAAAAGCGTTATTGGCGCCTTGTGTCCGGGACTGTCGGAAATTTAACGTGGTTCATTTGAGCGTCATACAGCTCTGGTCCATGTATTGCAGTAAATGTCTTACTAGGGGATGTGTTACCAAGGGTGTCCTTACTGTTTACTAGGGGTGTCCTGGCTGTGTTACTAAGGGTGTCCTGGCTGTGTTACTAGGGGTGTCCTTCCTTGCTGTGTTACTAGGGGTGTCCTTCCTTGCTGTGTTACTAGGGGTGTCCTTCCTTGCTGTGTTACTAGGGGTGTCCTTCCTTGCTGTGTTACTAGGGGTGTCCTTCCTTGGTGTGTTACTAGGGGTGTCCTTCCTTGCTGTGTTACTAGGGGTGTCCTTCCTTGCTGTGTTACTAGGGGTGTCCTTCCTTGCTGTGTTACTAAGGGTGTCCTGGCTGTTCAGGCCTTACTACAGAATATATTTAAGCACGTGACCACGTGAACAGCGGTCATGTGACTGGGTTGTTGGTGAACTTGGTCACAAAAATGTTCATTTGGGGGAGAGAACAGCTGTATGGAAGGCTAGGGGATGAACGTAAGGAAGGATGCGAAGTCTTTATCGTCTACACGAGTGCTGAGAAAGTGATTAACCGTGGAGTATATATATATGAGATCGTGGAGTTGGTCTTGTGCTTGGACTTGTTCTTCAATGTAGAAGAGTCGCGGTCAGAGTCAGATTGAAGTGTTCGTGTGTTTGGAATTATTTGTATTCTGAGCTGCCTCTTCTTCCAGCACGTGTTCTCACACGTACACTCATCCACCACTAGATCACACCGTCCACGTACAAGTAGCAAACGTGTACACAACGACCCGTGATCTAGACTATGTTCTGGATTTTCCGTTATAAGTTGACTAGATGTGTTGTGGTAAAATTCTAAGCAGAAGTGCTGTTTATAACGCATAGAGCACAGAGAGGGCATCAGAAGAGGGCGTTAGTTCGTGACGCATTGCTCAGAGCGGCTCCAGGCTTCATGAAAGGACTGCCCGGCCGTAACCCTGTGATCTCCAGGGATTCTCTGAAGTGCTGTCTGTTATTTGGCCGTTTGGCGGATCCGTTCGTTTTTGTAAACTGGCAGCGGCGTTAATTGTCGCCTTGGCTGTTGAGCTGTTGAGCTGTTGAGCTGTTGTGTGATTGGCCTTAGATCGTGTGATGATATTTTTCTTCTTCTACTTCTTCTCTTCCCAAACTCTTCTTCTTTTACTTCCTGGTCATTTCTTCCTCTTTTTTTTTCTGCTCCCCTTCTTTATTTCCTCCAGTTTCTTCTTCTTCTTTTTCGTCTTAACTGACTGGTAAGGACAGAAAGTATGCTTTTTTGTCATATAAGATAGATATGAATCAACATGTGAAATTTTCCAGGCTTCTTATATTTTGTTTCTACACTTTTCCATTTGACTTTTGATTACAGCAAACATGAACTGAGCGCGTCGCAGCGGCTGCTGAATAAGTTTGCCAAAGGGACACAATCATATTATATAGTAGAAAAGACATAGTCATAATAAATAGTCGAAGGGACACAATCGTATTATATAGTAGAAAAGACATAATCATAATATATAGTCGAAGGGACACAATCGTATTAAAAAGTAAAAGTAAAGATAGTCCCATAGCATTTCAAATGCCGTAGGGGGTGAAGCGTTAGAGACCTCATTATGCTGGGTCATCAGCGTGTGAGGTAGGGTGACCGGTTCCTTTCCTCGCTGCCTTTACTTCCCAGATTTCCTCTGGTACCCATTTTACGAGGCTGGGTCGACCTCAGGGCCGTATTGGTCGGAAAAAAAATCCCGCTCAGCTGGGGATTCGAACCCTCGACCATTTGGTTGCTAGACGAGTGCTCTAACCACTACGCTAGCCGGCCCACAATCGTATTATATAGTAGAAAAGACAATCGTAATATATAGTCAAAGGGACACAATCGTATTAATTGTAACGAAATGGTCAAGAATTTTTGTTTAACAAACTTTCCACACTGTGAAAGAGCAAAGACTAAGGGAGGTAAACCCGGGTAGACAACTGCAGCAACTCTGCTTATCTCTCCAGACGTTTTGGACGTTGTCCTTGTCCATACTTTGAAGCTTAGGGGAAAGGTCCAGAGAAAGGGTAAATGGGAGCTTTGTCGAGGTGCTCATTTTATACGACAGTTACCTTGTCCAAGCAAAGGACCGCGGCACCAACCTGCTATCGTCGTTATCTTCTTCTTCTTCAATCTCCTGCGATCGTGGTTGTTGGTCACATCAGATCCGGACCCCCCTGTAGACATGGCAAAGCCCGCAGTCTTCTCCAGATCCTGATAGGAGACCCCAAAGCTTGTGTCCTCGGGCCATATCTCACGCCTCAGCTGTGCATGTTTTGGGCACTCTTGGAGGATACGTTCTGGAGTCTGGACTCCACTGCCATATGGGCACTCGCCTGCGTGAGACATTTAAAGTTGTCTTTTAACAGTTTCACTACCGACGGGACAATACACCCCCCCCCCCCCCCCCACTGATAGTTCGAAAAAAATCTCCTTACATCTTCCCGTGCCGTTGAACGTCAGATAGGACTCGATATGGTAGTTTGGCCAAGTTTTCCTGTCTTCGACGAGCTTTTCAGCCTCATCAGGTGATTTTATGCCCTACTAATTTGACCTCTCTTAACATTGTCCTCTTTAGAGTTTCACACTGTGTGTATGTGTTTGTTTGTTTGTTTGTTGGTTGTATCGAGGACCGCCGTGGTTAATTTGTACTACACAATCTTTGGGACAAATGATCCTGCTAGTGATACTCATTGATACCACAGAATCAGGGAGGATATTGTTTCAAAGCTTTGGATGTCTCAGGATTGGTGCAAAGTAGAGCAAATTAGGGACCTACTGGGTCACCTACGGTAGCCGTGAAGGCCAGCCTGGGCCACCTACCCTGAAACGCCCTGGCCAAAGTGGGGCTGTGGTGAAGCTGTTACAGGCCCAGCAAAAGCCGGTAGTGGGAGCTTTGAATGCTCGAGAGAAATGTAAGAGAAATATATAATAAAATAACCAGTCCTCGATGTGTCCCAGCATATTCTTGTATCTGAAATCATTTCTAATTAGTCCAGAAAAAAATTTTAAAACTATATTTTTTTAATGATCCAGTTCTCCTCTGCTAAATACGGAAATAATGGAGCAGAAATTGAATAACATTTTTAGGGGGAGAAAAAAAAAATCTCTCGTGGTGGAAGATGTAAATAGCAGATATTGTAATATCAGCGGTTATTTCCCTTACATCATCTACTGACCCGTCCGAAGGGTATGTTGGAAGGGAAACAACCGTTGTTATTACATCCTTAGGGAACAAACGGAGATTTTTTTTGGGGGGGGGGGGATTAATTGTAGATTGATACCGTGTTTATGTCTCTCAGGGTTTCTCAGCGTGTTTTGTTCTCGTGACCACCTCCGTAATCATGGGCATCTTGTCCTCTTTGTCTGAACCCTAGTAGCCGCTGCAGTAAAGGCCATTTACCTCTTGTAGCCTGCTAGCCAACGCTAGCCAGCGGGGGAACGGATAGATGGATAGCCGTGACTGTTAGAAGTTCAAACCCTTCCCTCACTTCCACCACAGTTCCATCACAGCTCTAATTAACATGTAATTGTAGTAACGTTAATTTAAGTCGATTACGATATAGCCAAAGGGGCGATAAACTAGTGTCTTATTGATCAGTAATTAATTTCTCGATTATCTACCCTCACGAAATGCGGTACGGCCTTACTAACGGTTTTAAGAACTCAAAACAATACATTTAAGTGCATCCATCCATCAGTGCCCTGTACGCCCCGTGACGCATTGCAGAGCAGCAACAAATTGTCTTCCATTTCTCACGGTTTGCGACCAGCCCCGTGTATTGAGGCCCCCATCTGTGCTTCTACAATGCTTTGTCCAATAACATTTTGCTCTGCCTCTCTCTTTTACCTCGATCATCTATCCCATGGTGGGTTTTTTTTTTTTATAAAGTAATGTTTCTGGGGCCAGTTCGGGGGCCCACGATCATCTGCTTTCAAGCAAACTGTGAGATTATATGGGTAGAGAGGGCAGCCTGACTATCTGTCTGGTCAAGAAGCTGTTTTACAGAATCAGCGTAGTCTGGCAGTGAGAAAAGACAGGCAGGATGCAAACACTTAGGGAAATTCACCCTGATAGCTAGAAATATCCATTGGCATTTGCTTTCTGCGGGGGTATGAAGTGTTAATGCCTTCACATTCGTAAATCACAGGATTGTAAGGGGCGGAGGTGTGTGTGTGTGTATGTGGGGGGTGTTGGAAAGCCAACAGCCGGGTCGCTCTGTCAGAGACAACCCGAGAATCCATCACCCTTGAGGCTGAGTTGGTCTCGGAGGAGGGGGGGGGCGGACAGTCTACACTCATTTGGGAGTCGAACCCAAGATCTTCTGGTCGGAAGGCAAATGTTCTAATCACTACACCACCGCAAAAACCGGCATCATCTGACTGTTGATTACATTATATGCTGGTCACTGCAAACTCTTGAGCTGGTGGAACTGGATTAGCGTTATATGGAATATTGGATAGATGGATGATTGGGATAGTGGAATTGGAGTATGTCATATTCGATGGATGCACATGGATAGTTTAACTTTACACGTGGATAACTGGTTTTATTTTACACATTTATAGCTAATGTTACTTTCCACATGGATAGCTGGTGTTACTTTACACATGGATAGCTAGTTCTTCTTTACACATGGATCGTTAGTTTAATTTACATTTTGATGGCAAGCAACAAAACAGATAAGTGAAAACTGTAACCTCGCAGTATTTGCTTCTGACGTAGAAATTGTTCAGAGATGGAGTCCCCCAAAACACCAGGGTCTATTGATACCCCCAGTTTTAGAACCCCTGCTGTAACTTGTGTCATACTCCGCCCTCGGTACGGGAAGTTGTGAAGGGAGCGGCCGTGAATCAAATATAATAAATGAAAAAGAAAGTAAAGATTGTCATATAAATTTAAGCTCCAAGAAATGGGGTCATACAGAAACTTATGAAGGCTTACAAAGACAGGCAAGCAGTGACGTGTACTAGTAATATAGAAGCTTATGAAGGCTTGCAAAGACAAACAAGCAGTGACGTGTACTAGTAATATAGAAGCTTATGAAGGCTTGCAAAGACAGACAAGCAGTGGCGTGTACTAGTAATATAGAAGCTTATGAAGGCTTGCAAAGACAGACAAGCAGTGGCGTGTACTAGTAATATAGAAGCTTATGAAGGCTTGCAAAGACAGACAAGCAGTGACGTGTACTAGTAATATAGAAGCTTATGAAGGCTTACAAAGACAGGCAAGCAGTGACGTGTACTAGTAATATAGAAGCTTATGAAGGCTTGCAAAGACAGACAAGCAGTGACGTGTACTAGTAATATAGAAGCTTATGAAGGCTTGCAAAGACAGGCAAGCAGTGACGTGTACTAGTAATATAGAAGCTTATGAAGGCTTGCAAAGACAGACAAGCAGTGGCGTGTACTAGTAATATAGAAGCTTATGAAGGCTTGCAAAGACAGGCAAGCAGTGGCGTGTACTAGTAATATAGAAGCTTATGAAGACTTGCAAAGACAGACAAGCAGTGGCGTGTACTAGTAATATAGAAGCTTATGAAGACTTGCAAAGACAGACAAGCAGTGGCGTGTACTAGTAATATAGAAGCTTATGAAGACTTGCAAAGACAGACAAGCAGTGGCGTGTACTAGTAATATAGAAGCTTATGAAGACTTGCAAAGACAAACAAGCAGTCGTGTGTACTAGTAATATAGAGGCTTATAAAGACTTGCAAAGACAGACAAACAGTGGCTTGTTCTAGTAATATAGAAGCTTATGAAGACTCACAAAGACAGACAAGCAGTGACGTGTACTAGTAATATAGAAGCTTATGGAGACTTACAAAGACAGGCAGGCGGTGACGTGTACTAGTAATATAGAGGCTTATAAAGACTTGCAAAGACAGACAAACAGTGGCTTGTTCTAGTAATATAGAAGCTTATGGAGACTTACAAAGACAGGCAGGCGGTGACGTGTACTAGTAATATAGAAGCTAAAGACAGACAAGCAGCGACATGTACTAGTAATATAGAAGCTTATGAAGATTTACAAAGACAGACAAGCAGCGACATGTACTAGTAATATAGAAGCTTATGAAGATTTACAAAGACAGACAAGCAGCGACATGTGCTAGTAATATAGAAGCTTATGAAGACTTACAAAGACAGGCAGGCAGCGATATGTGCTAGTAATATAGAAGCTTATGAAGACTTACAAAGACAGGCAGGCAGCGACATGTGCTAGTAATATAGAAGCTAAAGACAGACAAGCAGCGACATGTGCTAGTAATATAGAAGCTTATGAAGACTTACAAAGACAGACAAGCAGCGACATGTACTAGTAATATAGAAGCTTATGAAGACTTACAAAGACAGGCAGGCAGCGACGTGTACTAGTAATATAGAAGCTTATGAAGACTTACAAAGACAGGCAGGCAACGACGTGTACTAGTAATATAGAAGCTTATGAAGACTTACAAAGACAGGCAGGCAGCGACGTGTACTAGTAATATAGAAGCTTATGAAGACTTACAAAGACAGGCAGGCAGCGACGTGTACTAGTAATATAGAAGCTTATGAAGACTTACAAAGACAGGCAGGCAACGACGTGTACTAGTAATATAGAAGCTATGTTTATATGCTTGAAGGTGGGCCATAGTTACTGCAGGATCTTTTGGTTCATTTTGGAGTCGCCAGACGGAATATAGGATCTGTTATACTTTGGTAAACTTCTGCTCTTCTCTCTGTGTCATCCGCATACCTCTCTTCTCTCTATATCTCCCCTATACCTCTCCCTCCAAGCTGCCCCATGTGCCTGTCTTTCAGCCTGCGCAAGGCAAACAGAGGCCTACGAGGAGCTGGGCACATTAAAATATGGAGATAGTTCAAGAACCGATACATTAGAACCGATACATTCCAGGCATGTTTTGTGTTTCTCACTCTCACAGACTGATAATTATCTACCATAAGGGGTGAGAGGGTTCAAAAGTTGGGAGTGGGGGGGGGGGGGGGTCGCATGACATAGACAAACAAGTTGGTCTCGAGGTATGTTTATTTGACTGAAAGGGCCATTGTGTCAAGTGGTTTGTTTTATGTTGTTTGAAAAAGAAAAGCTGTGTTAAGAGCCCGTATAAAGTGTATGCTGGAGGCCTGCGGTATTTGCTTGTAAGAGGGGGCTGATAGGAAGAGATGGGCGTGGCACTGTGCGTGGGGGAGTGAGTCTTGTGGGTGGAAGGTTGTGACTGTTGTATTCGTCATCGACGTCATCATAATCATCATCATCTTCTTCTTCTTTATTTGTCTTTGTCTTCTTGTTCGTTGTCGCCGTTTTCCCCTCAAACAAGTGTTGTTTGAGTGCTGTTGCTGGGCAGTAACATCTGCGCCTTTCAGGCCCAGCACATGCTACATTTCATACACTATCAGCCCTAGCACATGCTACATTTCATACACTATCAGCCCCAGCACATGCTACATTTCATACGCTATCAGCACATCCTATATTTCATACACTATCAACACATGCTATATTTCATACACTATCAGCCCCAGCGCATGCTATATTTCATACACTGTCAGCCCCAGCGCATGCTATATTTCATACACTATCAGCCCCAGCGCATGCTATATTTCATACACTATCAGCCCCAGCGCATGCTACATTTCATACACTATCAGCCCCAGCGCATGCTACATTTCATACACTATCAGCCCCAGCGCATGCTATATTTCATACACTATCAGCCCCAGCGCGTGCTATATTTCATACACTATCAGCCCCAGCGCATGCAATATTTCATACACTATCAGCCCCAGCGCATGCAATATTTCATACACTATCAGCCCCAGCGCATGCTGTATATCATACACTATCAGCCCCAGCGCATGCTGTATATCATACACTATGATATAGCTAAAGTTGTCGAAAGAGGGCACGATTTCTCTGTCTGCCATCACCGCTGTCCAGGTTAGGTAAGAAACCACATTTGTTGCTACAGAGGGCAGGCACCTGGGGTGATGTCCTGCCTGGAGAGTTGTGACCTGGCTGGGAGCGCAGACATTTGTTGCTACAGAGGGCAGGCACCTGGGGTGATGTCCTGCCTGGAGAGTTGTGACCTGGCTGGGAGCGCAGACATTTGTTGCTACAGAGGACAGACACCAGGGGTGATGTCCTGCCTGGAGAGTTGTGACCTGGATGGAAGAGCAGACATTTGTTGCTACAGAGGACAGACACCAGGGGTGAGGTCCTGCCTGGAGAGTCTGTGACCTGGCAGAAAGAGCAGACATTTGTTGCTACAGAGGACAGACACCAGGGGTGAGGTCCTGCCTGGAGAGTCTGTGACTTGGATGGAAGAGCAGACATTTGTTGCTACAGAGAACAGACACCAGGGGTGAGATCCTGCCTGGAGAGTCTGTGACCTGGATGGAAGAGCAGACATTTGTTGCTACAGAGGACAGACACCAGGGGTGATGTCCTGCCTGGAGAGTCTGTGACCTGGCTGGGAGCGCAGTGATGGCCCGAGCATTTTTTTTTAAAATCACGTTACTGTGGGTACCAACGGAGAGATGAGACAGGTCCTGGGTCGGTTTAAGTTCCCCAGCCCTGACGCTAGCGGGTCAGCTATGGGTCGCTGACTCTGTTATGGGTCGCTGACTACCAAATCGGAGAACGCCTTCACTTCTACTGGCAT
This sequence comes from Achatina immaculata, assembly GCA_009760885.1. Classification (NCBI taxonomy): domain Eukaryota; kingdom Metazoa; phylum Mollusca; class Gastropoda; order Stylommatophora; family Achatinidae; genus Lissachatina; species Lissachatina immaculata. Next base: position 5,013,190 of record CM019710.1, read on the forward strand.
ATAAAGAACTACAAAGAGCTTTTTTTCATATGTTAAGTATCACTGAAAAGTGAAGAAAAGTCCAATAGAAATTTCTCCTCGTGTATACTCCATGGCCTGGTTTTCCCACAGCTCAGAGGCCCATGTGTTCATTCATGTGAAAGGGCAAGGCAAGGAATTCCAGTATTATCAGTCGTAACTTTGGCCCAGAAACTCTCTGCTCCCGACCCAGCTCTCCAGCTTTAGGTGCGTGTTCTAGAAGCGAGATTGAACATGTATGTGTATGTGTGTGGACGGGCGTGGCTGATAAAGAGTGGTTTCATGTCTTCTCTGTGACTGGTTCCTGGTGTCGTTCAGACTTCTTGTAAGTGTAGGGACCTGTTGGCTGGGGCCACTGAGGGCTGGTACGGGCTTTCGTCTGCCAACACATGATTCAGCAGAAACATGAGGAGGCTTTCGTCGTTTGGGGTACGTCAGCTTACAGGATGTCGGGACAGAGCAAATGTTTTTCTGTCTGTCTTTCTGTCTCTCTCTCTCTCTCAGTCTCTCTGTCTTTGTCCCCCTCTCTCTCTCGTCTGTCTCTCTCTCTCCGTCTCTCTTCCCGTCTCTCTCTTTGTCTGTCTCTGTCTGTGTCTTTCCCCTTCTCTCTGTCTCATTTTTCGTCTTCTTATTTCTCTCTGTCTGTCTCAGTCTATTTCTGTCTCTGTTTGTCACTGTCTCTTATTTGTCTCCCTGTATCGTTTCGTCTCCTTATTTCTCTCTTTGTCTCTCGCTCTCTCGCTTTCTCTCTCTCTCTCTCTCTCTCTCATATATATATATATATATAATATATATATATATATATATATATATGAAGGGCGTTCAGAAAGTAATGCATCACATCGTTTTTCTAAGGGCGTTCAGAAAGTAATGCATCACATCGTTTTTCTAAGGGCGTTCAGAAAGTAATGCATCACATCGTTTTTCTAAGGGGCTGTTTATTCAAAAAGCATGAAATTTATACACAATATACATGGATATGCCATGTAAACTTCGGTATTGTTCAACATAATCCCCATCAACTTGTACGACTTTACGTCAGCGCGAAACAACTGCATGTATTCCTAGCCTGTACTAGATTTTCTCTTGATTATGTAGCCATTATTTCGCTGCATGAGTCACTCCTTCGTCATTTTCAAATCTTACCCCTCGGAGTGTATCTTTAAGTGGACGAAACAGATGGAAACCAGAGGGTGCCAAATCGGGACTATAGGTGGATGGGTGGTACAGTCCAATCTAATTTGGTGATTGCTTCCCGTGTTGCCAGACTTTTGTGACGGCGCGCATTGTCATGAAGGAGAAGCAGGTCAGCTGGATTCTTGTGCGGACGAACTCTGCGAAAACGTTGATTGAGTTTTTTCAGTGCCTTAATGTAAGCTTGCGAATTGATTGTCTCTCCTCTTGGCATAACATCCATAAGAATCACACCTTCAGTGTCCCAGAAGACAGTGATCATGGCCTTTCCAGCTGAAGGAGTGTTCTTGAATGTCTTTCTTCGTGGTGATTGCCGATGATGCCACTCCACTGACTGTCTTTTTGTCTCAAGTTCAAAATGTTGTGCCCACGTTTCGTCACCTGTTACGATCTTAGCCGAAAAGTTCTCTCCCTCAGCACTGAAACGCTCCAACAATTCACAAGAAATTGCTTTCCTTTTGCAATCGATGGTCATTTGTGAGACTTCGAGGAACCCATCTTGCACAAACCTTAAAAAATGCCAGAGCTTTTATAACTGCATTTGCACTACTATTGCTGACTGACAGCTTTAAGGCCAGTTGGTGAGTAGTGATACGCCTATCAGTAAAAATAATGCCATCGATGCATTTCAACATTTCCGCCTTGGTGGCTGTGGCAGGACGTCCACAGCGCGGCCGATCGTGCAACTCCTTATCTCCACTTACTGATTCTTTGATTCTCTGAGCCCAGCAATTGATTGTACTCCTGCCAACTGCAAAACTTCCATGCACGTCACATAGACGCCTGTGAATGTTCACAACAGTTTTAATTCTCTGCAACGAGGAATTCTATCACAATTCGCTGCTTATACCGTAAGTTGCTAACGTGCTCCATTTAAATGGTTAAAGCACTCACATTCTTTGGCCGGTTACGGTGCAATTTGGTTCACACAATCGGCACATGCCATTTAAAGTGTGCAAAATTTCATGCTTCTATCTTCATTAATAGCTGAAAAAAAAATGATGTGGTTCATTACTTTCTGAACGCCCCTCGTGTGTATATATGTATACTGAAGTTTGCTGATCAGACAAGGGCAAATTGCCTGAAACGTTCACTTGGACATCAGCTTCACGTGCTGACCTGAATTGTACTCAGCAGATGATTCATGGGCACAGAAAAGCTACACTAGTCAAAACAGCATTTTTGACAATAATTCGTAACATGTTCACGAGAATCCCGCGAAACTTACTGAACACAAAACTCACTGACCATGTTATTGATTGCCTATAAAAGATTGACGCACCTCGAATTAATTCATTTGAAAATTCAGTGCGCAAGTATGGCTCATCTCACTACAGAACAACGACTCATCATCATTGGACGTTTACAGACTGGACAGTCACAAAGTGTAGTGGCCAGACAATTTAATGTGGTTAGAAGCACCATTAGTCGTCTTTGGAGACGATTTCAAGAAACTGGCTCAGTTGCAGACCGGCCGCGCATTGGAAGACCCATAGTCGCAATTCCTTCCGCAGACCGCTTCATACGGCTTGGTCACCTCAGGAATCGATTTGCATCTGCGTCCTCAACAGTCCAGTCAATGACAGCAGCTCGTCGAATTTCAGATCAAACGGTCAGGAACCAGTGGCACGACGCTGGTCTTTGAGCTAGAAGATCCTACAGAGGTTCTTTTCTTACCGTCCAGCATCGCCAGAACCGACTGCAGTGGGCGAACCAGTATCCTCAATGGACCGTTGCGAATGATTGGAGAAGGGTTTGGTTTAATGATGAATCATTCTTTCTGCTCCAGCGACACGATAGACGGAGAAGAGTTTATAGTAGAGTCCATGAACGCTACGCCCAGAAATGCATGGATGAGGCTCCTCCACATGGTGGTGGAGGTGTACTGGTGTGGAGGACGATCAGCTTCATGGGAAGAAGTGACCTGGTGTAAATTGAAAGACGCCTGAATGCCAAATGATACGGCGCTGAAATTCTTCGTCCTCACGTCCTTCCACTTCTGGCTGCACCAGGGTCGATTTTTCGGCAGGATAACGCTTGACCTCGTATGGTACAACTCACCACCCAGTTCCTCGCTGACAACAACGTCCAGACCATTCCGTGGCCATCCATGTCATCAGACATGAACCCAGTAGAACACTTATGGGATGAACTCAACAGACAAGTCCGCCAGCGAGATGTGACACAACCAATCTCCGACAGTTGTCTCTTGCACTGCGGGAAGAGTGGGCAGCCATCCCACAACAACAGATCCAACGGCTAATCCGATCCATGTCAAGGAGATGTCGATCTCTGATACAGGCCAGAGGAGGCCATACACCTTACTGAAACGGAGGCCTCAGTCGCAAACCAAATTTAATGACCATTATTTCATTGTTAAAGTCTTAAAGTTTCTTCATGCCAAGATTGAAACATTAATTCCTTAAAGTGATTCGACCTCCATTACGACTACATTATTGTTGCAGTTCTTATTATTTTTTAACAATGTATATATATATATATAATCTCTCTCTCTCTCTCTCTCTCTCTCTCTCTCTCTCTCTCGCATACGCACACAATTATTATCTGTCAGTCTTAGTCTTTTTCTCTCATTGTCATTTTCTGCCATTGTCTATCTCTCTCTCTCTCGCTCTCTCTCTCTCTCTCTGGCCCCCATATTATTTCATACTCTCATCCTCCTCATATTACTCTCATCCTCCTCATATTACTCTCATCCTCCTCATATTACTCTCCTGCGTCGTCCCTTCTCGTGTAATTCTTTTTCATCTTTTTTTTTTATGTATACGTTTGCTAAACGTATAAAAATCTTGCCTGGCTTCGGCTGAACAAGTTCTACATGGCCATATTTGGTCATAAAACCTATACTTGTGGCTCTTGTTTCTTGATGGAGAATTTGCTGAGCAAAATAAGAGTTGCCTGTAAAGTTTCCAGGCGTGTACAAGTTGAGCACTCGTAGAAATCTCGACACCAAATTGGCAGGCTGGCATAACGGACCTGGGAGTGGTTACAGTCATTGTCCCGTATCTGTCGAGCATTGGTAACTCTCCGAAAGTAGCTCTTACTTCTCTGTTTTGGTAGAGCCTGTAAATAAAATTAAAGCACACATTTACCAGAGAGAAGTTAGGTTCAGTCTCCCATCCAGTGGCTTCGATATTATACAGTGATTGCTGTCTTGATTCAGTTTAGATTGTTCCCCCATGAAAACCAGCCTTGGATTAGGATATGGCACAGGATGATGGTGTTGCACGTCATTTATAGCTTCTTATAAAGGCACTTTTTAAACCAGAAATTTAATAAAAAAAAGCCGGTTACTTCCAAACCGTATAGGGGACATTTAGAGCCTGTTTGAATACTACAAACAAATGCCGCTTCTTTACAGTAAGAGCTGTATCTGAAATCAAGTTTAGGCACATTCCGAATATGCGCAAATTTTGTCCTCCGCTACAGAGAACAGTGCAAAAAGGAGAACCGTTTTGGTCCCTATTGAAATATGAATGTGTGTATAAAAACGACACGTTCCAGTTATAAATGTATCATTTCGGTTTTGGAGAACGTAGAACTAGCGTAGTGGAGAGAGTTTCTGAAATTTGCTTTTGGTCTTTGGCCCGTGCTGTAGAAGAGATTTTAAAAGTCTTTTAAAGAAGTAGTGGTATTACTTTTTTGGGGGTTTTGTGGGACATACCGAGTTGCTTTGTTTGTTTTCTGAGGACGTGCACAAGGGCTTGTTCTGAGTCTTGTGGAATTGATGGCTGTGGTTTTCTTTCAAGGGATGATGATGATGATGATGATGTATGCTGTGACTCTCATTACTTCCCCGTGCTCGTACGTGAGAGAAGTTTTTTTGGCATGTAGGGAGTCTGGCCAGCGTCCACGGAGTACATGCAGTCATGGTGCTGCTTGTAAAGACACAGGACCAGAGCACCTGTCGGCTTGTCTGGAGTGCAGAGATCGTCTACATTTACATTCGTATTCGATCATCCAGTAACTCGAATATTGGTGTTCGGGCCGAACACTTAAAAAAAACTGAGTTCCTGGTACATCCTTGTGGCCTTTCACCATTTTGAAAAGCCCTGTGTTATACATACAAGTCCTGGTTGTTGCATGCGAAGGAAGGGTCTTGTATAAGATATGTAGGACATGGGCTGTTGTTCTCAATACTAGGCTGTGTGTATTTGCTTTTTATCATCAAAAATTCCTGGTCTGCACACAGCAGGGCACGAACCCAGGCGGTTTCTGAGTGTTTGTCGGCTCGCAGTTCGTAGAGCTGAATATTCGTACGACGAGGGCTTCGTTTTCTTAATGTGGAATATTTTCCTATTTTCGTTTCGTTTTTTTTTCCCTCTTTCCGGTCAGTGATTTAATATAACCGACTGTTTATTATTATTATTATTAATTATTATTATTATTAGCTTGTTTCTGCAGAGAGCGAAGTTGCAAGAAGGTGGCGAGAATTTTTTGTTCTGGTAAACTCGAGAACAGATAACAGCGTGGTCTCTTGTGTACCTCCGGATTAGCTTTCTGGATGTTCCGATCAAGGAATTTGACGGGTTTTTTTTCCCCTTTTTTTTTTTGCAATTGAGATCACCAGTGAGAAGCCTTTGAAGTTTGGGTTAATCGTGATTGATTTTTTTTACGGGATTGATTGGTTTATGATAATGCGTGATTGATTTTGTGGATCACGTGAAATTGTTGTTTATAAGTTTCTGGGGATGTTGTGTTTAGTTTTACATATAGATACTCCCCCGACTTACGGCTCACTCGAGCTATGACTATCCGCTTTTACGACCATCTGTTTCTTACGCTTTTTAATGATAAAATAAGTTGAAATGCCACATGGTACTTCATGGTGACATTTTGGTGATAAACAGTTGTAATAGGGAAAAATGAACAGAAAACAGTGCCACAAGCGGAGCTGTTCGACCTAACGTCGGGTCTAACTTACCCACGACAGATCCATCTTACGACAGAGCCATAAATCGGGGGAACCATCTGTATTTGTTACATTTCATAAACGAAGACCTAGAAAGGAACAGTGGAGGGTTATGGCTTCTGGGAAAATGGTGAAATGGGTGGCCGAGGAGACGACGGGGGCCCCCGGATATCATCTCTGACTTTATAAACACCATGCTCACGGGAGCAGCTGTTCCGCTGAAACAGAGACGGAGTTTCTCAGATCCCCGGCGGGAAGTGTAACATTCCGCCAAGAGCGCGCAAAGGGATGTCGATAGAGGAGAAGTGAAGCGGATAGTGCATTAGTTTCTCATGATTAATAAATAATCTCTAGATTAAGCCAAGATTATTAGTATTCATTCCCAACCCTGGTGCAAAAAATTGGGTACCTGACTCTACTTAAAATGAAGAAAGTTTTTTTTCTCTCTTTGTTGTATACGTAAATATACGTTCGTTGCCTCTATTATTATTATTATTATTCTTATTGCTTTTATTAAATGTTATAATTACTGTGTTTATCTTTATAAGCTGCTTTTGTTATTGCATGCATTTTCTTTATATATATATATATATATATATATATATATATATATATATGCTTCCTTCTTGACAACGCATTCCACGTATCACATTCTGGGGGATGGAGTTCTGTGTTGCGTTGAATTTCTAATGCATGTTTCTATATAATATGAGGATTTTTTTTTGTCTTGCGCGAATCCATGTCACATTTAAAGTAACAAATATCTCACACTAATCTTATGTTCCATTTAAAGTAACAAATGTCTCACACTAATCTTATGTTCCATTTAAAGTAACAAATGTCTCACACTAATCTTATGTTCCATTTAAAGTAACAAATATCTCACACTAATCTTATGTTCTATTTAAAGTAACGAATATCTCACATTAATCTTATGTTCCATTTAAAGTAACAAATATCTCACACTAATCTTATGTTTCATTTAAAGTAACAAATATCTCACACTAATCCATGTTCCATTTAAAGTAACAAATATCTCACACATATTTAGCAATGTTGTTTTTCTAAAGTAACAGATTGTTTTATATAACCAGTCGATATTTAGTCTAAAGTTACAGATTTTCATATTGTACAATAAACAAAGTGTACAACAGACATATTCTGGTTTTCATCTTCAGAGACGAGTATGTTATTCTAAATGAAATTCCTGTGCAGACAAATTTAAGTACGTATATACATACAGTTGTACGTACGTACTAAATACAAACACACATATTCATACGTACATACACAAATACAAACACACATGTTCATACATACATACTTACATACACACACATACGTACGTCTTGTTATAGGAAAACACATTATAGATAAATAGAGTATAGGAATATAGATTATAGTGATGTAGATCAAAGGAGTATAGATTTTATAGATGTAGACTATGGGAGTATAGATTATATAGATGTAGACTATGGGAGTATAGATTATATAGATGTAGATTATAGGAGTATAGATTAGGAATATAATTTATAGAAATTTAGACTCTCAGAGATTTAGATATTTGGAATAGTGATATTAAAATTTAGATTAATGGAATATAGATTATAGATGGTTCATATTATAGGAATATAGATTAAAGAAATTTAGATTATAGAAATGTAGATTAACAGAATGTAGACATTAGTCAGGTTTATATTTTTAGAAATACAGATTTTAGGAATATAGATTATAAAGATTTAGATCTTTGGTTTTTGTTTTGTTTTTTTTTTTTGAGGGGGGGGGGGGGTGATGTAGATTGTAGAAATTTAGAGTTTTAGGAATAAAGGTTATAGGAACATAAATTATCTTTGCATGGTTTTCTAAATGCATGTGCCATGTCGCTTGTATTCACCACGCCACGCACGCGCATGATGTGTGTATTCCAGTCTGACTTCAGTGGAGGAGGGAGGTCTCAACCCGGATTTGTCACATCAGGGCCCAGTTTGTGCACGTGTGAAAAAAGAAAAACCAGAAAAAAAAAGAAAAGAAAAGCTGGCCCCGCTGCTTCCATTCGTATCAGAAGTGCATTGTACATATACTTGCATGCTTTGTAAATGCATTATCTGGTATCTGATGGAGGCGCGGAATTTACGTCGTGTCGTCTCATTGGCTGCTACAGAAGTTCCCCTCCCCCTTTAGTGGTTTTTTTTTTGTATGTAAATGTTTAATTTCTTCCTTAAAAAATTGTTTTGTTTAGTTATGCGTTATTTCAGCTTCTTTTGTTAAATGTTATTTTTTTTAAGGTATAACTTTAATGTCCGTGTTTTTGAAAACAAAATGAAGGTGTTTTGTTGATTATCTCATACCTAAATTGGGGTCCGATAAAGGTTATTTATGGAATAGCATAGCAGATGTTATAATCATCATCAGATGCCGTCGCGACTGGCGTTGGCTATTATATTTCTCGATAATACCTGATTCTTCACGCAGGCTGTTAGTTTCGTCGGTGATCTCATCTCGCAGCATCTCATCAAACTATCCAGTATCATTTCTCTCGGTCTTCCCCTGGCTCTTCTTCCCTTTTTTCCTGTTATTGCAATATTTTCAATGCCCCGTCTTCTCATTGCATGTCCTATGAAAGTACACTCTCTCTCTCTCTCTCTATGTTTCTAGAAAGACGTAAGACGTCATATCCTTCCACAACCCTCGATCCCTTGTACATCTCAACAGGCTTGTCACTGAACATTTCCCGTGCTAGGATGGCCAAACCATCAAACATCTTTTCTCTCTGTCTTCCTCTGCCTGTTCTACTTTCGATCTTCCCTGTTGCCATTATGTGCTCTAGCTCGCCTCTCCTCTGGATTGTCGTTTTCTGATCTTTGTTAGAATTTTCCATGTTTCTTGTGCATCTTTCAGAACTTCCTCGTTCGATTTTTTTATCGCCGTCCATGATGACCGATGTTAATTTGTTTAAAAGGGAGCAGTGTAGGAAACTGAGAGTCTAGTAAAAGCGTTGTAGAGTTTTTGAGAAAGGGGGGACAGAGAAATGCGCTCTATGTTGGTGACTGAGCTACGGTTGGTCTCTTACCCGTGTCGTGGATCGTTGCCTGAGATATTCAGGTGTGTGCTTGTGTTTTCTTTGTGTTCCCTTTTGTGTGTGTGTGTAACCCGGAGATAATTTGGAGGATAATGTGCCAGCTTTTGTTTTGCTGGTGGCGTTTGTGTGAGGGTTTGTGGGAGGAGGAGCTGGGGGTGTGTTTGTAGCTGTGCTTTCTTGTTTGTGTGTGTTTCTGATTATGATTTTAAGTGACTGGGTAACGGGTATGTGGTTTGTGGGATCAAATAATGGGAAAATGGGGACCATCTAATGTGGATATCATCATCATCAGGTGGCGTGCCGATAGGCGTTGGCGGTCCTGCTTATTGACAGATCTCGTTGCTCGTTACTAGTTTCCATCAGCTCATCTGGTTACTTTTTACTTATGTCATCTCATTAGACTTTCTTACTTTTGTTTTCTTTCTTTCCTTCTCTCCTTCCTTCTTTCTCACACTCTGAAACAGAGTGAAAGTTGTATGATAAAGGGCAGAATGTCAGACGGGGCCTGCTTGCCCAATTCTTAACCCTTTTGAAATAAAGATCAATCAATCAGTCTCTCACTCTCTATTTTCTCTCTCTCTCTCTCACTCTCTATTTTCTCTCTCTCTCTCTCTCACTCTCTATTTTCTCTCTCTCTCTCTCTCACTCTCTATTTTCTCTCTCTCTCTCTCACTCTCTATTTTCTCTCTCTCTCTCACTCTCTATTTTCTCTCTCTCTCTCACTCTCTATTTTCTCTCTCTCACTCTCTATTTTCTCTCTCTCTCTCTCACTCTCTATTTTCTCTCTCTCTCTCACTCTCTATTTTCTCTCTCTCTCACTCTCTATTTTCTCTCTCTCTCTCTCTCTCACTCTCTATTTTCTCTCTCTCACTCTCTATTTTCTCTCTCTCTCTCTCACTCTCTATTTTCTCTCTCTCTCTCACTCTCTATTTTCTCTCTCTCTCTCTCACTCTCTATTTTCTCTCTCTCTCACTCTCTATTTTCTCTCTCTCTCTCACTCTCTATTTTCTCTCTCTCTCTCTCACTCTCTATTTTCTCTCTCTCTCTCTCTCACTCTCTATTTTCTCTCTCTCTCTCTCTCCTAATCCCGAGTGGCAGGTGTGGTATTAATCGAAGCGTTGGGCACAATGGCTTTCCTTAAGTCACACAATCGGGCTTAAGAATGGAAAACGGGCTCGTCTTCGTGAAAGCTGAAGGGGCGCGGTCACCTTAGTGATAAGATATGAGAGTCCCTGGTTGGCAAGCCTTTGTTTTCCCTTGTTATGGGTAGACCACCATTCTCTTAGTACAGCGGTTCCCAACATGTTCAATACCGCTTCTCCTGCGGATCGGTGGAAATATCCTGAGGGGTGGTAAGAGAAAATTAACCAGCAGGTGGGGTGGGGGGAGTCGGACCTAACTGGGGGTGAGTGTATATAGAGGCGATGAAAGGTGTTAGGGAGGGGCAACCCGATAAAGTTTGGGAGCCGCTACTTTAAGGACAGTCCTCACAGATCCTGGCTTAATTGTGTGTGTGTGTGTGTGTACTTTCAGCTTAGATTCGCACACTGACTTGCGTGCGACCCGTGCATGAATGCGCACGGCCTGCGCTGTGCAGGTTTTTGCAGAACATCAAACGCCACAGAGTCGTGGCGGCCCATCTTTTAAACTTTTCTTTAAAACCAGTTTACGGGCCGAAAATAAACAAGTACCAGTTCAGGTGTCGAAGGAAAGGAATAGAAACGCGGGGTTTTTCCGTTAATTCAAAGAAGTGTCTCCTCTCCCTCCCCTCCTCCACCCTTCCCTTCCTCCCTTCATCGTTAAGAGCTGAGATTTTAGGTACCCATAGGTTAGCCTTGTTTGTAAGGCTGACGCACGTGGGCCATGTTGCCAGTGAAAAGACTTCCAGTCAGAATGCCCGATTCGTAAAGACCTTGGTCCTTACGAGTTGTGTGAGGTTTTGCAGGCAGCCAGGGAATGGTTGACACAGTATTGAATACTGCACTAAGAATTTATTTTGTTTGTTTGCTTCTGTAGTCGTCTCCCCTAGGCCTGCCTTGATGCTTCCAGAAATACCTGTGTTCAGGTAATATTTTAGTAGTAGGTTATCCGTGTCAGGTATTAATGAATTATATAGTGTGTCTGGAACTGAAATGCGTCGTGCTTGGCTGAGTAATTAGGTGCTCGGTCTGCTAATCCGGTGGTACCGGGTTCACGCCCCAGCAGTGGGTTTTTTTTTTCCTGGAACCACCGCGTCAAAAAGGCGCTGGGGTGTACTCAACTTCTAAAAACGGGTACCAGAGAAATATGGGAAGCTAAATGTGGCCAGGCGTGATACTGACCACATCAGACTTTCATGTGCCGGAGGTCTTGGAAATACAGGCCTAACACCGTGTTCCCCGGTATGTCTTAGCGGGATGGGAACGGAGATTGTACCTTTACCTTTCGAAATGAAATGTTTCTGTGTAGTGAGTGCAGGGTTATCCAGTCATCCTCGCCGTGCAGACTAAGATTCCCCCGTCTCCTCCCTCATTTCAGGATCAGAAGAATTTCGCTGAGCATAGTGCGCTGAGTATCCATTTTTACGACAGAGTTGACTTGGGGGGGGGGGTGCGCAGGGTGAGTGGTATCAGTCAGTCAGTCATTTACATGTCCTTTGGGGAACTTTGCCTCCCTAACGGCTCTCTTGTAAGCCTCTGGGTTGTAAGCAATATGGCCTGCTGCTGGTGCATCCATTCGCAAATCGTCAACGGTGTCTTGCAGCCATCTTCGCCTTGATCTTCCTCTCTTTCTTTTTTTTTCCCATATGTACCCTTCCATGACTGTCTTCTCTAAATTCTCATGACGTTTAACATGTCCAAAATATTTAAGTTTTCTCTGTTTAATCCTCTTTACTAGCCAGCCTTGTTCAATATTAAGTTCTTGTAGTATGGATATATTTGTTCTTTTTTGTGTCCATGGTATTTGAAAGACTCTTCTGTAGCATTTACATTCAAAGGATTTATGTGTTTCTGGGCTGATTTGTTAAGTGTCCAGGTCTCACAGGCATATGTTGCGATGGGAAAGATGCATGCCCTTAAAACAAAACTTATATTTGCACTTCTGTCTGTTCCTCTCTACAGCTTCTTTAGTTGTTTTGTTTCTTGAAGATAGGGATAATATCAACGGTACTGAAAACAGAACAGTTTCCTGTTAGACTAGACAGCTGTTTGTCGCACGTAGCCCACGCTATACAACGCACGCGTCCTTTACGTGTCAGTGCTTGTTCTTCGCTGCTGTGATACGACCTAACTGTACCACCGACTATTTCAATGACGTCTTGTTACTGGCCCATCGAAGAGGTAAGGGGGTATCTGTTGAAGTGACGGCGGTAAGACTTGTTGGCACAGTTAACGTTTCCCAGCGATGGTTCAGTTCTCATGACGGTTGCGCCGTGTTTCTGGGCTTCGCTCCTCGCTTTAAATTTTCGTCTTCCTGAACGAAAAATGGAAAGACACAGAGAGAGAACGAAAGATAAGAGATACAAACAGAAAGAGAGACAGTGTGAGACAGAGAGATAGAGATATAGAGATCGAGACAGAGAGACAGAAAGACAGATACAGAGAGGCATAGAAAGACACAGAAAGAGAGGCATAGAAAGACAGAGAAAGAGAGGCATGTCTCGATCTCTGTATCTCTATCTCTCTATCTCACACTGTCTCTCCCAGTCTCTCTTTCTGTTTGTATCTCTTATCTGTCGTTCTCTCTGTGTGTCTTTCTATGCCTCTCTATCTCTCTCTCTCTCTTTCTCTGTCTTTCTATCTCTGCATTTCTGTATTGTTTGTATCTCTTATCTCTCTCTCTCTCTCTTTCTCTTTCTCTGTCTTTTTATGTCTGCATTTCTGTATTGTTTGTATCTCTCTTCTCTATCTCTCTCTCTCTCTCTCTTTCTTTCTCTTTCTCTGTCTTTCTATGTCTGCATTTCTGTATTGTTTTTATCTCTTATCTCTCACTCTCTCGTTATTTTCAGACTCGTTATCGTCTTATTTATAAACACAATCTGGTTATCTCATGTAGTAGGTTTCATCTCCAAGTACCCATGATCTCTAATCTCTTTCTCCCCCTAGCTCTCTTTTGTTTAAACTTGATTTTTAAAAAATGCATGTTTTCCTTCCGGCTACTACAAGTAGACCTTTCCTTTTACTATAAAATCTTACTCCGACTTACGGCGGCAGTTTAGACCATAGAGTTCGGCCGTTGGTCGATTTGGTCCTATGTTGGGCGTTATAGGATGAAATCAGACACTTAAGTACAGTTCACTAATAATTAACATGTTTACAAGATGAACTGGCATGTTTGTCATCATTTTAAAATACTGACAGGTTGCAGATTAGCACAGTGATTATGTGAGAAATTAATCACAAAATAATGAATCACAGCGCACTAAATAAAGAGTCTTACGGTAATCACATTTCACTGACTCACCGGAGATGTAAGTACGCCCATAATGCGTACGTTGTCTACTCATCAAAAGATGATGTAGTGAGCTAGTCCATCTCCTTCTCTTGTCTTGTAATGAAGTTATAGTGTACGTAGAACAGCAAATGCTTGTAAATTAATTTTTTTTTAAAATGAATCATGAACTCGCTTATAAAACAGTCCTGTGTAACATCGGCCGTAATACGGACAGCCGTAACTCGGCCAATCGTAAATCAGCGCACGACATGTATTTTTACTTGTAACTTGCTTCTCACCACTTCATCTCTTTCAGTTGCGTGCAAAAATTTCAAGACCACACCAACAGTGTATAATAAATATACCAGCCATTTTTTTTCCATGAAATGAGAACATCCGTATATTTGGCTTATTCGGCAGTTTTACATTTGTACGGGTAAAAACAGAAAGGAACAGAACTAGATCATCAACAGTTACGTTGTTTTTTTTTTTTTGTTTTGTTTTTTACATCGAAGTTGTTCATGCTTGAGTGAATAAGCCAAGCAAGAGGCTGCATTTCAGAGAATGAGAAACATATTCTACACATCCTTATCAACGAATGTTAGAAAACGGACCCTAAAATGTTATATCGAACCTACCTTATTTTTTTTTAGAAGTGAATTATGGACAATAGGCAGATCTGCAAATTATTGGACGCAGCAGAAATGTGGTTTATTAGAAGAATGGTGCGAATTCCCTGGACAGCAAAAATAACTAATGAAGAAATGTATGAGAAGAGCTGGAGAGATAAATAAATCTTGTCAAAATAACAAGAAATAGACAATCTGCTTTCATATGACATCCAGTGAAAGAAGGGAGCATTGAAAATATTATAACAGCAGGAAAAAACAGGGGGAAGAAGAGTCAGGGGAAGGCCGAGAGAAATGGACAGTCTTACGAGATTGTGTGAGAGGAGATCACCAACAGAGCTAATGGCCTGCATGAAGGATAGGGTACTCTTGAGAACCATAATAGCCAACGCCAGTCGGCACGGCACCCGATGATGATCATGGCTGACAGAGTTAAGGTAGTTTTTTTTTTTTTTTTAAAGGGTTGTATTTTGTGAATATCTGAGGGGGAATACTTATGCCTTGTTGGTGTAGGTATTTTGTAGGAAGTGGCTAGTGAATGACAGTGTTCATGTTCTGTATATGTTTATTTGAGATTACTTTTTGACTGGGTTATTTTCTGTACTATAAACCTCGAAGTTGTTTTCAGACCGTAGAGTTTAACCTAGACCAGTCACGTGCTAGTCAGGCACGATTACAAATAGTTATGTTCACAACTTCCATGGTTATAGAAATAATATTATTATCTTACATGGTTATAGGAATCATGTTATTGTCTTACATGGTTATATAAATAATATTATTATCTTACATGGTTATAGGAATCATGTTATTGTCTTACATGGTTATAGAAATCATATTATTATCATACTTGGTTATAGGAATCATGTTATTGTCTTACATGGTTATAGAAGTCATATTATTCTTTACATGGTTATAGAAATTATATTATTATCTTACATGGTTATAGGAATCATGTTATTGTCTTACATGGTTATAGAAATCATATTATTATGCTTATAGAAATCATATTGTCTTTCATGATTATAGAAATGTTATCCATGCCTTTTATGATTATATAAATGTTATCAATGTCTTTCATGATTATGGAAGTGTTATCAATGACTTTCATTATTACAGAAATGTTATCCATGTCTTTCATGATTACAGAAATGTTATCCATGTCTTTCATGATTACAGAAATGTTATCCATGTTTTTCATGATCATAGAAATATTATCCATGTCTTTCATGATTATAGAAATGTTATCCATGTCTTTCATGATTATAGAAATGTTATCCATGTCTTTCATGATTATGGAAATGTTATCCGTGTCTTTCATGATTATAGAAATGTTATCCATTCTCTGCCTGGTATCGGTACCCGAGAAGCAGAGCTGGTCAAGACACTCTTTCTATCCCACCTCTTTTTAGCGCACCCAGTTGTGGCCTTGAACCCTCCTTCAGACTATCTTGCTGGGCTAGGCCTGGACTTTGACATAAACGCAACATCCCACACTTTGATATAGATTTAGCTTTATCTATCCCACACTTTGATATAGATTTAGCTTTATCTATCCCACACTTTGATATAGATTTAGCTTTATCTATCCCACACTTTGATATAGATTTAGCTTTATCTATCCCACACTTTGATATAGATTTAGCTTTATCTATCCCACACTTTGATATAGATTTAGCTTTATCTATCCCACACTTTGATATAGATTTAGCTTTATCTATCCCACACTTTGATGTAGATTTAGCTTTATCTATCCCACACTTTGATGTAGATTTAGCTTTATCTATCCCACACTTTGATATAGATTTAGCTTTATCTATCACACACTTTCATATAGATTTAGCTTTATCTATCACACACTTTGATATAGATTTAGCTTTATCTATCACACACTTTGATATAGATTTAGCTTTATCTATCACACACTTTCATATAGATTTAGCTTTATCTATCACACACTTTGATATAGATTTAGCTTTATCTATCACACACTTTGATATAGATTTAGCTTTATCTATCCCACACTTTGATATAGATTTAGCTTTATCTATCCCACACTTTGATATAGATTTAGCTTTATCTATCCCACACTTTGATATAGATTTAGCTTTATCTATCCCACACTTTGATATAGATTTAGCTTTATCTATCCCACACTTTGATATAGATTTAGCTTTATCTATCACACACTTTGATATAGATTTAGCTTTATCTATCACACACTTTGATATAGATTTAGCTTTATCTATCCCACACTTTGATATAGATTTAGCTTTATCTATCCCACACTTTGATATAGATTTAGCTTTATCTATCACACACGTACTTGTGTAAGAAAGAAACAGTGTCTTCCCCTAAGTTGAGAAAAATAAAGTAAGAAACAGTGTCTTCCCATTAGCTGAAAAGAAAAATAAAGTAAGAAACAGTGTCTTCCTATAAGCTGAGAAAAATAAAGTAAGAAACAGTGTCTTCCTATAAGCTGAGAAAAATAAAGTAAGAAACAGTGTCTTCCTATAAGCTGAGAAAAATAAAGTAAGAAACACAGAAAAGTACTGTTGCTTTTTGTTTTTTGTTGTGTGTTCTTATCGTGTGATGTGTTTCTGTTTTTAAAAATAATTTAAACCTATTTATGTTTCCCTTAATGTGGACTTCTTGATATCGGCTGTTTAGTCCAAAGGTTTCTTATGTTTCACACTAGCGGTTTGTCCCGTGTGATAGCTTATAGCGTTTTATGCTTGGACTTGCTGTATGTAAAAAAAAAAAGGGTTGCCCGTTTTTACTCCGTGCAGTAATCAGTTCTCAACTCTTTTGGGAAGCAAGGAAAAGACTTTGTTTTTTCAAAGGGTTAATATTTGGGCAACGCAGGCCCGTCTATCATTCCGCCCTTCATCATACAGCTTTCAGTCAGTCACGGATATTCAGTATTTGTTCTTACGCGTGGAAAAAAAAACAACCAAGAAAATGGACAAGTAAACAGTTAATAAGTATGTACATCCCTGCAACCCCCGAGAAAGAAAGAAAAAGAATAGTTTAAAAGGGGGGTGGGGGCGACCATCACAAGGACAAATTATACATCTAGATTTTTGGGAGCGTGGCTGTTCTAGATTAGATGAAACGTGGCTATTCTAGATTAGATGAAAAGTGGCTGTTCTAGGTTAGGTGAAAAGCGGCTGTTCTAGATTAGATGAAGCTTTTCTGTTCTAGATTAGATGGAACCTAGCTATTCGCGATACACCTGCATTATAAAGCAACTCGTGCGAGAACTTTTAAACGCTTCGCTGAACATGAAAGGTGCGCGAATGAACTTCAAAGGATCCAGTTCAGATGTTACACACGGGAGAAGTCTTATAAGACTCGGGTGTGGTAATAGCTATCATATATATATATATATATATAAATGTGCTGTTGTAGAATTTGTCAAGAG
Organism: Achatina immaculata; assembly: GCA_009760885.1. Classification (NCBI taxonomy): domain Eukaryota; kingdom Metazoa; phylum Mollusca; class Gastropoda; order Stylommatophora; family Achatinidae; genus Lissachatina; species Lissachatina immaculata. The sequence goes on from CM019710.1 coordinate 5,030,877, forward strand.
TGGCATGGGCGTTTCCAGAGGTGTCTCATATGTCATGGGCGTGTCGTGAGCTGTTATTTATTTGGTGGTGATGGAGGAAGTGCTGGTAATTGGCCGTGGTGGTAAATAAAGGTGATGGAAGTTGTGAAGATGGTGAAATTGGTGGTAGTTTGTTGTGGTGATGTTGGCGGTAATGCTGACGATGGTGATATAAAGACGGTGGCGATGGCTGGATTATTTTTTTTTTTGGTTATGGTTGTTATGTCTGTGATAATTGTAGTAGGGTGGCACTGGAGATGGTTGTCTTAGTGACGATAGAAAGGTGACGGAGGTGGCGATGACTGTGGCGGGAGATGACAGCGATGAAAGAGAAGCACATATTGTAGCTGGCCAGAAGCGTAACAAAGGAGTGTTACAGAATGTTACAAAGTGTAGCAAAATGTAGTAGATTGTAGTAGAACAGAATGCAGTTACGCTGCAGCCGTTACCCAGTGTTAATGAAACACAGCCGTACTACTTCCCAGCGGTGTTTCAAACAACAGGCTACTGTGCCACTCCGCTCCCTTCATCTATGTTTTAATTAACATTAGCTGAAAAGAAAAATAAAGTAAGAAACAGTGTCTTCCTATAAGCTGAGAAAAATAAAGTAAGAAACAGTGTCTTCCTATAAGCTGAGAAAAATAAAGTAAGAAACAGTGTCTTCCTATAAGCTGAGAAAAATAAAGTAAGAAACACAGAAAAGTACTGTTGCTTTTTGTTTTTTGTTGTGTGTTCTTATCGTGTGATGTGTTTCTGTTTTTAAAAATAATTTAAACCTATTTATGTTTCCCTTAATGTGGACTTCTTGATATCGGCTGTTTAGTCCAAAGGTTTCTTATGTTTCACACTAGCGGTTTGTCCCGTGTGATAGCTTATAGCGTTTTATGCTTGGACTTGCTGTATGTAAAAAAAAAAAAGGGTTGCCCGTTTTTACTCCGTGCAGTAATCAGTTCTCAACTCTTTTGGGAAGCAAGGAAAAGACTTTGTTTTTTCAAAGGGTTAATATTTGGGCAACGCAGGCCCGTCTATCATTCCGCCCTTCATCATACAGCTTTCAGTCAGTCACGGATATTCAGTATTTGTTCTTACGCGTGGAAAAAAAAACAACCAAGAAAATGGACAAGTAAACAGTTAATAAGTATGTACATCCCTGCAACCCCCGAGAAAGAAAGAAAAAGAATAGTTTAAAAGGGGGGTGGGGGCGACCATCACAAGGACAAATTATACATCTAGATTTTTGGGAGCGTGGCTGTTCTAGATTAGATGAAACGTGGCTATTCTAGATTAGATGAAAAGTGGCTGTTCTAGGTTAGGTGAAAAGCGGCTGTTCTAGATTAGATGAAGCTTTTCTGTTCTAGATTAGATGGAACCTAGCTATTCGCGATACACCTGCATTATAAAGCAACTCGTGCGAGAACTTTTAAACGCTTCGCTGAACATGAAAGGTGCGCGAATGAACTTCAAAGGATCCAGTTCAGATGTTACACACGGGAGAAGTCTTATAAGACTCGGGTGTGGTAATAGCTATCATATATATATATATATATATAAATGTGCTGTTGTAGAATTTGTCAAGAGTGGCATGGGCGTTTCCAGAGGTGTCTCATATGTCATGGGCGTGTCGTGAGCTGTTATTTATTTGGTGGTGATGGAGGAAGTGCTGGTAATTGGCCGTGGTGGTAAATAAAGGTGATGGAAGTTGTGAAGATGGTGAAATTGGTGGTAGTTTGTTGTGGTGATGTTGGCGGTAATGCTGACGATGGTGATATAAAGACGGTGGCGATGGCTGGATTATTTTTTTTTTTGGTTATGGTTGTTATGTCTGTGATAATTGTAGTAGGGTGGCACTGGAGATGGTTGTCTTAGTGACGATAGAAAGGTGACGGAGGTGGCGATGACTGTGGCGGGAGATGACAGCGATGAAAGAGAAGCACATATTGTAGCTGGCCAGAAGCGTAACAAAGGAGTGTTACAGAATGTTACAAAGTGTAGCAAAATGTAGTAGATTGTAGTAGAACAGAATGCAGTTACGCTGCAGCCGTTACCCAGTGTTAATGAAACACAGCCGTACTACTTCCCAGCGGTGTTTCAAACAACAGGCTACTGTGCCACTCCGCTCCCTTCATCTATGTTTTAATTAACATTTGCTGTAGAATGTAGAGAGAAAGGAATAAATAGGAGTAGAACTATGCCCGGCAGACTTAAGGAGATAAGGTAACTGGCAGAAAGTTAACTATGCCAGGCAGAGTTGAGATTGAAGGAGGTAGGGTAACTGGCAGAAAGTTAACTATGCCAGGCAGAGTTGAGATTGAAGGAGGTAGGGTAACTGGCAGAAAGTTAACTATGCCAGGCAGAGTTGAGATTGGAGGAGGTAGGGCAACTGGCAGAAAGTTAACTATGCCAGGCAGAGTTGAGATTGAAGGAGGTAGGGTAACTGGCAGAAAGTTAACTATGCCAGGAAGAGTTGAGATTGAAGGAGGTAGGGTGACTGGCAGAAAGTTAACTATGCCAGGCAGAGTTGAGATTGAAGGAGGTAGGGTAACTGGCAGAAAGTTAACTATGCCAGGCAGAGTTGAGATTGAAGGAGGTAGGGTAACTGGCAGAAAGTTAACTATGCCAGGCAGAGTTGAGATTGAAGGAGGTAAGGTAACTGGCAGAAAGTTAACTATGCCAGGCAGAGTTGAGATTGAAGGAGGTAGAGTAACTGGCAGAAAATTAACAATGCCAGGCAGACTGAAGGAGATAAGGTAACTGGCAGAAAGTTAACTATGCCAGGCAGAGTTGAGATTGAAGGAGGTAGGGTAACTGGCAGAAAGTTAACTATGCCAGGCAGAGTTAGGGAGATAAGGTAACTGGCAGAAAGTTAACTATGTCAGGCAGACTTAAGGAGATAAGGTAACTGGCAGAAAGTTAACTATGCCAGGCAGACTTAAGGAGATAAGGTAACTGGCAGAAAGTTAACTATGCCAGGCAGAGTTGAGATTGAAGGAGGTAGGGTAACTGGCAGAAAGTTAACTATCCCACACTTTGATATAGATTTAGCTTTATCTATCACACACGTACTTGTGTAAGAAAGAAACAGTGTCTTCCTATAAGCTGAGAAAAATAAAGTAAGAAACAGTGTCTTCCCATTAGCTGAAAAGAAAAATAAAGTAAGAAACAGTGTCTTCCTATAAGCTGAGAAAAATAAAGTAAGAAACAGTGTCTTCCTATAAGCTGAGAAAAATAAAGTAAGAAACAGTGTCTTCCTATAAGCTGAGAAAAATAAAGTAAGAAACACAGAAAAGTACTGTTGCTTTTTGTTTTTTGTTGTGTGTTCTTATCGTGTGATGTGTTTCTGTTTTTAAAAATAATTTAAACCTATTTATGTTTCCCTTAATGTGGACTTCTTGATATCGGCTGTTTAGTCCAAAGGTTTCTTATGTTTCACACTAGCGGTTTGTCCCGTGTGATAGCTTATAGCGTTTTATGCTTGGACTTGCTGTATGTAAAAAAAAAAAAGGGTTGCCCGTTTTTACTCCGTGCAGTAATCAGTTCTCAACTCTTTTGGGAAGCAAGGAAAAGACTTTGTTTTTTCAAAGGGTTAATATTTGGGCAACGCAGGCCCGTCTATCATTCCGCCCTTCATCATACAGCTTTCAGTCAGTCACGGATATTCAGTATTTGTTCTTACGCGTGGAAAAAAAACAACCAAGAAAATGGACAAGTAAACAGTTAATAAGTATGTACATCCCTGCAACCCCCGAGAAAGAAAGAAAAAGAATAGTTTAAAAGGGGGGTGGGGGCGACCATCACAAGGACAAATTATACATCTAGATTTTTGGGAGCGTGGCTGTTCTAGATTAGATGAAACGTGGCTATTCTAGATTAGATGAAAAGTGGCTGTTCTAGGTTAGGTGAAAAGCGGCTGTTCTAGATTAGATGAAGCTTTTCTGTTCTAGATTAGATGGAACCTAGCTATTCGCGATACACCTGCATTATAAAGCAACTCGTGCGAGAACTTTTAAACGCTTCGCTGAACATGAAAGGTGCGCGAATGAACTTCAAAGGATCCAGTTCAGATGTTACACACGGGAGAAGTCTTATAAGACTCGGGTGTGGTAATAGCTATCATATATATATATATATATATAAATGTGCTGTTGTAGAATTTGTCAAGAGTGGCATGGGCGTTTCCAGAGGTGTCTCATATGTCATGGGCGTGTCGTGAGCTGTTATTTATTTGGTGGTGATGGAGGAAGTGCTGGTAATTGGCCGTGGTGGTAAATAAAGGTGATGGAAGTTGTGAAGATGGTGAAATTGGTGGTAGTTTGTTGTGGTGATGTTGGCGGTAATGCTGACGATGGTGATATAAAGACGGTGGCGATGGCTGGATTATTTTTTTTTTTGGTTATGGTTGTTATGTCTGTGATAATTGTAGTAGGGTGGCACTGGAGATGGTTGTCTTAGTGACGATAGAAAGGTGACGGAGGTGGCGATGACTGTGGCGGGAGATGACAGCGATGAAAGAGAAGCACATATTGTAGCTGGCCAGAAGCGTAACAAAGGAGTGTTACAGAATGTTACAAAGTGTAGCAAAATGTAGTAGATTGTAGTAGAACAGAATGCAGTTACGCTGCAGCCGTTACCCAGTGTTAATGAAACACAGCCGTACTACTTCCCAGCGGTGTTTCAAACAACAGGCTACTGTGCCACTCCGCTCCCTTCATCTATGTTTTAATTAACATTTGCTGTAGAATGTAGAGAGAAAGGAATAAATAGGAGTAGAACAATGCCAGGCAGACTGAAGGAGATAAGGTAACTGGCAGAAAGTTAACTATGCCAGGCAGAGTTGAGATTGAAGGAGGTAGGGTAACTGGCAGAAAGTTAACTATGCCAGGCAGAGTTAAGGAGATAAGGTAACTGGCAGAAAGTTAACTATGTCAGGCAGACTTAAGGAGATAAGGTAACTGGCAGAAAGTTAACTATGCCAGGCAGACTTAAGGAGATAAGGTAACTGGCAGAAAGTTAACTATGCCTAGGCAGACTTAAGAGTGAAGGAGGTAGGATAACTAAAAGAACGTTACCTATGCCTGGCAGAGTTGAGAGTTAAGGAGGTAGGGTAACTAGCAGAAAGTTAACTTTGCCCGGCAGAGTTGAGAGTTAAGGAGGTAGGGTAACTAGCAGAAAGTTCTCCGAAGAGTTCATAAAAAGTCGAGAGAAACGAAATTGGCGAGCGAGTGACAGAGAATTAAACCCCAGACCCCATTAAAACTGACACAGATGATCCTGCTCTGACCACTCTACCACCGTACACGATTTTTTTTTTTTTTTTGTTAAAGAGAGATTGAGGACCTAAGTTTCTAAGGTTTTCCCGGCGGTACCTGGCATACAATGACAGTAGAGCAGCGAAGTGGCTAGTTATCTCGCCTCTCATGGCTGGTGGGTCGAATCTGACCCGAGGTTGCCCAGTCACCCAGATCTAGAAATGGTTACTTGGTTCTTTTCTAAAGCGTGATTAAGGAAATTTAACCAGGGTTATACTACACGTGACCCTGCAAAATGGTCCGAAGGTTTAGGAAATAAGGACGCTTCAAACGGTTGCAGAGATTGTCCTTCCTAACAGAGCTAGCACTGGGTTGTCTTTCCTAACAAAAGCTAGCACTAGGTTGTCTTTCCTAACAGGAGTTAGCACTGGGTTGTCTTTCCTAACAGAAGCTAGCACTGGGTTGTCTTTCCTAACAGGAGTTAGTATTGTGTTGTTTTTCTCAACAGGAGTTAGCACTGGGTTGTCTTTCCTAGCAGGAGCTAGTACTGAGTTGTCTTTCTTAACAGTAGCTAGCGATGAACTTTTAAGCGTTGTAGCTATTTACTTCTTGACCAGTTCAGAAAGCAGAGACAGTCATTTCTGCCAGCTTGGCTTGGCGACACCTCGTCCTGAATATCCCTTCAGCCTTGATAAACTTGTAATATTTACTATGTCGATGTAGGTTTAATGACTGAATGAGTGAAAACGTATTTTCCCTCACATAGTTTCGAGTGTAAGGGAGATAATAGATATAATTGTAAAAGGGGAAGTAATCATGAAAAAAAGATGTAGCAATTCTCTCTGTCTATGGGCTGACTTTCCTTACCCAACTCCTGAAAGAAAAATATTTTCATCTACATTTAAACGTACTGTCCCGTATTTATGCAGCACTTCAGATTGGAACATGAATTAGGAACATGTTTCCTGAGTTTGTTATCCCCTGTGAGATAAATGACTTCGTCACAGTATGTATCTACTTGTTTATCTACCTTTTGGGAAAGAGAACCCAGTGCTAGCTCCTGTTAGGAAAGACAACCCAGTGCTAGTTACTGTATCTACAGTTGCTACATCTGCTTGGTCCTCCTTTTCCAGTGACGCCTGTGAGCGGGCGATCTTCAGTCTTCATAGACACTCCAGAACGTCTGGGCTAGTCTCTGTGGTAGATTTCCTAGAAGTTTGCCGCCCGAGGCATCTGTAAAATGAGCGACAGTGTATACGAGGAAGTTCGGGGCCATTACCAGGAGACCAGATGAATTTATTGTTGGAGGCTTCACGAGAAGGAACAAAAAAAAACCCGAGCCACATCTGGTGGGATTCGAACCCGCGAACTCTAACACTTGAGGCAAGCGGGTAACCCCCCGAGACCACACAGGCCCATCTTGTGTTTGTTGTCGATTATTCAAGCACATACAAAAAAAAGATCTATACCACCACGCAGACTTAAGAGTGAAGGAGGTAGGATAACTAAAAGAACGTTACCTATGCCTGGCAGAGTTGAGAGTTAAGGAGGTAGGGTAACTAGCAGAAAGTTAACTTTGCCCGGCAGAGTTGAGAGTTAAGGAGGTAGGGTAACTAGCAGAAAGTTCTCCGAAGAGTTCATAAAAAGTCGAGAGAAACGAAATTGGCGAGCGAGTGACAGAGAATTAAACCCCAGACCCCATTAAAACTGACACAGATGATCCTGCTCTGACCACTCTACCACCGTACACGATTTTTTTTTTTTTTTTGTTAAAGAGAGATTGAGGACCTAAGTTTCTAAGGTTTTCCCGGCGGTACCTGGCATACAATGACAGTAGAGCAGCGAAGTGGCTAGTTATCTCGCCTCTCATGGCTGGTGGGTCGAATCTGACCCGAGGTTGCCCAGTCACCCAGATCTAGAAATGGTTACTTGGTTCTTTTCTAAAGCGTGATTAAGGAAATTTAACCAGGGTTATACTACACGTGACCCTGCAAAATGGTCCGAAGGTTTAGGAAATAAGGACGCTTCAAACGGTTGCAGAGATTGTCCTTCCTAACAGAGCTAGCACTGGGTTGTCTTTCCTAACAAAAGCTAGCACTAGGTTGTCTTTCCTAACAGGAGTTAGCACTGGGTTGTCTTTCCTAACAGAAGCTAGCACTGGGTTGTCTTTCCTAACAGGAGTTAGTATTGTGTTGTTTTTCTCAACAGGAGTTAGCACTGGGTTGTCTTTCCTAGCAGGAGCTAGTACTGAGTTGTCTTTCTTAACAGTAGCTAGCGATGAACTTTTAAGCGTTGTAGCTATTTACTTCTTGACCAGTTCAGAAAGCAGAGACAGTCATTTCTGCCAGCTTGGCTTGGCGACACCTCGTCCTGAATATCCCTTCAGCCTTGATAAACTTGTAATATTTACTATGTCGATGTAGGTTTAATGACTGAATGAGTGAAAACGTATTTTCCCTCACATAGTTTCGAGTGTAAGGGAGATAATAGATATAATTGTAAAAGGGGAAGTAATCATGAAAAAAAGATGTAGCAATTCTCTCTGTCTATGGGCTGACTTTCCTTACCCAACTCCTGAAAGAAAAATATTTTCATCTACATTTAAACGTACTGTCCCGTATTTATGCAGCACTTCAGATTGGAACATGAATTAGGAACATGTTTCCTGAGTTTGTTATCCCCTGTGAGATAATGACTTCGTCACAGTATGTATCTACTTGTTTATCTACCTTTTGGGAAAGAGAACCCAGTGCTAGCTCCTGTTAGGAAAGACAACCCAGTGCTAGTTACTGTATCTACAGTTGCTACATCTGCTTGGTCCTCCTTTTCCAGTGACGCCTGTGAGCGGGCGATCTTCAGTCTTCATAGACACTCCAGAACGTCTGGGCTAGTCTCTGTGGTAGATTTCCTAGAAGTTTGCCGCCCGAGGCATCTGTAAAATGAGCGACAGTGTATACGAGGAAGTTCGGGGCCATTACCAGGAGACCAGATGAATTTATTGTTGGAGGCTTCACGAGAAGGAACAAAAAAAAACCCGAGCCACATCTGGTGGGATTCGAACCCGCGAACTCTAACACTTGAGGCAAGCGGGTAACCCCCCGAGACCACACAGGCCCATCTTGTGTTTGTTGTCGATTATTCAAGCACATACAAAAAAAAAGATCTATACCACCACGCAGACTCGCATCTCACACAGAAAAACAAAACACATAATAACATATAGCATCTCTCATATGTTTCTTTTTTCCATACATTAATATAAAAATGTATAGATATAAGTCGACTTACGGCTGCATTTGGTATCGACCTTCAAGCCGTACGTCGATGTGGCCGTAAGATGGCCGTTATAGGGGAAGATTAGGCGCTAAGCACAGTTCACTGTTACAACATTTTACAAGACGATCAGACATGTTTACCGTCACTTTAAAATACGGACAGAATACGAGTTAATACAGTTACTATGTAATAAGTAAGTTACCCTACTTATTTAACTTGTATACTGAAAATATAATGAGGAATGTTAGAGAAGATGTAGACAAAGAATATTACGATGCCATAACAATTGGAGGTTATGAAATACCAGAGATTAGATATGCTGATGACACAGTATTACTGTCCACAACACAAAAAGGAATGGGAAAACTAATTATGTCAGTCTGTAAGAATAGTGAAGAGCAGAACCTCTGTCTTAATGCAAAGAAAACTAAATTGATGACAACTGACAAAACAAACAAGGCAACTGAAATATGTATCAATGAGGAAAAACTGGAAGAAGTGGAGAGTTTTGAATATCTTGGATCACTACTAACTAATAATGGAGATACAATGAGGGAAATTAAAAGGAGAACATCTATCGATCTTCAGAAAGTAAAACAAATAAAGAATCTGTGGAGAGGAGCAGACAGAACCACAAAAATAAGATTTTTAAGGGCATGCATTTTTCCCATCGCAACATATGCATGTGAGACCTGGACACTTAATAAAACAGCTGAGAAACACATAATTGCCTTTTAATGTAAATGCTACAGAAGAGTTCTCCAAATATCGTAGACACAAAAACAGAACAAATATATCTATACTCATTCATTCATTCATTTGCATGTCCCTTGCGGAACTTTGCCTCCCAAACAGCACTCCTGTAGGCCTCTCGGTTGTGAGCAAGATGGCCTGCTGCTGTTGCATCCATTTCCATATCTATACTACAAGAGCTTAATATTGAAGAAGGCTGGCTAGTAAAGAGGATTAAAGAGAGGAAACTTAAATATTTTGGACACATTGAACACCATGATAATTTGGAGAAGACGGTCTTGGAAGGATACTTAATGGGAAAAAGAGAGAGAGAGGAAGACCAAAATGAAGATGGCTGCAAGACATCGTTGACGATCTGCAAATGGATGCAGCAGCAGCAGGCCATCTTGCTCACAACCGAGAGGCCTACAGGAGTGCTGTTTGGGAGGCAAATTTCTGCAAGGGACATGCAAATGAATGATTGAATGAATGACAGTTACTATGTGAGAAATTAATCACAAAGTGTCAATGGCAACACATAAATAAAAAAAAAACTTACTGTAATAGCCTTTGAGTGACGCATTTAAAAAATGTGCATACACACTAGCATACATTCTCTGCTCACCAAATGAGCGTGCCCAGGAAGTTTTTAATGAACAAACTAAAACATCACCTGACAAGGTAAACGTTCCGCGATAGCAAGACAGTGAAACAGTCAGACGTGACAACGGGACAAAACAGTATTCGACTGTTGCTACGTATGATCGTAAGGTCTTTCCTTTGACCGTATTACGAAACAACGTTAAATAATGTAGGTTAGACCATAAAGCATCATTAATTACAGGAGTCCAACGTTAAGGACCCACTTTCAGTGATAAAGAAATTGCGTGTTTCCCAGATGTGCCATAGCTGGAGAAATTTTGACAACTGCTGTAACAGACGTCTTCCGAATAAGGGACGCAATCTTGAAATTTATCCTACTGGTTTAACCCAGCCGCGGTTGCCGCTCTTACATCATCACCCACACTGTGACGGAATACAGGTCCAAATGGCGGAAACAAGTACAGGTTTACCCTCGCTACCCGAAAGTAGAGCTTTCGCAAGATGGGGTAAAGCGGAAAAATAAAGTTACCATTAATTTAACTGGGAAGACTTACGAATATTTCCAGTCAGTCAGTCAGTCATTTGCATGTCCCTTGGGGAACATTGCCTTCCTAACAGCACTCCTGTAGGCCTCTCGGTTGTAAGCAAGATGTCCTGCTGCTAATTCATCCATTTGCAGATCATCAACGATGTCTTGCAGCCATCTTCGCCTTGGTCTTCCTCTCTTTCTTTTCCCCATTATGTACCCTTACAAGACGTTCTTCTCTAAATTATCATGACGTTTAATGTGTCCAAAATATTTATGTTTCTCTGTTTAATCCTCTTTACTAGCCAACCTTCTTGAATATTAAGTTCTTATAGTATGGATATATTTGTTCTGTTTTTTTTTTTGTCCATGATGTTTGAAGAAATCTTCTGTAGCATTTACATTCAAAGGTATTTATGTGTTTCTCAGCTGTTTTGTTAAGTGTCCAGGTCTCACAGGCATATGTTGCGATGGGAAAGATGCATGCCCTTAAAAATCTTATTTTTGTAGTTCTGTCTGTTTCATTCCACAGCTTCTTTAGTTGTCTTATTTTCTGATGAATGATAGATGTCTTCCTTTTAATTTCCCTCATTGTATCTCCATTATTAGTTAGTATTGATCCAGGATATTCAGAACTCTCACCTCTTCCAATTTTTCCTCATTGATACATATTTCAGCTGCCTTGTTTGTTTTGTCATGTGTCATCAATTTAGTTTTCTTTGCATTAAGATAGAGGTTGTGCTCTTCACTGTTTTACGGACTGACATAATTAGTTTTGTCATTCCTTTTTGTGTTGTGAACACTGTGCCATCAGCATATCTAATATTGAAGAAGGCTGGCTAGTAAAGAGGATTAAAGAGAGGAAACTTAAATATTTTGGACACATTGAACACCATGATAATTTGGAGAAGACGGTCTTGGAAGGATACTTAATGGGAAAAAGAGAGAGAGAGGAAGACCAAAATGAAGATGGCTGCAAGACATCGTTGACGATCTGCAAATGGATGCAGCAGCAGCAGGCCATCTTGCTCACAACCGAGAGGCCTACAGGAGTGCTGTTTGGGAGGCAAATTTCTGCAAGGGACATGCAAATGAATGATTGAATGAATGACAGTTACTATGTGAGAAATTAATCACAAAGTGTCAATGGCAACACATAAATAAAAAAAAAACTTACTGTAATAGCCTTTGAGTGACGCATTTAAAAAATGTGCATACACACTAGCATACATTCTCTGCTCACCAAATGAGCGTGCCCAGGAAGTTTTTAATGAACAAACTAAAACATCACCTGACAAGGTAAACGTTCCGCGATAGCAAGACAGTGAAACAGTCAGACGTGACAACGGGACAAAACAGTATTCGACTGTTGCTACGTATGATCGTAAGGTCTTTCCTTTGACCGTATTACGAAACAACGTTAAATAATGTAGGTTAGACCATAAAGCATCATTAATTACAGGAGTCCAACGTTAAGGACCCACTTTCAGTGATAAAGAAATTGCGTGTTTCCCAGATGTGCCATAGCTGGAGAAATTTTGACAACTGCTGTAACAGACGTCTTCCGAATAAGGGACGCAATCTTGAAATTTATCCTACTGGTTTAACCCAGCCGCGGTTGCCGCTCTTACATCATCACCCACACTGTGACGGAATACAGGTCCAAATGGCGGAAACAAGTACAGGTTTACCCTCGCTACCCGAAAGTAGAGCTTTCGCAAGATGGGGTAAAGCGGAAAAATAAAGTTACCATTAATTTAACTGGGAAGACTTACGAATATTTCCAGTCAGTCAGTCAGTCATTTGCATGTCCCTTGGGGAACATTGCCTTCCTAACAGCACTCCTGTAGGCCTCTCGGTTGTAAGCAAGATGTCCTGCTGCTAATTCATCCATTTGCAGATCATCAACGATGTCTTGCAGCCATCTTCGCCTTGGTCTTCCTCTCTTTCTTTTCCCCATTATGTACCCTTACAAGACGTTCTTCTCTAAATTATCATGACGTTTAATGTGTCCAAAATATTTATGTTTCTCTGTTTAATCCTCTTTACTAGCCAACCTTCTTGAATATTAAGTTCTTATAGTATGGATATATTTGTTCTGTTTTTTTTTTTGTCCATGATGTTTGAAGAAATCTTCTGTAGCATTTACATTCAAAGGTATTTATGTGTTTCTCAGCTGTTTTGTTAAGTGTCCAGGTCTCACAGGCATATGTTGCGATGGGAAAGATGCATGCCCTTAAAAATCTTATTTTTGTAGTTCTGTCTGTTTCATTCCACAGCTTCTTTAGTTGTCTTATTTTCTGATGAATGATAGATGTCTTCCTTTTAATTTCCCTCATTGTATCTCCATTATTAGTTAGTATTGATCCAGGATATTCAGAACTCTCACCTCTTCCAATTTTTCCTCATTGATACATATTTCAGCTGCCTTGTTTGTTTTGTCATGTGTCATCAATTTAGTTTTCTTTGCATTAAGATAGAGGTTGTGCTCTTCACTGTTTTACGGACTGACATAATTAGTTTTGTCATTCCTTTTTGTGTTGTGAACACTGTGCCATCAGCATATCTAATCTCTGGTATTACTATTCTCAGACCAGAATGAAAAATAACCTAACAGATCATACAGGTAACATGTAAAATAGCATCTAAAAATACATTAACATATAGTAAAAACAGGAGTAATGTGATACGTACGTAGCCTATATAAAGTAGAAATAAATATATTTTTTTTTTACGGGAAACTTAACATATCTACGAAGTCTCTTTGGCGTTTCTAGGAAATGAAGACCCAGTCCACTGTGGCAATCAGCAACCCACAGCTGAAATGCTGACCTCGGGGTTTGCCGACCCATAGCTAACCAAGACCCTACCCCCACCTTTGCGTTGGTACCCCCCAGTAACAAGCCTGTCTAACGGAGCAGGGGTAATCGTAGTCCCCCAGGTGGTGGAGTCTATAAAGAAGTATTGCACGCTCTCCGCTTTTTTTTAGCTCTGCTCAGGAATTTGAAAAAACAAAAAAAAAAAAAACAGCTGCCATAACCCGCTCCCACGCCGACATGATGCTGTGCGTCAACACCTTCACAGCGTGGCCACAAAGAACACCAGTTCTCACTTACAGGGAGACTGACATAGAAGAAGATATCTCAGGATACATCTTGCTTAATGGATCATTCATTCATTCATTTGCATGTCCCTTGCGGAACTTTGCCTCCCAAACAGCACTCCTGTAGGCCTCTCGGATGTGAGTAAGATGGCCTGCTGCTGTTGCATCCATTTGCAGATCGTCAATGATGTCGTGCAGCCATCTTCGCCTTGGTCTTCCTCTTTTTCTTTTTCCCATTATGTATCCTTCCAATACGGTCTTCTCTAAATTATCATGACGTTTAATGTGTCCAAAATATTTCAGTTTTCTCTCTTTAATCCTCTTCACTAGCCAGCCTTCTTCAATATTAAGCTCTTGTAGTATAGATATATTTGTTCTTTTTTGTGTCCACGATATTTGGAGAACTCTTCTGTAGCATTCACATTCAAAGGCATTTATGTGTTTCTCAGCTGTTTTGTTAAGTGTCCAGGTCACACAGGCATATGTTGCTATGGGAAAGATGCATGCCCTTAAAAATCTTATTTTTGTGGTTTTGCTAATGGATACGCAAAAGAAATCGAGATTAAGCTGAGATGCTCACAGTTCACAGCGCAACTCTCTCTACTCGTGTCCGCGCGCTGCCCCTTCTATAACGACGCGCTGAAAAACAAGCGCTGAACGCTAATTTTAGCTTTTCGCCTTTTATTTTCCGTACAAGCGAAAAACACAAAAATCATCTTCGGATTTCCTTCGGTTAGCGACAACAGGTAATAATGTAGTTCTTTCGTTAAAAAAAAAAAAAAACGAATTGACGTAAAGAATACCGGGAAATTTTGGTTCAGCTTGTTCACTCGCGGAACAGCCTTGGTATAGATTTGTACTAATACTTACTCTCCTACTATTCAGTACTAAGTACTTTTATTTCTGTGTATTGTCATTGTTCTCAACTTGTATTCAGTTTAGCTCATTTATGTACTCAAAGTTTTTGCTTGATAATTTTAGTAAATTTTATAGATCGAGTTTATTTCCTGCCAGACAAGCTAGCTGATTCTTGTACTTAAAGTTAGTGCTCATTTTACGTTACATTATTACTACACTGCAGTAATTCCTACTTCATACTGCACTTACTATTACACTTATCTTTGCTACTATAACTACAATTACTACTACTACTGCTACTATTACTACTACTGCTGCTGCTAATACTGCTAACTACTATTGCTGCTAATTGCTACTGCTACTACTACTAGTGCTAGCTGCTACTGCTGCTGCCACTACTGCTAACTACTACTATTACTACTACTACTACTACTACTACTACTACTACTACTACTACTACAATTACTACTACTACTGCTGCCACTACTGCTAATTACTACAGCTACTGCTGCTACTACTACTGTTAATTACTACTACTACTACTACTACTACTACTACTCCTACTGCTACTGCTAACACTACTACTGCTGCTACTTCTACTACTAATTACTGCTAACTACTACTATTGCTACTTCTAACTACTACTACTTCTACTATTACTACTAGTACTACTACTACTACTACTACTAGTACTTTTACTACTACTACTGCTAACTACTGCTGCTGATTACTGCTGCTTCTGTTACTACTATTGCTGCTACTACTACTACGCCTGCTGCTGCTGCTACTGCTACTACTACTTCTTCTACTGCTGCTGATGCTACTACTACTGCTTCTACTACTGCTACTGCTACTATTTCTACTATTACTACTAGTATTACATACTACTACTACTACATCTGCTGCTACTGCTGCTACTACGACTGCTACTGCTGCTACTACGACTGCTACTGCTGACTACTACTGCTAATTACTACTACTGCTGCTGCAACTACTGCTACTACTGCTACTACTGCTAATTACTACTACTGCTAATTACTACTACTGCTACTTCTACTACTGCTACTATTACTATTACTGCTACTACTTCTACTACTGCTACTATTACTATTACTGCTACTACTTCTACTACTGCTACTATTACTATTACTGCTACTACTTCTACTACTGCTACTATTACTATTACTGCTACTACTTCTACTACTGCTACTATTACTATTACTGCTACTACTTCTACTACTGCTACTATTACTATTACTGCTACTACTTCTACTACTGCTACTATTACTATTACTGCTACTACTTCTCATTCATTCATTCCTTTGCATGTGCCTTGCGGAACTTTGCCTCCCAAACAGCACTCCTGTAGGCCTCTCGGTTGTGAGCAAGATGGCCTGCTGCTGCTGCATCCATTTCCAGATCATCAACGATGTCTTGCAGCCATCTTCGTTTCGGTCTTCCTCTTTTTCTTTTTCCCATTATATATCCTTCCAATACGGTCTTCTCTAAATTATCATGACGTTTAATGTGGCCAAAATATTTAAGTTTTCTCTCTTTAATCCTCTTTACTAGCCAGCCTTCTTCAATATTAAGCTCTTGTAGTATAGATATATTTGTTCTTTTTTGTGTCCACGATATTTGGAGAACTCTTCTGTAGCATTTACATTCAAAGGCATTTATGTGCTTCTCAGCTGTTTTGTTAAGTGTCCAGGTCTCACAGGCATATGTTGCGATGGGAAAGATGCATGCCCTTAAAAATCTTATTTTTGTGGTTCTGTCTGCTCCTCTCCACAGATTCTTTATTTGTTTTACTTTCTGAAGAGCAATAGATGTCCTCCTTTTAATTTCCCTCATTGTATCTCCATTATTAGTTAGTAGTGATCCAAGATATTCAAAACTCTCCACTTCTTCCAGTTTTTCCTCACTGATACATATTCTGCTACTTCTACTACTGCTAATTACTACTACTGCTACTTCTACTACTGCTACTATTACTATTACTGCTACTACTTCTACTACTGCTACTATTACTATTACTGCTACTACTTCTACTACTGCTAATTACTACTACTGCTACTATTACTGTTACTGCTACTGCTTCTGCTACTAATACTACTACTGCTACTACTATTATTTCTCCTTCTACTGCTGCTGCTGCAAGAGAGAAATGGCGACTGTGGTAAAACTGGTTCTAGTAATGAAGGTAGGCTGTGATATAAGGCTTAGTTTTAGAAAAAAGATCTTACAGAGACGTTACAAAGATAGAAACAGCGAGGAAAGAGTGCAGAAACAAGAACGACAGAAAGTAAAATGAGCACGTATACATGAAGAACATACAACAGTCCAATATTTCGGCAAACGCTCTATTTCAAGGACCATATACATAAAAAACCAACACAAGAGATAAAAACACGAAAAATGGATGAACAATTAAACACTTGGTTTTTTTTTAGCATCCCTATAAGAAAGACATGCACAAAATGCGTTCACTTGGACATATGTAAGCACAAAGTGGAACCAGGCGACTGGCTGAGAAATGAGGTAATGGGAGGATGACAAAGGATACCATGTGGTGAACAACATTTCGTTGTGTCCCAGATGGCCCCATTTGACATATTAGATAGACAGACTGACTGTCAGACAGACAGAGAATCAAACGACAGACTGACTGACTGACAGACAGAGAATCAAACGACAAACTGACTGACTGACAGACAGAGAATCAAACGACAGACTGACTGACCGACAGACAGAGAATCAAACGACAGACTGACTGACCGACAGACAGAGAATCAAACGACAAACTGACTGACCGACAGACAGAGAATCAAACGACAAACTGACTGACTGACAGACAGAATCAAACGACAGACTGACTGACCGACAGACAGAGAATCAAACGACAGACTGACTGGCCGACAGACAGAGATTCAGACTATGAGCTCAGTATCGAATACTCAATAATAACTCCGATTTAACTATTACAATGTTCTTCCATCCTCAGTATTTGATTTCTGACGCATTTGTCAACATTGTGAACTTATCCATCCTTTTTTTTAAAAATTAAAATATTTATACAAAGATGAAGTATAAACCCCCTTTTTCTCAGTCAGTTAAGTTCAGTTACGAAACTGTCCAAAAATCTGGGCCTGTCATTTGTTTGACATCTCGATGTCAATCGGAAGTGCAAGGCTCTGGAGACAGAATCTGCAAAATAACTAGATATGGCATCAGTCACGTCGTGACATCAATGACACTTATCTGATACGAAGTCACGTCCTCAAAATTGCGTCAGCGATGATTCTGTAACTTGTCTCGTGCCAGCTGGAACAAATTGTTTTAGCAAATATTGACGGTAATACATCCTTTGTTAATTTTTTTTTTCTTTAAATAGGGGAGGGGGGATGTGGCTGTTAACATTAATAGGTGTTTTAGCCTAATCTTTGAGGTATGTTAGGAAAAAAAAATGCCATTGTTAATTAAATATTAGTTTTAACATCTTTGATTAACCGGGCACTCGTGACAAACCTTTGGACAAGGTAAGTGTTCCAGTCTCGTAATGCAGCTGTCAGCGCGGGAGGTGACAAGATGGCGCATGTTCTTTGTAGAGGAAACAAAAAAAAGGACTGTATATTGACTGGTCCGCTGAGCAATTTCTCGGTTCAGTAGCTTGCTAGTACCCTGTAGCACATGTAAGAACCCTTACCAAGTCGGCTAGGTAGACGATTTTAATGGGTCAACCAGAGGGCGCCAGTATTTATGGCCGGGGGGTGTAGGATGAACCCAACTGTCCTCATCGTGCAGCCGTGTCGCTTTATAGTTTAAATCATCCTCACTGTGATTATGTGAAGGCGGTGACATTGCGCATTCGTTCCATCCCCCCGTCTACTAGGAGGATTCGGCACATGCTGATGATGAATATAAGTGGGTCAGGGACATTTTGCCTTAGATTCTCCTGTTACAGAATTCCCCCTCCTTATTAAACGTCTCTGGGCCAGCCCGGCAGCCACTTTGTAATTATCGTGAATCGGTTTAGGAAATAATCATTCATTATAATCAGGAACGTGTACGAAAGCAAGTAAAGGAGCAGAACAGTTGTGATTAATCTCGAAGATTATGTAAGAGAGGAGGTTCGTGGTGGCCGAGTGCGTTAGAGCTTTGGCCTCTGCTCGTGGCTAAGCGTTTCTTTTTTTCCATGTCCTGCCTGGAGTCCGGGGTGGAGTTCCCAGTTATTCTGTTACTCTTTTTTCTTTCTCTCATGTCATGATAATCTATCTAGAGAAGACCGTCTTGGAAGGGTACATAAGTGAAAAAAAGAAAGAGAGGAAGACCAAGGCGAAGATGGTTGCAAGACATCGTTGATGATCTACAAATGGACGCATCAGCAGCAGGGCATCTTGCTTACAACCGAGAGGCCTACAGGAGAGCTGTTAGGGAGGCAAAGTTTCGCAAGGGACATGCAAATGACTGACTGATTGACTGACTGACTGACATGTCTCAAGTTTACTATTGCTTTTCGATGTTAAATCTTGTCTATTTCTTTTCGTTAATTTCTTACGATTAGAAAGAAATGTTTTGTTTTGCTTTGCCTTTAATCGTAGCCAAAGAAAGAGGAGACCAACAAAAAAAAAAAAAAACAACAAACTCGAACCTGAGCTTTGTTCTTGTTCTGTCTCACTGGAACTGCGAGCAGATGTTCTTTTTCAGCCGCCGTGGTGAAGATGTTGAAGCTCAATGATGGTCTTGTGCAGGGACTGGGCTTTTCCTCTATAGTGGTTTTTTTTTTTCAGACAATGAGTGTAGCTAAGGAGTACGTGCAGTGCGTCTTTGGATAAGAGAAATGGCGACTGGCGGTAAGAGCTGGTTCTAGTAATGAAGGTAGATTGTATAGTTCAGTTTTACATAAAGATAGAGAGGGTGAGCAGAAACAAGAATAGCAGAAAGTAAAGATGAGCACACGTATAAATGAAGAACATACAAGGATCCAGTATTTCGGCACAAAAGCCTGTTTTGAGGATTACATACACAAACAACACAGGAGATTAAAAACACGAAAAAGTTCAAGAGGAATTAAACACTTGGCCATTTTGGTGTCCTGATTGTAAGAAAGACGGACATTAAAATGCGCATACACTCTCTATCTGCCTTCAGTGCTTCTTTAGCAGACTCCATTCCCCCCCCCCCCACGGAGACTATAGCCATCCCTGATCTTTTTAGCTAGGCTAGGTCTTTTACCGGAGGCAACAGCGGGGAAGCCCGGGGTGGGGGTCTTGGTCGGATGTTGTTCGCCAACCGTGGCGCTAACATTTTAACTGGATGTTGTTCGCCAACCGTGGCGCTAACATTTTAACTGGATGTTGGTCGCCAACCGTGGCGCTAACATGTTAACTGGATGTTGTTCGCCAACCGTGGCGCTAACATTTTAACTGGATGTTGTTCGCCAACCGTGGCGCTAACATTTTAACTGGATGTTGTTCGCCAACCGTGGCGCTAACATTTTAACTGGATGTTGTTCGCCAACCGTGGCGCTAACATTTTAACTGGATGTTCGCCAACCGTAGCGCTAACATCTTAACTGGATGTTGGTCGCCAACCGTGGCGCTAACATGTTAACTGTGGATCCCTGACCGCTGTATGGGACTGATCCTAATTCCCCCCCCCCCCCCCCGGGGCCAACATCCTTAGTTAGCCCTTTACTGTTCATTTGAACTTTTTTTTTATTTGTATCTGCATGAACATTAGGCCAATCGTCGGGATGGTACATCAGATGTGTGTTTGTGGAGACTCTGACAAAGACCTGGAAGTTATGTGTAAGTCTCGCCATCAGACAGCAGATAGTAAAGAGCGGGGCTAGCCCCGGCCCATCAGACAGCAGATAGTAAAGAGCGGGGCTAGCCCCAGCCCATCAGACAGCAGATAGTAAAGAGCGGGGCTAGCCCCAGCCCATCAGACAGCAGATAGTAAAGAGCGGGGCTAGCCCCGGCCCATCAGACAGCAGATAGTAAAGAGCGGGGCTAGCCCCGGCCCATCAGACAGCAGATAGTAAAGAGCGGGGCTAGCCCCGGCCCATCAGACAGCAGATAGTAAAGAGCGGGGCTAGCCCCGGCCCATCAGACAGCAGATAGTAAAGAGCGGGGCTAGCCCCGGTCCATCAGACAGCAGATAGTAAAGAGCGGGGCTAGCCCCGGCCCATCAGACAGCAGATAGTAAAGAGTGGGGCTAGCCCCGGTCCATCAGACAGCAGATAGTAAAGAGCGGGGCTAGCCCTCAGTGATACAGCACAGTCTTGTAGACACCGCCACCAGTAATATTGAAACACTTCAGACGTGAGAGGAGCTAACCCCAACCTCCTGCAGGACAGCTACCGCTTTCTCCCGAAACAGCGCATTATCTGTCCGGTCATTTTGAACCCTTAGGAACCTAGAGGAGATTGTTCTTTACCCCTTTTTTTTGTTTTCTTTGGCCGTGAATCCCCTTTCTGACTTGAGAACATCTGTGAATCCCCATTTTGGCATGAGAACAGCTGTGAATCCCCATTTTGGCATGAGAACAGCTGTGAATCTCCATTTTGACATGAGAACAGCTGTTAATCCCCTTTCTGGCATGAGAACAGCTATGAATCCCCTTTCTGGCATGAGAACAGCAGTGAATCTATCCCTTTTTTGGCATGAGAACAGCTGTGAGCCTCCTCCCCGGCCTCAGAACAGCTGTGAGCCCCCTCTCTGGCCTGAGAACAGCTGTGAGCCCCCTACCCGGCCTCAGAACAGCTGTGAGCCCCCTCCCTGGCCTGAGAACAGCTGTGAGCCCCCTCCCTGGCCTGAGAACAGCTGTGAGCCCCCTCCCCGGCCTCAGAACAACTGAGGACCCCCTAATTAGAAATAAAGCACAAAAATAGACCCAAAATAACCAGTTGATTTTCTGGTCAGTGGGCCTCCATAAGACCGTTCATCTTCCCTGGTTATGAGCCACTACTCTAAGGGATGCAAGATGACCAAGTAGATAAGCTGTCTGTAGGGGATTTAAGAGTAGATAGTGCAGTGTATTCACGTCGTTGTGCGGTTACACGTCTTACAAAAGTCCGTAGTTCGAGTCACGGCCAATCTTTTACTATTTTTTCCTTCTATCAATGTT
This sequence comes from Achatina immaculata, assembly GCA_009760885.1. NCBI lineage: Eukaryota > Metazoa > Mollusca > Gastropoda > Stylommatophora > Achatinidae > Lissachatina > Lissachatina immaculata. The sequence goes on from CM019710.1 coordinate 5,052,370, forward strand.
TTATACTGTTTATCTGTCTGTCTTTTTGTCTGTCAGTATGTCTGTCTGTCTGTCAGCATGTCTATCTGTCTGCGTGCTTGCGTGTATATCTATGTCTGTCTGCCTGTCTGTATGTGTGCTTGCCTATCTATCTGTTGTCTCTGTCTGTCTGTCGGTTTGTCTGTCTATATGTCTATCTATTGTCTGTCTGTCTATCTGCTTGCCTATGTGTCTATCTGTTATCTATCTGTGTCTATCTGCTTGCATATATGTCTATCTGTTATCTGTCTGTCTGTCTGCTTACCTATATGTCTGTCTGTTATCTGTCTGTCCATCTGCTTACCTAAATGTCTGTCTGTTATCTGTCTGTCTATCTGCTTGCCTATATGTCTGTTATCTGTCTGTCTGTCTGTCTGCTTATCTATATGTCTGTCTGTTATCTGTCTGTCTATCTGCTTGCCTATATGTCTGTCTGTTGTCTGTCTGCCTGCTTGCCTATATGTCTGTCTGTTGTCTGTCTGCCTGCTTGCCTATATGTCTGTTATCTGTCTGTCTGTCTGCTTGCCTATATGTCTGTCTGTTATCTATCTGTCTGTCTGCTTGCCTATATGTCTGTCTGTTATCTGTCTGCCTGCTTGCCTATATGTCTGTTATCTGTCTGTCTGTCTGCTTGCCTATATGTCTGTCTGTTATCTGTCTGTCTGTCTGCTTGCCTATATGTCTGTCTGTTATCTGTCTGCCTGCTTGCCTATATGTCTATTAGTTATCTGTCTGTCTATCCCCACCACCCACTATCACCACCAATTTTACTCTACTTTTATCCTATATGCACAGAGGCAGTCAGTGGCAGATAAATAATAAAACAGTTGGCGTGTTGTTTTTTTTTTTTTGGCCGGAGAAATCCCAGCTGGCAAATGCGTGCCGAGTCATGTGATTGTTTGTCACGCTGTTGTTCGTCAAAAGCTCTTTACACTCCCCGCCCCGCCCGCGGAGGCCAGCGGCCACGTTGATTATCAGCCATGATAACGCGATGTGTTAATCGTACAGGGCGCCCGCTGATGTATCAGCTGTTCTTGTCAGCCTTTGGAACAGGCCCAATCTCAGCTGTTTTAAGTAGCGTGCTGTGCTTTTGGTTTTTTTTTTTTTTTGTTGGTTCTTTCACGTTATCGATCGTTATCTAACTCCCGCCCCAGTCTGTGCTGAGGTAAGGTGTTATGTTTATATATGTGTATGTCTATGCTGGGGGCGTTGCCACATAATCGTCAGTAGTACTTTATGAGACGTTTGGTTTTGTTATTAAAGTGTGTAGATATTTTGTGTTTCGCCGGACCGTTCTCTTACCGCGTATGTGTTTTACACATATTCTTATCAGATGTGTACATATGACACAGCAATGCTTAAATAACGTGTTTTGTTATTGTATGTTGTATGGAGGTGCCTAAATACGTTAATACATTCATTATATGTATATATATATATATATATATATGTGTGTGTGTGTAATGTAAAGGTTAGCGCCATTGCTTGCCGGTCAGAAGGTCCCTGGTTCGATTCCGCAGTAGGAGGCGGGACTTTCTGGATCGGCCAGCACCACGGTATCAACCCAGTCTTAAGAAATGGCTGCCCTGGGGTTTCGTTTCCATGAGAGGAAAAAAAAGAAAAGAAAAGCAACGAGGAGAGGCGCTGGCATCCTTACCTCAAATGCTGTAGTGGCCTAGGCATGTGAAGGCAATAACACTTCATACCCCAGCGGCATGTAAAATGCTAAGGGATGTGTGAGGCGGAGATGGATGGAGCCACTACTGGAGTCCGCTAAGTTTGGGGGGGGGGGAGGGGGCATGGGGCTTTTAGTAAAAATAACCAGGATTTGACCTAGTGGTCTCTGGCCTCTCTGCCTCCACTGTTACTACGTGAGAGAGAGAGGGGAGGGGCGGTACCCCTAGGGCCACGGAGAGCCCGGTCAGTTACTATCAGGCCCCGTACCCAGCTGTAGCTGGAACGGTATATTTTCTTCAATTTTATCTCGAAAGAGAGAAAGAGAAGGAGAAACTGGGGCCGCTGGGCCCCTAAACGGCCTGGGGCCTCGATTCTTCACCCCTTGTCATCGGGTTTAGTTCTTCTTTGTATACCCAGAGTCCGACGTTATAAGTATGGGGCTCTTTATCTAAAATATGTTAACGGGTATTTTGATGAAAGATAAAGAAACCCACATAGAAATAATACACTTTTTGTTATGTTAGATCAGAGGTTCCCAAATTATATACGTGCTGCTCCCAGGTCTCGTTCTTAGGCTGCCCCCAGGCTTCGTTCTTATGCCGTCTCCAGGCCTCATTCTTAGGCTGTCCCCCAGGCCTCATTCTTAGGCTGTCCCCCAGGCCTCATTCTTAAGCTGTCCCCCAGGCCTCTTCTTAAGCTGTCCCCAGGTCTCGTTCTTAGGCTCCCCCAGGCTTCGTTCTTAGGTTATTTGATCCCTAGGCCTCGTTCTTAGGCTGCCCTAGGTTTCTTAGGGTACCCCCAGGTCTCATTCTTAGGCTACCCCCAGATCTCGTTCTTAGGCTGCCTCTAGGTCTCATTCTTAGACTGCCCCTAGGCCTCGTTCATAGACTGCCCCTAGGCCTTGTTCTTAGGCTACCCCTAGGTCTCATTCTTAGGCTACCCCTATGCCTTTTTCTTAGGCTTGCCCTAGGTCTCATTCTTAGGCTACCCTTAGGCCTCGTTCTTAGGCTGCCCCCAATGCCTCGTTCTTAGGCTGACCCCAGGCCTCGTTCTTAGGCTGCCCCCAGGCCTCGTTCTTAGGGTACCCGCAGGCCACGTTCTTAGGCTGTCCCCCAGGCCTCGTTCTTAAGCTGCCCCTCATGCCTGGGGTCTTAGGCTGTCCCCAATGCCTTGTTCTTAGGCTGCCCCAATGCCTCGTTCTTAGGCTGCCGCTAGGCCTCGTTCTTAGGGTACCCCTAGGCCCTGTTCTTAAGGTACCCCTAGGCCTCGACTAAGGAGGGTTCGGCATAGGGCCAGCAACCCTATCTGGTAAAAAAACTATCAGACTGCTACAGAAACGGAAGCAAGGGAAAAAAACAAAAATAGCACTAAGATGGACACCACAGGGGAACAGAAGTAAGGGTAGACCGAAAGAGACATGGAGAAGAACAACAGAAAGGATGTTGAGCAATAGAGGGCTCACCTGCGCAAGAGCAGAAAAAAAGGCAAAGGACATGCATTTGTGGAAAACCCTTGCGGAAGCCCCATGTGCCCAGGGCACTTAAGGTTCAGAGAGAGAGAGAGAGAGGCCTCGTTCTTAGGCTGCCCCCCCCCCGTGCCTGGTTCTTAGGCTGTCCCTAGGCCTCGTTCTTAGGGTCCCCCAGGCCTCTTTATTAGCGCCCCCCCCCCCCCCAGTAAGAGTTTTTGGTTCGGTAGTTGTACTGTAAAACCCCGCTCTCTTCTCAAAGCTGTCCTGGATATGTCCAGCCCACCCCGGAGTGAGAGGTGGGTTATAGTACCGCCACCATCTTGGAAACCGCTGCCCCGTCCGAAGCCTGTATCAAAGATAAAAGAATGGGATTGGTCGGTGGTGTGAAAAGCGACAGATTCCTGTAGCTAGTATCAGTACATTTGACAGATTGTCACTTTCTTATTATCATGGCCAGATTTTGTTTCCCTGTGTAAACCAAATCTTTACATGTAGCGCACCAGTCTATTGTTACGGTGGTTGTGTGTGTGTGTGCTGACTTTCTTAATGTACGGAAGAGGCCGCGCGCCGTGGCCGGAAAGTCGCAAATAGACGTGATGAAACTCGTCTCTTGTGACGGCGGAGCCCGGGTGAATAGACACAGGACATGGAACAAGAATATATAGCACTTAAAACGCGTTGTGACTTGACTGTGTGAGTGGTCCGGGAGTTTGCTCACGCGAACTGCCCTCGTAGAGACGTGTGTTCCAGCATGTAGCTCTCTCTCTCTCTCTCTCTCTCTCTCTCTCTCTCTCTCTCTCTCATACACACACGTATTGAATCATAGCTGCATCATCATCATTATTTAACAAAGAAGTCTTTATTATGTATTCTGCGCATATCCTATCTTTCTTGGTGTCTGAATACATTAGAGTTCTGTACTATCCTAGTACTTTAGAAGACGTTCTTTATTCAACACATCTCACATTGAGGTTTCACAACATTACAATAGATGAAGCCTCATGAACAGTTCACTGAAATCGTTTATTTTGATAAATAAGATCAAGACGTATCGTCGCAAATATCTCTTGGAATAAGATGTAAGATTATATACTTTTCGTTATATTCATCGTAGTAGCTTGGTTCACAAATTCAAACTTTCTCATATTCTACATACAGCAATGTTCCGAATTTCACAATATTCGATATTTCATACATTAATACAAAAGCTCGGTGCTCGAGGTTTCAAGGTAACAAAACACATCACTTGAAACCTATCTTCAGTCTAACACTACTTCTCGATCTTTTCTGTTCTCCTCCTAGACTGCTTGTGTTCTCCTTACGGGTTCTCCTGGTGTTCTACTGTCTTCCTACTCTCGCTATCTCTACCTCTAAAATCTCTATCTCTACATCTCTTTTTTTTTTTTTTTGAGACAACGAAAACAACAGGCCGTGACCCGGTGGTACTGCAAACCGGGCCCACCCGTAACGAGATGCGGATTTTACAATGTGCAGGGCGACCTCAAACACCTCGTTGGTTCCAAAATAACAAAGTGTACATTCTACAGAGCGCAGAACTACACTTTGATCTTAGCCACAAGGATCTCTCTTGCTGAATCTTCCTCCTCTATCTGAATCTCTGCATCTGCAGCCCTCTTCCCTGCCTTATATTCGTAAGTTCCGTCCAAAAGACCACGCCTCCAATTGTTGTATTGGTCATTGGGTCTTCCTTTGTCGCCAAAAACCGGTCGCAAATAGCGTCCTAGAATTAGCAACAACATATACGCGTTAGTCGCTTTCATTACGTCTGTCCAATTGTTATTTTTAATTAAATAAGTCCACCATCTCTTTCATGATATCTGCTTCGGAATTTAGTCCGTTCTCTGTTCAGTCGTTTAACTACTAGTCCTTTGTCCCCTAACTTCCTCAGTCAGATGTCTATTGTTCCATCTCGGCTACTGCAGGTGTGCGTGGGTGGTTTTCGAGTCATTGTGTTGTTAGTACTGGACTAATTTACGATCTCTCGGCGTAGCCATGTCTCCTCGGTTTACCTTTGATCAGGGCTTTGAATTACCAAGTATCCGCTCTTCGCCCCTCTAACTATCCACCTCTCTGTCGCCGTTTGATCTACTCTCCTGCCCCCAATACCTTCTTAACTATATTCACGATCATATCACCAATTATAATAATAGTAATAATAATAATAATAACTATAATCATTACTTACAAGGCTATGCTACAATTATCATCATCATGTTCCATGACGGGTGGCGGCGTAGGCCGTTTTGTATGCTCCTCGTGTGTTTGGTTATCAGAGAAGTTGCGTTTCTTTTCGCAGTTTTTTTTTTGTTTGGTACTTCTCCTGTTCTCCCTAACCGTCTTTCTTTTTAAGATTTCCAGTGATTTCCACTCAAATTTCTGTCTTTTCGTGGCATGTTCATATATTTAGGTGTATTCAGCGTACAGTGTAGTATTTATTCTTCATGTATTTAGGTGTATTCAGCGTACAATGTAGTATTTATTCTTCATGTATTTAGGTGTATTCAGCGTACAGTGTAGTATTTATTCTTCATGTATTTAGGTGTATTCAGCATACAGTGTAGTATTTAATCTTCATGTATTTAGGTGTATTCAGCGTGCAATGTAGTATTTATTCTTCATGTATTTAGGTGTATTCAGCGTACAATGTAGTATTTATTCTTCATGTATTTAGGTGTGTTCAGCGTACAATGTAGTATTTATTCTTCATGTATTTAGGTGTATTCAGCGTACAATGTAGTATTTATTCTTCATGTATTTAGGTGTATTCAGCGTACAGTGTAGTATTTATTCTTCATGTATAACCTGGTCTTTGAAGACTGTATCCAGCATAGAATGTAGACTTATTAAAGCTCGCCAAAAGAAATGGGACTGATAAAATCTGTTCTGTTCTACTGTACTGCGCAGGAACCTGGACTCTAAGTAAGAAGTCGAAGAGAAGGGTAAATGCAGCCGAAATGTGGATCTACGGGTATATGGGTCATATATCACGGGGGGGGGGGACAAGTGGGTGACTGGGGGAACTTCCAACCAGGTCTTGAACCATTAACCCCTTTCCTGAGACGCTAGAGAATCTTTCTTCTTCTTCATCATCATCTTCTTCTTCTTCCCCCTTGACCCGCAAAGTACGGGAAAGGACAGTGTGGCCAGCATCACGCCTTACCGACATTCCTTTCATAGCCCATAAAGAACCAGGTACCCATTTCTACGGCCTGGTTTGACTAGAAAATCATTTGCAACCACCGAAGTTGTTCATGAGAGGCATTTACCCTACCCACTTCACTACTCTGTCAAACTGTTTTTAAAAAGAAAAATGCCTTTCATTCTTGTACTCTCTCTCTCTCTCTCTCTCTCTCTCTCTCTCTCTCTCTGAACTTTAAGTGCCCAGGGCACATGGGGCTTGCGCAAGGGTTTTCCACAAATGCCTGTCCTTCGCCTTTTTTTCTGCTCTTGCCCCCAGGTGAGCCCTCTATTGCTCAACATCCTTTCTGTTGTTCTTCTCTATGTCTCTTTCGGTCTACCCTTACTTCTGTTCCCCTGTGGTGTCCATCTTAGTGCTATTTTTGGTAGTGAGTTGTCAGTCATTCGAAGCACATGTCCCAACCATCGCCAGCGTCTTTCCTCAATAATTGTTGTCAGTGGTTTCATCTGCATTTCTGCTAATAAGATGTTATTTCTTATGGTGTTTGGCCAAAATATTTTTCTAATTCTTCGTAAACATTTAGTCTGGAAAGAATTCAACTTCTTCTTCTTCTTCTTCTTCGTTCACTTCTACCACCAAAAACCGCACTGTGAACCTACTGAATTCACATATGTGGTCCTCGTTAGGTCCGGTGGTCCCCTGTGTGGTCCAAAATAGACCACACGAGTTCCACGAAAGGACCACAAGGGGTTCAGAGTATCACAGTGCTTTAGCCTGTATTCTTGGTGGGTCTCGGAAGCGGGATTGCGTGACACCGTGGTTTTCATTGCACCAGTTTGGTCTAGGGTTGGACTTTCTCACCGGAAGACCTCGACGTGTTTGGAATATCAGTGCATCCCCGCTGGGTGAGAGGCGTTAGCCCACCCAGGCCAGAGTTGGACTTTCTCACCGGAAAACCTCGACGTGTTTTGAGATACCCGTGTATCACCGCCGGGTGAGAGGTGGTTGTCCATCCAGTCCAGGGTTGGACTTTCTCACCGGAAAACCTCAGCGTGATTAGGATACGCAGACATCCCCGCCGGGTGAGAGGTGGTTGCCTATCTAGACTTCCCTGGTCCAGTGTCTCCGACTTCAGCATTTTGCGGTCGTGGCCGCTACCCTTCCTAGTTGTGACCAGGATGGAGCTTTTGTCCAGGAGGACGAATCCTCGCCACTAGTGACTTCTACCCCTGGGTTGAGCCGGTTTAGGCATTTCCCAGTATGGGCATGTTTGGGACGGGACCGACCTCTAGGGCAGAGGTACTGTGACATTCATAGCCTTCAAGATTCACCCCTGGTATGAGCCGGTTTAGGCAAAATTCACCAGTATGGGTGTTTATCAGGCGTTACCTACCTCTAGAGCGGAGGTGGCATGACATGTCTAGCCATCGAGTTCCACCCCTGGTGTATGCCGGTTTAGGCATATTTCACCAGTGTAGGTGTATTTCGGACGTAGGCGGCCTCTAGAGCAGAGGTGCCGTGGTATAGCTCTCGTAGCGATACTACTGGACATACCAGGTTAAACTTAACTTTCCACCACCTTTTTCCATCGGCGCCGCACAGCAACCTTTATTTCCGCATTTACTTCCTTAACCGGGAGGAGCTTCACTCCACGCACGGCATTTGAAGAGTCAAGCCAGCAGTGACTTAACCTCTGGGACAAGCCGGTTCATGCATTTCACCCGATATGACTGCACTCAGGACGTGGCCGACCTCCAGACCAGAGGTGCCGTGATTTGACTGTTTGCTTCGCTTTATTCTTTCAACCACCTTTTCGACAGTGATGCTGCGCGGCAACCTCATTTGCAAATTTCTTCATTGGCCGGGAAGAGCACCGCTCCACGCACGGCAGCTGAAGATCTCGCCAACAGCGGCAGATGAGCTACCAAACGTGACACTCATCTACCCTAAGTAACTGGTTTTCAGGCGCCAGATATTCGCCCTCGCCCCTTCTCCTGTCAGTTTAAACAGTTCTGCCACGGGAAGGCCAGGAGCTGGACTTGACTGCCAGAGGCTGTTTGTGGCGCGTTTGCAGTCCTTAGAACCAGAATTCAACTTGTTTTCTATGGTTTTGGTGATTTTCCAGCATTCACTTCCATAGAGTAGTACACTTAGAACATTACTCTTAAATATCCTGATTTTCATATTTATGCTTAGTTTTTTTTTATTTCCATATATTCTGCAGCATTGCAAAAGCCTAATTTGCTCTAGTAAGTCTGCTGTTGATGTCCTCTGTGCTGTCTCCATTTTCTACTACTCTGCTGCCAAGGTATACAAATTCGTTGAACTCCTCCACTAACTTGCTATCTACTCTGAGTACATTTCTGTTGTTCACATTTTGCTTCATTAACTTTGTCTTTCCTACGTTGATCTTTAGTCCTATGTTGTTTGCATTCTGAGTTAGCTTGTTTATTTTATCTTGCACTGCTCCCACACATTCAGCATAGCACGCGTAGGTAAGCAGGAGGTACGTACTGGAGAGCGGATTCCAGGAATCGTAGAAGGACTGCGACACTTCAGTCAAGTATAGGTTTTAGTTTCGTGTGATTCGGCGCTTTCATGGCCTGTTACAACTTCCTCATTTCTTCTCGGAGAACTGGTTGCTTGCGTGGTAAATGTGTTTACTTATAGATGTGAAGCACGGCTTGCCAGTGTGTAAAGGAAGGTATTTGGATATCTGGGCTTCCCATGTATGTATATATACTTGTAGGTGTAAAATGTGGGGTGTAGTTGGTTAGTAAACTCAGCTGCTTGGCCAGTGGTTTACCGGGGTTCGATTAGCCAGCTTTAGGGACGGAGATTTTTTTCTAGAGCACGGCGGGGCCGGGGCCAACCGAGCCTCAAGAAATTGGTACCTGGGGTTTTTACTCTGGGGAAAGTTATACACAGGGAGGACAAGTGACTCTCTGTGTCAGTGCAGGCTCCCTATCTCAGTACTAGCTCCCTGTCTCAGTGCTAACTCCTTGTCTCAGTGCTAGTTCCCCGTCTCGGTGTTGGTTTCTGTGTTGACTCCCTTCCCTATCTCAGTGCTGACTCCCTGTCTCGACGTTGGCTCCCTGTTTCTGTGTTGGCTCCCCACCCTATCTCAGTGCTGGCTCCCTATCTCAGTGCTGGCACCCTGTGTCAGTGATGTGACATGTAAATGTGAATGCACTAAGTGCTGCTGAATAATTTATATCTTGTTTGGCTCATCCAGCACCTGACCGACTTGATCAAAACAGCAACAGCAAATGAAATATACACAGAAACCCGAGCAGATAATCTATAACAAACTTGTAGAGGGAAGCAGATGATCTATAACAAACTTCTAAAGGGAAGCAGATGATCTATAACAAACTTCTAGAGGGAAGCAGATGATCTATAACAAACTTCTAGAGGGAAGCAGATGATCTATAACAAACTTGTAGAAGGAAGTAGATAATCTATAACAAACTTCTAGAGGGAAGCAGATGATCTATAACAAACTTGTAGAAGGAAGTAGATAATCTATAACAAACTTGTAGAGGGAAGTAGATAATCTATAACAAACTTGTAGAGGGAAGTAGATAATCTATAACAAACTTTTAGAGGGAAGTAGATCGCAGGGCGTCCATAAACTGATATAAGGCGGAAGTTTTTCAGATCTTTAGTGTAAGATCCGCCTACCAGTCACGTGGGAGTGAGAAGAACTGCTAGGAGGACCCGTCCAGATTGAGAGCGACTGTACGAAGGTGCGACATCACACGAGGAGGAAGGATGGGCAGAAGCTTAAAATGAACTGGCGGAGACGGATAGAAAGTTAGTCCTTCCGGCAGAAAACTCTGTTGATACTCTGGCATTGTGAGAGTCAGCCACGATAAGAACTTCCAGCCACTCGGAGATGGCAAGTTCCACAAGTATGGAGCATCTACTCGCTTCAGTATTGTCTTCCATGACAAAATGATATCTACGCTGTAGATAGACGACAGCGGAGTAAAAAACTATATTACTTTATTACTTTACTTTTATCCTTGCTCTTGTACTGTAAGGTATCTGGGTTGGCCGTATTTGGCCCATATCAGCGAGCTCAGTCAAGTCCCTGCCGTAATTATCGCGAGTGTTTCTATAACTCCATCTATCCCTTCCTTTTCCTGGGTCTTCCTCTTGATCTGTGTCCTGTAGTTCTTTGGTTGAATGGCCGCCCCCCCCCTCTCTCCCTCTGTGGCTGGCTGCATATGTGTCAGTCTCAGTAAGTAGCCAAACCACTTAATTCTTTGTTTCTCTATATACTGTAGCCATGGTGTAGCATCTACGGCGCTAATGGCAACACAAAAATAGACCGGAGATACAAGTGTCAGTATTTGCAGAAGAGGCAGAAAACATACATCAGACATGCGTGGACAACAGCAAAAGTGCGAAATGGGGGTGGGGTTGGGGGAAACATCATTATAGAGTGTACCGTCATGGCCAAAAGACACGAGTTAAGTTCCCAATCAGTCCGATATCGAAGTGCCACAAGATGATGATGGTGGTTGTGATAGACGGCTGTTGGTGGAATTTCTGTTTACAGCTTTCGGGGGAAAGATTGTTTGTGGAGTTTCCACGCATGAACTAGATAAGTATGTCTTATAGCTTCTGCTTTCAGTATGGTTTTTTTTTCATTTTCGTGGAATTATACCGTATTTATAACGAAATGAAACTATATTACATTTCTAACGAAAATGAAATTATACTGTATCTCTAACTAAAATGAAATTATACTGTATTTCTAACGAAAATGAAACTATATTGTATTTCTAACGAAAATGAAACTATATTGTATTTCTAACGAAAATGAAATTATACTGTATCTCTAACGAAATTGAAATTATACTGTATTTCTAACGAAAATGAAATTATACTGTATTTCTAACGAAAATGAAACTATATTGTACTTCTAACGAAAATCCAATTATACTGTATCTCTAACGAAAATGAAACTATATTGTACTTCTAACGAAAATCCAGTTATACTGTATCTCTAACGAAAATGAAACTATATTGTATTTCTAATGAAAATGAAACTATATTGTATTTCTAACGAAAATGAAACTGTATCATATTTCTTACACATAGCGTACACTCTACACGGTAACCTGGGGAAGGTAAAGGTAACCCTGTCATGCCCTAGAGACACATTAGGGATATGATGTTAGTGCCCATATTCTCCTTGACCTGCCAGAAGGTGGTGTAGTCAGCATCACGCCTGGCCCGCCTTTCCTTCCCCAACTCCATAAGACGTCGTGTACCCATTTCTGCAGCTGGTTGATTGCGGGCGCCTCCGGCCGGATTCGAACCCCCAACCTTCGCCGTGAGAGACTACTGCGCTAACCGCTCCGCCATTCAGATGCCCGTAAGGTTTACATGGGATAATGCCACATTTTTTGTTTAAAAGAGAAGCTCCGTTGATTAATTTCGATTCCTTTTTGTAGAAATATGAAACCATGTTTATATAGGGCCTGGCAGGTAGACCAGACGGTTTCTGTTGGTTCTGTGTTGGGTGGCAGTGATAGATGGATCGGTTGGGTAGCAGTGATAGATGGAGCAGTTGGGTAGCAGTGATAGATGGAGCAGTTGGGTAGCAGTGACAGATGGAGCAGTTGGGTAGCAGTGATAGATGGAGCAGTTGGGTAGCAGTGATAGATGGAGCAGTTGGGTAGCAGTGATAGATGGAGCAGTTGGGTAGCAGTGATAGATGGAGCAGTTGGGTAGCAGTGACAGATGGAGCAGTTGGGTAGCAGTGATAGATGGAGCAGTTGGGTGGCAGTGATAGATGGAGCAGTTGGGTAGCAGTGATAGATGGAGCAGTTGGGTAGCAGTGATAGATGGATCAAATGGTCGGCGACGTTCGGCCATACATATGATATCATTTTAGCGATGATAGCGTCTCTGTAGGTATGGTACAGTCGGACGGGCAGGATCATACTTTTGTAATCGAGTTTTTTTTTTTTTTGTGTGTTTTTATTTCAGCGTGGCGAGTCTATTACTTTAAGGCAGAGGTTTCCTATGCCGGCATGGAAACGTGCCGTGTTGGATTACGATCTTCTTCTTCTTCTTCTTCTTCTTCTTCTTCATCTACTACTACTGTTTCTTCTTCTTCGTCAGCTTTCCGAACCATTAAAGCCCATTACTGCAGACAAAGTTCGCCTCCATTCCTCTCTACTCCTAATCTTCTCTCTCCAGTTGGTGACACCAACTTCTTTTATATCGTCTCCTATGTTATCTCTCCATCTCTGTCTTGGTCTACCCCCTTGGTCTTGTTTCCCTGTCAGACAAGCAAAATGCACGTGATTAAGTAAGCATTAAATAAAGACGCTAGAAACCTCAGTAAACTGTTTATAATGTTCTGTTTAAAGGAAAAAGAGGCGTAGGTTTAAAAACATTCCTTTTTTTTTAAACTGTGAAAAGATCCAGGATATATATGAAGTAAGCAACAGAAATATAAGTCGATTCTTTTTGTTCCAGTATCGTAATCGCCGAGGGTTATAATTGGATATTACGTACACCACGTGATTGTATTTATATTTAAGGAATGCGTGAGATAAGTCGCGAACACACACACACACACACGGACGCAATCTTCCTACCTCCCTCCACCCACTAACATCGTCTCAATGCATTAAGTATGCGATCGACGTGCTTTGTCGCAAAGCTGGTTCTTGTGTCAATTTGCCATTTCAAACACACATTCCTAGAAAATCAGAGAAAAGTAGGTCGAAGTATATTTGACACCGGGCCAGGCGTAGATATCCTAGGTAGGTATATAAATGAGAGAGCTGTGTCATGAGTTAAGTCGCATTTCTTAGGTGAAACACGCGGTCCTAGGATTTACGTTCTGGAAAGAGGCGAGCCCGGGCGCTTGGTTGTCAAAGAGTTAACGTTTCTCATGGACAGGGGGAATTAACCCTATAGCTCCGCCAGATGGAGTAAACTGAAATGTGTCGTCGGTCTCTGATTTCAGGCAGTGTGGTTAGCTGGTTGTATTACCTCCCCTGACAACCACTATCCGCACTACCGCGAAATCAGTTGATCATTTTCGACTTTTCTGTCTGTAGCAGTCGTGAATTCTTTTGATTGTTCATCAGCCTTTTTTTTTCATGGTAAATATATGCATGTGCATATTTTGTTTCGTTTCATTCTTGAGTTTAATTAGAATAGGAACTGCATTCAAGTGCGTGTGTTTGCTTTTTTTTTTTTTCTATCGTCTCATTTTTTGATGTGAGTATTATACTAAATAAATTCATTTTAAATTTTCTCGAATACGAGATTAATTCGTATAAACGGTTTGGATATAAACGGAATGGGTGTAGTCTTGTTTTTACGGTGTAGAAGCGATCGTGAATATCAGACGCGTAAACTGTACGCATAAACGGATGATTCGGTTTAATGTAGTTGTTGTATTCCGAAGTTGTATGTTGGATATGTTGCTCTGTGTCTTGTCTTGTGTCTCTCTGGAATTGCGAGCTGGTGTTGTTTGCAGCCGACGTGGCACACCATCGTGTCGGATTAGGAGTGGGTTTGGCGGCTAGTTTTTCCCTCAGTCCATGATTGGAGCTAAAAAAAAAAGCAGGAGGTATGTAACACTGTTACATGTGGGGAACTATAGCGATCCTTGTTCCTGTTAACCAGGATAGGCTGTTGCTGGGGTGGGTACAGAGGGTCTTGGTCAGCTGTGACTCGCCAACCCTGACTCCAGCGTCTTTGTTCCCCCCCCCCCCCCCCAAAAGTTTATACCGCTTTGTTTTAAGTAAACCTTTTTATATGTTGACATAATTTTCGGTGAGTAAAGTTTTCCCTCTACACACTGACAGCCATGTTTAGTGGTGCGCCTCGACTTGCAGGTTGACGTAGTCTCAGCTTCCCCTAACACAAAAACCGCGTACACAGCTGTTCCTCTTGGCGGACAAGAGCGCGGTGGTAGCCGTTCCCGTCGCTCATTGCCTGCGCATGCACAGTAGTTCGCTGGAATGTGTAGTCAACTCTTGGTAACATCACATTTGGCGCATGTGCAGATGTGAGTGTAAATTAGGCAGGAGTAGCATCACAAGATTTGTAGACACAGCACGCTGACGTGGCAGAAAGAAAGACGGTGACTGTGACTTGAGACCTTGCAGCGGAACTAGCAAACCGCATAGTCAACAGAAGTCAGAATGTCACAGAGGGTCTGTAGGTCTGACTCGGAGGTTCTGGCATGTTCCTTTACTATCACTAATTTTTAAAAAATGGTAAAATTCCCGTTTCCATGCCATTAAGGCATATTAGGGAATACGGTGTTAGGCCTGTAGTTTCCCCCGACTTTCGGCACATGAAAGTCTGATGTGGTCAGTATCACGCCCGGCCGCTTTACCTTCCAAGACTTCTCTGGTACCATTAGGCTGTTGCTGTCACTAATGGTTATTATGAAAGGTCCATTCTCTTTTTTTTTTTTTTATTCTCTGGACCAGATGTTTGTGCCCGCAAGTCTAACATTTATGTCTTGTGTGCTGTGAGAGTGAATGTGCTTAGTAATCGGTGATGTGGTTACGATATGGAACAGTGTTCGAGAACGGCCATGAAGTATCGCTTGCAAGAAGAAAAAAAAGCAGTATTCGCGATACAAAGTTAGTTAGGAGGGAAGGAACATCACCCGTTCACTCAAGGAACATCCGTACATGCTCTGATATCCTCTTCAGTGTCTCCTTCAGCTTACAGTAACTGGTGACGCCCGTTTCTTGTTGCTTGACCATCCGTCTGGATCTGTTGCTAGAGAGGTTTTGTTTTTTTTAAATGGGCAACGGCAGATAGTTAGAACTTTGAAAAAGATGGAGCTGTGTTCAAGCAATGCGCCATTGGCGTCATCACCCGACAGCACACACCACGACCAACTCCGAGGTCAGAAACTCCGAGCACAGTATGGGAGCGACCTGAGTGCAAGGAGACCCATCTCTAGGGCCAGCAGCGGAGCATGGGCGTCCTTCAAGTTCAAGTTCAGGCTGGAGCTGTCGTCGATGGATCTTTCGTTTCCCGCCTTTCCCAAGTTCTGCCTCGTCCAAGTCCTTCGTCCTTGACGACGACCTCAGTACACTGTTGCCAGGGAAGATTCTGCGTTCTGCCAGCTTCTCTTATGGCAGTGGTGATGTCTCGCAGGGTCCTTCGCCTGCCCTTCCTAAGGAGATACTAAGTGTATAACCGAAGATGTATCCAGCTAATGTTTAAGCTGTTGATATGTAGTGTATCGCGAAATATATGACTTGCGTATCGATTACGAGAGATTAGTATGTATATATCTGTCACCGAGTAGGCTTGTTTTAAAATAAAACGCTACGATTTTATATCGATTTCTGGCGTTAGGTATCGAAATGTCAAGCTAGTGTGTCGATTCCACGAAAGGGGATATTCGAGTAACTGTTTGCGTTGGTTACAAAACTCAGAAACGTGACCTTTGACCCCCATGGTTGCTTGCACGCTATTGAACTCTGTACCTGGGTCGGTGTGGTTAGTTTACGTATCGATTTCAGCAGCAGAACGGAATCATGGTGACCAGAACGTTTAATCTTTGACGGAATCTTGGCGGAGTTTTTCTAGAAGAAGTCACGGGTGGCCCTCGTGAATCAAAATAACACCCGCGTAAAAGGGCGCTTGAGTGGAGGAGTTGGGCGGTACATAGGTTTCTCATGACGTAGGTCCGTGGTTTGAATCTGGGCGGGGTTGCCCCAGGTCGCTCGGTTATAGAAGTGGGCCGGCTGGTGTTTTGTGGAGGTGGGGGAGGAGAGGTGAGGAGCTGGTAACATGGTGACCTTGTCACCCTTTAGTGTGCCTGTGACAGGTGGGAACAAACGAGAACCAGTGCCATAAATGTCTGTGTGCCTCTGTGGCGTGACTTGGTCACATATAGTAATGGCGTGACTTGGTCACATATAGTAATGGCGTGACTTGGTCACATATAGTAATGGCGTGACTTGGTCACATATAATAATGGCTTCACTTGGTCACATATAATAGTGGCGTGACTTGGTCAGATATAATAATGGCGTCACTTGGTCACATATAATAATGGCGTGACTTGATCACATATAATAATGGCGTCACTTGGTCACATATAATAATGGCGTCACTTGGTCACGTGTAATAATGGCGTCACTTGGTCACATGTGATAATGGCGTCACTTGGTCACATGTAGTAATGGCGTCACTTGGTCACATGTAATAACGGCGTCACTTGGTCACATATAATAATGGCGTCACTTGGTCACATATAATAATGGTTTCACTTGGTCACGTGTAATAATGGCGTCGCTTGGTCACATGTAATAATGGCGTCACTTGGTCACATGTAATAATGGCGTGACTTGGTCACATATAATTTTATGTGGCATGGGGAAGATTCTCTGCCTCTCTCTGTCTCTCGGGTCCGGGCCCATCGTGCGTTGCTCGTCAACGTTGTCTCCACGACCATCGCTCCTTTTCTTCTTTCTGTTAGATGTGTATTGAACCGTGCTCCGTGCCACTCTTTTAGTCCCTCACGTATCTTTTTTATTTGTCTTCTTCCTCTGTTTCTTTTGCCCTCTCAAGTTTTCCTGTTGTCACTATGTTTTTCAGTTTGCCTTTTCTCAAAACGTGTCTTACAAATCTGGACTGTCCTGTTGTGAGTTTTGCCATACTTTCTCTCTTGTTTGCCCAGCCTCACTTGGAACCTCTTCATCTGTTTTCTTGGCTGCCCATGGTATTCTCATCTTTCTTCTTAGGAGCCAAAACTCTGCTGTTTCCAGTAGATTTTGAGTGCTCTTAAGTGAGAAAGATTTAGATAAATAATTCAATGTTAGAAGGAAATAAATGGAAGAAAAGGAAGTTAGTTTTACTGTTAACATGTCAAGACTTGACCTGGACAGTGTCTGTCACGTGACATGTCCTTTCCAGAACGTTTACCCTCTCACAGCCTCCCTGAAGGCAATACGGTCTTGCATAAGTTGACCGGCGTCTTGCAGTGACACATTCAGGGTTTCTGTGATGTCCTGAGTCCACCAGCGGCGATGTCGGCCCTTTTCTCTTCTGCCGGGCACTATGCCTTCTACTACCAACCTCTCCAAGCTGTCGTGTCTCTCGATGTGGCCGAACTGTCTCATTGTTTTAATTTTGATGGTGTTTGCAAGCCAGTATCCTAGGACACCTAATACTGTCAACATCTCTTTATCTGACTTTCTTACTTGGACAGTAAACAGATCAGAACAAGCCGGAAGCAACCGAGATACAGTTTAGGGGGGAGAAGATCCAAGCCAGACGGTTGACGGGCAGAGAAATCTTAATAAAGTTCTCGGGGGGAGACTGAGAAAGCCAGTTGTAGCCTGTCGTGATTGTTAGACATGTCCTGACAAGACAGAAGTTAGACAACTTGACAATCACTGAGGAAACTCAGTTGACAACAAATGAAAATAAATAGAGGAAAACAGAAGGGGTAACTGATGGAAGATAAGAAGTAACAAAGGGATGTACGCATTGTTCAACTCTCCGCTTATGACAGCCATTATGAACAACAAGAGACAGAGGTGGCTCGGGCATCTAGCGAGAATGGTGGAAGATAGACAAACAAAGACGGCCTATACGGAAGTGATGAAAGGGGAGAGAACAAGAGGTAGGCCTGGACAACGATGGGGAGACAACCTAGAAGAAGGTATACGCGTTCTTGGAATCGACAATTGGCAAGAAAAAGATCAAGAACAGAGAGGAATGGAGACCGTGTCTTGCCAGCAGCAGTGAGGCTCAGTGGCTAGGAAAGATGCTGAATTCAGCAGCTGCTCAAAGGAGAAGAAGACGAGAGATAAATATCTTAAGGGGCTGATCCAGTGCAGCGGGGAAAGGAGGACAGTTACAGCGGGGGGAAAGTATCAAGGGCCTGACCAGGTGAACAGGCATCATCGCCAACACAGCATCGCAGTAGTGAATAATTAATTACAACAAGAAAGGACAACTCTCGATCCTAGCTAGCTGCTGTGATTAACCTCCCCTGAACGCTTGGAACCCACCTCTTATTTCTCTCGTCAGTCTAAACTCCGGACTATCCCAGTCCAGCTCAGTCGAGTGTTGCTACGTGTCAAATCCCGCCTGGTTACAGGACTTATAACCAGTCCCGGCGCTGTCCTTTATCTCCGGGACAGCGTGTTCTGAGAGGTAACGGTAACCATGTATTGATTTACCTTTTTTCGACCCTGCCCTAATGAAACGTCTTTAAGATCGATACGTGGGGCGTTGAGTGATTGACGTGTCACGTGACTGATTCCTGGTTATTGGCGCACAGTTCCAGGAAAGTTCGTCCACGAGTGAACTTTGTATGTTGGCGGTGGGAAAGTTGTCCTTTGTGCATTCAACAGTTTGTTATAGTTCGTTTTTTACTTTATTCGTTTTCTGACATTCTTTCCATCTGTTTGTATGTCTGTTCGTTCGTTTGTCTTTCTCTCTGTATATGTGCTAGTCCATCTGTTTGTCTGTGTGTCAGTATGTTTGTATGTATGTTTTTCTGTGTCTGCGTACTCGCTCATTCATCTACCTACACACCCACAGTCTACTTAACATTCATCCACACACCCACAGTCTACTTAACATTCATCCACACACCCACAGTCTACTTAACATTCATCCACACACCCACAGTCTACTTAACATTCATCCACACACCCACAGTCTACTTAACATTCATCCACACACCCACAGTCTACTTAACATTCATCCACACACCCACAGTCTACTTAACATTCATCCACACACCCACAGTCTACTTAACATTCATCCACGCATCCGCAGTCCATTTAACATCCATTCACACACTCCCAATCCACTTAACATCCATTCACACACTCACAGTCTACTTAACATCCATTCACACACTCACAGTCTACTTAACATCCATTCACACACTCACAGTCTACTTAACATCTATTCACACACTCACAGTCTACTTAACATCCATTCACACACTCACAGTCTACTTAACATCCATTCACACACTTATAGTCTACTTAACATCTATTCACACACTCACAGTCTACTTAACATCTGTTCACACACTCGCAGTCTACATAACATCCATTCACACACTTATAGTCCACTTAACATCTATTCACACACTCGCAGTCTACTTAACATCTATTCACACACTCGCAGTCTACATAACATCCATTCACACACTTATAGTCCACTTAACATCTATTCACACACTCGCAGTCTACTTAACATCTATTCACACACTCGCAGTCTACTTAACATCTATTCACACACTCGCAGTCTACTTAACATCCATTCACACACTCACAGTCTACTTAACATCCATTCACACACTCCCAGTCCACTTAACATTCATTCACACATTCACAGTCCATTTAACATCCATTCACACACCCACATTGCACTTAACATCCATTCACACACCCACATTACACTTAACATCCATCCACACACCCACATTGCACTTAACATCAATTCACACACCCACCATCCACTTAACATCCATCCACACAAAATACTTCCAACATCAGTCCATTCATTCATCCAGCTGACATCCATCCAATATCGGTCCATCTATCCAACATCCACTCATCTGCTCAACATGCACCCATCTATCCATCCATCCATCCATCCATCCTATATTAACATTTTCATACTTTTGGCTTTTTTTCCCTTTTATCTTATTTTATCGTTATTCTTTGCATGTTTATATACTTTTTGTTTGCTTGTTTATCTTCTTGGATTTATTTTCTTTCATTTGATCTTTCTTTATTTCAAGAATTTTATTTGTTTCGTTTCTTTTCTTTATATATGTTTTCTCTTGTATGACTTTTGCTGTCATTCTTCCTCCTTTCTCTGAGTAAACTCTCCTGCTTCTCTGTTCTTTGTCTTGTTTTTCTTTTATTTTGCTCCTTTGTTGCTGCCCTGTAAGATTCCATAAAGGCGTCTTGGGCAGTGGTTTATTGCTTGGTCCATCAGTCTTCGAGAGGGTAGATCATGTTATTGTTAAATTTCCTTTAAAATGAAGATAATTTTTAACTCCAGGGAACTGAAGTACAGCGTTCTTAGCAGTCGGCGCCATGACGAAGGTGGGAGATGAGATTGGTGTGGGGTTGGGAGAGGATTGGCATGGCAGCTTGATCATCAGGGGTGGAGCCTGAAAAAAAGCAAGCATCTTGGCCGCCCAGTTAATCGGACTCTGGTACAAGAGGCAGTAAAAAAGAGCTGGGCCAGGATCTTGACCAGTTTACGTTTGCCGACCCAGATTGCCGTACCCTCACTCGAGCACAATCGTTTGGTTTTTTTTTTTTCTGAGAGAATTAACTGATTAGAGTACAGACCAATATCCGTGACACTTGAACATTCTTTTGTTATCAAACATGATGGGCATTACCTGGAAATGATTTGGTGCCTATTTTTGGCATTTATGGCAGTTACGAAATCCCAACTACAAAACAAGGCCACATTTTTGTAGTGATTGTTTCTTATTTTATTTTATTTAAGCCATTTGATTCATAGTAATCTAAGAGTAAAGGAAATTACGACATTGATTCATAGTAAGCTTAAAGTAAAGGAAATTATGACTTTGATTCATAATAAGCTTAAAGTAAAGGAAATTATGACTTTGATTCATAATAAGCTTAAAGTAAAGGAAATTGTGACTTTGATTCATAATAAGCTTAAAGTAAAGGAAATTGTGACTTTGATTCATAGTAAGCTTAAAGTAAAGGAAATTATGACTTTGATTCATAATAAGCTTAAAGTAAAGGAAATTATGACTTTGATTCATAGTAAGCTTAAAGTAAAGGAAATTATGACTTTGATTCATAATAAGCTTAAAGTAAAGGAAATTATGACTTTGATTCATAATAAGCTAAGAGTAAAGGAAATTATGACTTTGATTCATAATAAGCTTAAAGTAAAGGAAATTATGACTTTGATTCATAGTAAGCTTAAAGTAAAGGAAATTATGACTTTGATTCATAGTAAGCTAAGAGTAAAGGAAATTATGACTTTGATTCATAGTAAGCTAAAAGTAGAGGAAATTATAACTGGGTGTCTAATGTACCTAACTCAGACATGTTGTATGAATAAATTCATTCTGTGTGTGTGTGTGTGTCTTCTCACTAATTCCCTTTTTTCTCTCCCTTTTTCCTTATCTTCTTTTTTTCTTTCATTCTCTCTTTCATTCTCACTTATCTCTCCCTCTCTGTCTCTTTCTCTCTCCTTCAGTCTTTCCTTCTCTTTCTTCCTTCTCTTTCTTTCTCCCTCTTTTTCTGTTTCTCTCTCTCCCTCTTCCTTTCCCTCCCTCTCTTCTTTCCCACTCTCTTTCGCGCTCTCTCTCTCTCTCTCTTTCTCTCTCTTTCTTTCTCCCCTTCTCTTTCTCTCACCCTCTCTTTCTGTTTCTCTTTC
This sequence comes from Achatina immaculata, assembly GCA_009760885.1. Lineage (NCBI taxonomy): Eukaryota > Metazoa > Mollusca > Gastropoda > Stylommatophora > Achatinidae > Lissachatina > Lissachatina immaculata. The sequence continues at coordinate 5,074,116 of CM019710.1, forward strand.
TTCCTCTTCCTCTCTTTCTTTCCCACTCTCTTTCTCTATGTCCCTCTTTCTCTCTGTCCCTCTTTTTCTCTCTTTCTTTCTCCCTCTTTCTGTCTCTCCATCCCGTTTTCTTTCCCTCTCTCTCTCTCTCTCTCTCTCTCTTTCCCTCTCTCTCATTACCAGAACGGTTTATTTCCTTATAAACTGTCTCAGAGCTACGAAGATGACTGCTTCAGGGAGTGTGGTGTTTTGAGTGTCAGTAATACCCAAGGCCCATCGTCCCCTACTGGGGCCCCTTCCTCTTAACCAAAAAAAAAAAAAAAAGTAGATTTAGATCTGTTTTGATAAATTTTTAAAAAGCACTGACCTATTTCTTGTTTTGTTGTTTCTTAAACCAGGGCCGCTTACGTGTCTTTTGGTGGTCTGTTGATGAGGCTGAAAGGAGACTCCAACAACTTGCACGGCTTCGAGGTGGACTCCCGCATCTATCTCATGATGAAGAAGTTGGCTTTCTGATCCCGCGCATGTGTACACCAGCGGTCTGTGGGTGTGACGTTAATTGTTTGTTTTTTTTGGGGGGGTTTCTGTTTGATTGTTTTGTTTGTAATTGCTTCATTGTTATTTTGTATCTGAAGATTTTTTTTTAAATTTTGACGCTGGAAGGGTCTTTACCAGTAGCTGGTGCATTTCAAAGAAATTGTTGCTCAAAGATAGTATAATAGTGTTTTTGTCTTTGTGTGTTTGCCTGCGCGAATAAAACTCATATAGAAACAAGTTTTGTCAGTACAAAGGTTTTGAATTAGTGCTAGACTAGTTACTAGATTATGAACTGTATGCCTAGTGTGTACCAAAATATGAATTTTATACCTAGTGGTTACCAAAATATGAATTTTATACCTAGTGGTTACCAAAATATGAATTGTATGGTTAGTGGTTAGCAAAATATGAATTATATGGCTAGTGGTTACCAAAATATGAATTATATGGCTAGTGGTTAACAAAATATGAATTATATGGCTAGTGGTTACCAAAATATGAATTATATGGCTAGTGGTTACCAAAATAGACGATATCAGCGGTCGGGGGGGGGGGGGGAGACGAGTTTTAGACAAAGCAGAACGACAGGGGTCAGCACAAGATATCTGGGGAAAAGAGGGCTGGATGGGGAGTGGGCAATGACGTGGTCTGTGACTCAGTGGGCGCCAGCCTCAAAAACTTGTGGGATGCGCTGGGATAATCCGTGTTGTATTAAACGGTTTGTGGACATTGAGGCCTGTTTTCGCTTGAAAAGTTGTTGGTCCGTGAGCAGCTGCCGGCGCCCTCCAGTCCCGGGCCAGGCTGTATAACTGAGTAAAGGGCACACACGTTTTAGGGGAAGAAACAATCCATGCTATCTGTCAGTGTTGGAAGATGTGCTCACACTGGGTTTGTCAGTGTTGGAAGATGTGCTCACACTGGGTCTGTCAGTGTTGGAAGATGTGCTCACACTGGGTCTGTCAGTGTTGGAAGATGTGCTCACACTGGGTCTGTCAGTGTTGGAAGATGTGCTCACACTGGGTCTGTCAGTGTTGGAAGATGTGCTCACACTGGGTCTGTCAGTGTTGGAAGATGTGCTCACACTGGATTTGTCAGTGTTGGAAGATGTGCATAGCCGGTATATGTGGCAGAAAGGAATATGTTTAGTTTTTCTTTTAGTGAATTTTTTTTTCAAATACAGGAGCTTTTGTGTTTTGGTTTATTTCTTTCTTAATGTTAACGAAACTTGGAAAGTAAACTCAAATTTTGGTTTATTTTATGTGTTATTGTTTCTTGTTAAAACAAAAAAACAAAAAACATGTTGTCAGTATAGGGATAAAATAACGAGGCTTTTTCGAGTACCAGAAAGTAAGGGGGGGGGGGTTAGATTAGATGGGATTAGCCACTAGAAATTGAAGAAGTTTACAAGAAAGTAAGGGAATAGATTAAAAGGGATTAGCCTACATAAAATGAACAATTTTACTAGAAAGTAAGAGAATAGATTAGAAGGAATTAGCCTACGTAAAATGAACTTTACTAGAAAGTAAGAGAATAGATTAGAAGGGATTAGCCTACATAAAATGAACAAGTTTATTAGAAAGTAAGAGAATAGATTAGAAGGGATTAGCCTACGTAAAATGAACAAGTTTACTAGAAAGTAAGAGAATAGGTTAGAAGGGATTAGCCTACGTAAAATGAACAAGTTTACAAGAAAGTAAGAGAACAGATTAGAAGGGATTAGCCTACGGAAAATGAGCAAGTTTACTAGAAAGTAAGAGAACAGATTAGAAGGGATTAGCCTACGTAAAATGAGCAAGTTTACAAGAAAGTAAGAGAACAGATTAGAAAGGATTAGCCTACATAAAATGAGCAAGTTTACAAGAAAGTAAGAGAACAGATTAGAAAGGATTAGCCTACATAAAATGAGCAAGTTTACAAGAAAGTAAGAGAATAGATTAGAAGGGATTAGCCTACGGAAAATGAGCAAGTTTACAAGAAAGTAAGAGAACAGATTAGAAGGGATTAGCCTACATAAAATGAGCAAGTTTACAAGAAAGTAAGAGAACAGATTAGAAGGGATTAGCCTACATAAAATGAGCAAGTTTACAAGAAAGTAAGAGAACAGATTAGAAGGGATTAGCCTACATAAAATGAGCAAGTTTACAAGAAAGTAAGAGAACAGATTAGAAGGGATTAGCCTACATAAAATGAGCAAGTTTACAAGAAAGTAAGAGAACAGATTAGAAAGGATTAGCCTACGGAAAATGAACAACTACTTTATTAGACGTGAGAGAAATTAAAACAGTAAGATAGTAATAGGGACAGAACCCCGGTCTTCCGTAGGAGAGAAACCGCGTAGCTGCGAGGAGGACAACGCATACAGCAGCTTTTCTTTGAGGAAAGCTACGTGGCCTAGTGGTTAGTGCGTCGCTTTCTCTCGACTGGGCGGCTGCTTCCCCTACTGAAGTCCGGGGTTCCATCCTCAGCTAGTCTTACACTGTTTTTTCTTTCTCTCACAAACGAAGTGCCTCCTCAGTTTCCGAGGACGCCCCTAGATATTCTGTAGATGATCCGATCCCCTTCCTTGAAGGAGGACCTCTGGACAGGTGCACGCACCCCATGACCCCAGCGAAAACCCCGAAGAAGCGGCATCGGTGACGGGGCATAACCCCACTACCGCCAGTCCCAGAAGCCGAGTCGATATCAGTTCGGCCCGTTCACCCTCCAGAAATTATTATATAACTTTGTTCTAACGTTCGCTTGGTTAAGTATATCATGATTTGTACGTGAACATTTTGTAATCCCCTTAATACACCGGCAGACAGCGAAGATTGTGCACCGAGTGAGCCTGTCTGCTTTTAAGTGGCAGTTTTTCCTAACAAAAATGTGTCCGGTTACCAGTTTTTCCAGTTGCATGGACTGGTGCCTTAAAATACTCGACAGCTTTATGCTTTCGCATTGGAAGCTAGTGTATCATGCGCTGGTCTACTCCTGCTGTTTAAAATGATATATATGTGTTAGCCGAAAGTTCATTTTGTTTACGCTGTTATTAAGGGAAAAAAAATTACAAGCCAAATGTGTTCATGTACAGCCATGGTGCTGGATGGAAGCATGGAGAGAGAGAGAGAGAGAGAGATGTTTGTAGGTACTTGTTTTTTGTTTCTTTTCTCGGATAAGGCCAGGTTGTGTGTGTGTGTGTGTGTGCGCGCGCTTGTGCGTGCGGCTTGGGATCGGATATGAAATGTTTGAGATACCGAAGCAGTTTGATTTGTCATCATTGTTTGTTTAGAATCTTCCTACTTCATGTAGGTAAAGCCAGCGTGATTAGATGGTGAATGTTAGTGTTTATGGGACGTAATTTTATGTAATGTTCGCAATTTATGTAACTTTGTTTAACTGATGTGTGATGTAGGGATTTTACTTCCATCGTTGCACAATTTTGTGAAGGTAATAAACGAAATGTTCACATTTTATTTCCTTGGTAGAATTGTTTTGTTTTTTTGTTTTTTTTTGTTTTTTTTTCCCACATGTTTGTTGTGTTACGTGGCACGGGCACTGGGAACCCTGCAACACAAACATTATTTGTGACCAGCTGAGACATATCGGAGACTGGTACAGTCCACCTCAACTCAAACGTTGCATGGCAGGGTCTATTGAAAATAGATATCCACCTTCTTCAGACCGTCCTCGGTCGTAATAAGAGCTCTTGTTATTATAGTGTCCATGTTACACAGTATTCCTTCTCCCCCCCCCCCCCCGCCCCGTATCCGTGGGTTATAGGTCCCAAACCAGCCTGACCCCGGGTGTTTGAAACCAGGGATAATAAAAAAAAAATGCTAGAGGTAACCCTGTCATAATTTAGAGGACATAGGGATATGGTGTTAGTGCCCATATTTTCCTTGACCTGTCAGCACACTAGAGGGTGATATGGTCAGTATCATGCCTGGCTGCCTTTCCTTCCCCTACTCCAGAAGAAGCCGGGTAAATTATATGTTTTTTTTGTGGGGGGGGGGGGGGGACAAATGTAACTGCGATACAGGGAGTGAAGACCTTGTCAGGTTTGACAATCAGCAACCCATAGCTGACATATATCGCGAATAGTAACTGGCCACGACCCTGTCCAACTGTAAAACGTGATTGGTGCAAGTTCAACAAGACATTACCTTACAGGAACCTATATATGGAAAAATAGACAAAGAACCCCAAATAATCCCCATTACTTATACAACAAAGAACCCCAAACAATCCCCATTACTTATACAACAAAGAACCCCAAACAATCCCCATTACTTATACAACAAAGAACCTCAAACGATCCCCATTACTTATACAACAAAGAACCCCAACCAATCCCCATTACTTATACAACAAAGAACCCCAAACAATCCCCATTACTTATACAAGAAAGAACCTCAAATGATCCCCATTACTTATACAACAAAGAATCTCAAATGATCCCCATTACTTGTACAGCAAAGAACCTCAAACAATCCCCATTACTTATACAACAAATAACCCCAAATGATCCCCATTACTTATACAACAAAGAACCTCAAATGATCCCCATTACTTGTACAGCTGTATTAGAGGAATATATTCTACTCCCTCGGTATATAACGCAGGTTCTCCGTCTCTAGACTGGTGTATGCATAATGTGCTAAATAATCTAACATTCAACACACATTACAAGCATGACACGCGCAATATGAATCAGCAAGTCTATATATAATCAAGTAATTCATCATTTAATCACAAGACTAGACATCAACAGTAACGTAACAACTACTGGCAGTGACAACCAGCGTAATGTTAATACGGAAACATTAATCAATAATATGGAAGATTAAATGATAAATGTTTCAGTGATGATGATTCAATTCAGGAATATCTCAGGTCTCGTAATATGCAGTAATGAACAGTCAGCCGGCCTGCAATATCTCAGTGATGAAACTCATGAAACATATAACCTAATAATCACCGGATGTACCCTAGTAATCACTGGATATAACCTAATAATCACTGGATGAATCCTAGTAAACACCGGATATAGCCTGGTAATCACTGGATACACCATAGTAATCACTGGATATAACCTAATAATCAATGGATATACCCCAGTAATCATCGGATATAACCTAGCAATTACTGGATATACCCTAGTAATCACTGGGCCCTTCACAGAAGGGCCTCCACAAGAACACTCGTGGACTTTGCACTCAAATCTTCTAGTATTTCTTCAGCACAAATTTGTGATACTTCGCAATAATGAGACATGAAACATCTCAGAGTCATTAGCTGCACGTGCCATACATATATGATAATCAGTGTGAATAACTGGCATGTTATCAGCATACATACAAGTATAATAATCATGAATGAAACATGTGATAATAAATATGAATTAAAATCATGGTAGTCAGTGTGAATTTCAGAAAACATAATAATCACAAATAAGTGTGAATGATGATCAAGATGAAAGCTTCATTCATTCATTCATTTGCATGTCCCTTGCGGAACTTTGCCTCCCAAACAGCTCTCCTGTAGACCTCTCGGTTGTAAGCAAGATGGCCTGCTACTGATGCATCCATTTGCAGATCATCAACGATGTCTTGCAGCCATCTTCGCCTTGGTCTTCCTCTCTTTCTTTTTCCCATTATGTACCCTTCCAAGACGGTCTTCTCTAGATTATCATGACGTTTAATGTGTCCAAAATATTTAAGTTTTCTCTCTTTAATCGTCTTTACTAGCCAGACTTCTTCAATATTAAGTTCTTGTAATATAGATATATTTGTTATTTTTGTGTCCACGATATTTGAAGAACTCTTAAGTTTGAAGAAAGCTTAGCAAATTCAGTAAGCAATCAGTTACAAGTAAAATACGTGTATCATCATAGGACTTAACAGTTCAACAGAACTTCACCTTCAACACAGTTTACATCACTATACACACTACATCGAAACTTTACATCAAAACTTACACTACAGGAAGGTGGGCACGGGAAAAGATCATAGCTGGAACAAATCAGCCCTTCCATCGTCACATAAACATATACCAGAAACTACCAAAAGTAATCTTATATTCTACGATTCCACGGGAAAAAAAGGCTCTCTCAGATTTAACCTGGCCATGCCTCAAACATGAATGATCAGCCACACACTACCCCGTTACAACACAATACCAAATCTCGGGGACGATTACGTTTCGGTCAAGATCGTACGCCCCTTCGATCAAAAACACAGACTTCTTCGAAGTTCATACATCCTCTCTGTTGATGCCCTCATCAACAGGGCTGGCTTGGCCAATGGGACAGAGGATCACCTTAGTTTCCCCATGGTGGTGGAGTCTGTTAAAGAAGTACTGCGCACTCCCTGCTTTTTAGCTCCATTCAAGGACTGAAGAAAAAGAAATTAACCGACGTAACCCACTCCCAGTCCGACACGATGCTATGCCTCAACATACTCACCGCATCGGCTGCAATGAACACCAGCTCCAAGTTCCATGAGAATAGAAGAAGAAGATTAAGAACTGTGATAACATTTTCTTTAAAAATAACACACACTAAGACATGAACGAAAGTACCAACAAATAAAATGAATAGTTTTATCAATACAGTTCTATACTGTAATCAATTTATGAATTTGAAACGTAAATTTTAATAATTTAATATTTATGTAACATTTTCAAATCGCGTTCGATTAAAACACATCGGATATTAGTACATCGCTGTTTATCTCGATCTATAAATCTTGCTGTTTTCATATTTCTTTAAATATAAATCTCCGATGCGTGTGTTAAGATGAGCGTGTATCCTCATGTGTTAATTTATACAGATTTGTAATGATATCATATTCACATTTATTGGTTCATTATTCAGCTGTATTAATATTCACTCTTTTATTCCGAAAACAACACTGGAAGTGTTGGCAGATTATGTGAGTCAGTGCACAGGGCCTTATTTAGGCAGTCTAAATAAAATGAAAAATAGTACATTTCTAAACTAACCCGTGTTTTAAAGTTATGGAGTTGCTGCCTTGTAGTCTCCTTCTGCCAACATTTCTCATCAAAATTTATTCTATCAGATCGTGAGAACTAATACGGGAGTTAAAGGGTTAAATAAAAGAACACTTATCATTTTATCTAGACGTCCAGATATCATACACTCGGTTTTATCTCTTGATATTCTTTCAATACTTCATGGACTGGTAAGAGACCCTTTAACACAACATTGGAAGATAATAGTAAAAGTAAAAAAGTAAAGGTAATCCTGTCATGCCTTAGAGGCACATAGGGATATGGTGTTAGCGCCCATATTTTCCTTGACCTGTCAGCACACTAGAGGGTGATATGGTCAGTATCATGCTTGGCTGCCTTTTCCTTCCCCAACTCCTGAAGAAGTCGGGTACCCATTTCTACAGCTGGGTGACTGGGGTGTCGCAGGCCGGATTCGAACCCCCGACCTTCGCCATGAGAGACCAGTGCACTAACCACTTCGCCACTCAGACACCCTGGAAGATAATAAGTAACAAAGAAATCTACACATTGTTTAACTCTCTGCTTATAACAGCCATTATGAACAACAAGAGATTGAGGTGGCTCGGGCATTTATAGAGAATAGAGGAAGACAGACAGACAAAGACGGCCGTAAAAGAAGTGATGAAAGGGGATAGACCAAGAGGCAGAATTATACAACGATGACGAGGCAACCTAGGAGAAGATATACGCGTTCTTGGAATCGACGATTACCAAGAAAATCTCAAGAACAGAGAGGAAAGGAAACGTGCCCTGTCTGCATCAATGAATCTCAATGGCTCAGAAAGCGCAAAGAAGAAATCCTTCAGTAAACAAACCTATCAGCCAAATACTAGAAGCAGTGGGGCATAAGGTTGTACAGAAATAGTTTCATACATTACTTGGCTGGTTCTAAACAAATACATAACTTTTTATTTATACGTTCAAAATCCACATGTTGGTAAGTTCTAAATCTGAATTTCAAGTTTGGATAAAAGTATATTTGCATATACCGCAAGTTGCTAACACTCTCCATTTCAACGGTTAGGGCAGCCATATTCTTTGGCCGGTTGGTTGTAGTGCAATTTGGTTCACACAATCAGCACATGCCATATTTAAAGTGTGCAAAATTTCATGCTTCTGTCTTTACGATGTGGTGCACTACTTTCTGTACGCCTCTCTTATATATCCACAAGTTACAAATTAATATACCATATGTATACGCTTTAAAGATGTATAAACTATGCGTTTACACTTCTGGTGATATTATGTATATTCAAGTAAGGTAAGATATTGTAAGGTAAGGTAAGGTAAGGTACTGTAAGGTAAAGTAAGGTAAGGTAAGGTACTGTAAGGTAAGGTAGGGTAAGATAAGGTAAAGTAAGATAAAGTAAGGTAAGATAAGGTAAGGTAAGGCAACATAAAATAAGATAAGATAACCCTGTTATGTCTTAAAGGGACACAATGTTAGTGCCCATATTCTCCTTGACCTGTCAGAACACTAGAGGGTTATGGTGCTCATCATCGCCTTTTCTTCCCCAGCCCCTTAAGAAGCCAGGTACCTATTTCTACAGCTGGGGTGACTGGGGCCCCCCCCCCTCCGGCTGGATTCGAATCCCCGACTTTCGTCATGAGAGACTAGTGCACTAACCACTTCGCCATTTGGACGCCTTATATTCACATAAGTTTGCTGTCATATCAGACGACATTAGACCATCTTTGGCAATCTCAGGCCACCTAATTGAGCACAGTCTTCTCTATGACCGGTTATCTAATACAGAGGTTTTGTAAGACTGAATGTTAGGAATATTATATCCACTTTGTGTCTCCAAGAAAGTCTTTGCTACCCACTTCCAATCCGACTCGATTATTAAAGTGAATATGTTTTGTTTTTCTTTTCGTAAATATAGTTCTAACATGGAGTGGAACATCCATATCCTTTACTGAGTCAGATGTGGGGGCGGGGGCGCCCGCTTGATAGCCTCAAGGCTGGTTAACCATAACAGGCCTAACCTGGTTTAACAAGCCGAGAATCACTATAGTCCCCACGGTGGTGGAGTCTGCTAAAGAAGCATTGCGCTACCTTTAGTTTGTGCTTCAGTATATTCAAGACAAGGACTACCAGTAAAGACGAGGACTACCAGTAAACATCTTATCTCGGAGTTGTAGGGAAAATAAAACACAAATAATTATCCTTTAGACCTCATTTCTTTTGTCCCTTTCAAACAATCTTATTCCTTTTTGTCCTTTTCAAAAAATCGTATCCCTTTTGTATTTTTAAAAAAACATGTTCCTTTTGAAGTTTAAAAAGAGCTCATTCCCTTTGTCCCTTTAAAAAAAAATCGTATTCCTTTTCTCTTTTCTCAAAATATTATTCCTCTTTGTGCCTTTTAAAACGAGCTCATGCATTTTGTCCCTTTGAAAAGCAAGCTTATTCCTTTTGTCCCTTTTAATAATATTTGTTTTGTCTCTTTCTTAAAAATTATTCCTTTTCTCCCTTTCAAAAAATCTTATTCTTTTTGTCCCTTTCGGAAAATCTTATTCATTTTGTCCTGTTAGAAATATTCCTTTTTTCCCTTTAGAAATATTATTCCTTTGTCCCTTTTAAAAATATTATCCCTTTTGTCACTTTAAAAATTTTTTCCTTTTGTCCATTTAGAAATATTATTCCCCCCCCCCCCCTTCTTTAAAAATATTATTCCTTTTGTCCCTTTTAAAAATATCCATTTTGTCCCTTTGAAAATTATTATTCCTTTTGTACCTTTTAAAATATTATTCCTTTGTCCATTTCAAAAATCTTATTTCTTTTGCCCATTTAAAAATATTGTTCATTTTGTCCCTTTAAAATATTATTCCTGTTGTCCCTTTTAAAATTATTATTCCTTTTGTCCGTTCAAAAAACTGGACTACAGAATGACTACAGCCTAAAATAAATAGCAATTTCTGGTCCGTTTATCAAGAAAACGAGGGAATACGTGGCACAGTTATCTTTCCACTGACGTGTATTGTCTCCCCTGCATACGGTCCCGATTAAAAAGTGCAGCGAAGAAAAAAAAAAAGATGAGAAAGGCAAAGATAAAATTTAAAAAAAGATAAAAATTTCAATAAGTTTAGAGGCGCCAAATAACACAATGTGATTGGCAGGCGTCAAATGAAATAAAAAGTTGCCCTGTAATCTTTTCTGTGATAACGTATTAGAACTTTCGATACGGAGGAAGTTGTAGTATGTGACAATTCACATTTATCTGCCGTTGATGATAATCTAGCGATTGAGAATATGCTGTCAAGTGGTACTTCATCACATATTTCAATCAACGCATGGACGCACCTGTTATCGGAGACACTTACATGCCGGATAAAAATAGACCTGACGTAACAAAAGAGTGGTTAAAAATAGCTATCGTTAAAAAAAAAACTCAAACATTGTAGATATTGTCCAGCTTACATATTGTAGGTATTTTCCAGTTTAAACATTGTAGGTATTTTCCAGCTTAAACATTGTAGGTATTTTCCAGCTTAAACATTGTAGGTATTTTCCAGCTTAAACATTGTAGGTATTCCAGCTTAAACATTGTAGGTATTCCAGTTTACACATTGTAGGTATTCCAGTTTACACATTGTAGGTATTTTCCAGCTTACACATTGTAGGTATTTTCCAGCTTACACATTGTAGGTATTTTCCAGCTTACACATTGTAGGTATTTTCCAGCTTACACATTGTAGGTATTTTCCAGCTTACACATTGTAGGTATTTTCCAGCTTACACATTGTAGGTATTTTCCAGCTTACACATTGTAGGTATTTTCCAGCTTACACATTGTAGGTATTCCAGCTTACACATTGTAGGTATTCCAGTTTACACATTGTAGGTATTCCAGTTTACACATTGTAGGTATTCCAGTTTATACATTGTAGGTATTCCAGCTTACACATTGTAGGTATTCCAGTTTACACATTGTAGGTATTCCGGCTTAAACATTGTAGGTATTCCAGCTTACACATTGTAGGTATTCCAGTTTACACATTGTAGGTATTCCAGCTTAAACATTGTAGGTATTCCAGCTTACACATTGTAGGTATTCCAGTTTACACATTGTAGGTATTCCAGCTTACAAATTGTAGGTATTCCAAATTACACATTGTAAGTATTCCAGCTTACACATTGTAGGTATTCCAAATTACACATTGTAGGTATTCCAGCTTACACATTGTAGGTATTAAAGCTTACACATTGTAGGTATTCCATTTTACACATTGTAGGTATTCCAGCTTACATATTGTAGGTATTCCAGCTTACACATTGTAGCTATTCCATTTTACACATTGTAGGTATTCCATTTTACACATTGTAGGTATTCCAGCTTACACATTGTAGGTATTCCAGCTTACACATTGTAGGTATTCCAGTTTACACATTGTAGGTATTCCAGTTTACACATTGTAGGTATTCTATTTTACACATTGTAGGTATTCCAGCTTACACATTGTAGGTATTCCAGCTTACACATTGTAGGTATTCCAGTTTACACATTGTAGGTATTCCATTTTACACATTGTAGGTATTCCAGCTTACATATTGTAGGTATTCCAGCTTACACATTGTAGCTATTCCATTTTACACATTGTAGGTATTCCATTTTACACATTGTAGGTATTCCAGCTTACACATTGTAGGTATTCCAGCTTACACATTGTAGGTATTCCAGTTTACACATTGTAGGTATTCCAGTTTACACATTGTAGGTATTCTATTTTACACATTGTAGGTATTCCAGCTTACACATTGTAGGTATTCCAGCTTACACATTGTAGGTATTCCAGTTTACACATTGTAGGTATTCCAGTTTACACATTGTAGGTATTCCAGCTTACACATTGTAGGTATTCCAGCTTGCATATTGTAGGTCTTCCAGTCTACGTACGTGAGCAGAAAACTGCGTAATTAATCTAGGTTTTAAAAAAAAGTCACGTGACGTTTGCACGCTGTTGAGAGTGTGAGAAGTGTTAATGCCTTCTCATGTTGAGCCACGGCATGACCAGGCAGTGAGGCTAGACTTAACTAGGATGTATAAACTAGGGAGGGAAAGTAAGAACAGCTTTATTACTTAACGAGTACACAGTTGTGATGTTTCTGTGTGAGCCTTAATCAAGCAAAAACACACAGGACGAAGAAAGAGTGAGAGAGAGAGAGAGAGAGAGAGAGAGAGAGAGAGAGAGAGGGAGAGAGGATAAAACATGAATTCACCTGACTTAAGTAGAAGTCTTTCGCCCCAGAGAACCCGGGTACCTTTTACTGAAGTTGTTTGGACACTTCTTCTTCTTCTTCTTGTAATTTGCTTTCTCTCTCTCTTTCCTTCAGTTGTCTCTCTCTCTCTCTCTTTCTATATGTTCTCTCATTTGTTTCTTTCCCAATCTCTCAGAGCATGTCCCTTTCTCTCTTCTCCTCTCTCTCTCCTTCATTTGCCTCTCTCTCTCTCTCTCTCTTCCTCTATCAGTCTATCTGATCTCTCATTTGTTTCTTCCTCAATCTCTCAGAGTATGTGCCTTTCTCTCTATCCCTCTCTCTCTCTTCCTCCGTCAGTCTATCTCTTCTCTCATTTGTTTCTTTCTCAATCTCTCAGAACATTTCCCTTTCTCTCTCCTCCTCTCTCTCTCCTTCATTTTTCTCTATTTCTCTCTCTCTCTCTCTCTCTCTATCAGTCTATCTGTTCTCTCATTTGTTTCTTTCCCAATCTCTCAGAGTATGTCCCCCTCTCTCTCTCTCTCTCTCTCTCTCTCTATCAGTCTATCTGTTCTTCATTTGTTCTTTCCCAATCTCTCAGAGTATGTCCCTCTCTCTCTCTCTCTCTCTCTCTCTATCAGTCTATCTGTTCTCTCATTGTTTCTTTCCCAATCTCTCAGAGTATGTCCCTCTCTCTCTCTCTCTCTCTCTCTCTCTCTATCAGTCTATCTGTTCTCTCATTTGTTTCTTTCCCAATCTCTCAGAGTATGTCCCTCTCTCTCTCTCTCTCTCTCTCTATCAGTCTATCTGTTCTCTCATTTGTTTCTTTCCCAATCTCTCAGAGTATGTCCCTCTCTCTCTCTCTCTCTCTCTCTCTCTCTCTCTCATCAGTCTATCTGTTCTCTCATTTGTTTTTTCCCAATCTCTCAGAGTATGTCCCTCTCTCTCTCTCTCTCTCTCTATCAGTCTATCTGTTCTCTCATTTGTTTCTTTCCCATCTCTCAGAGTATGTCCCTCTCTCTCTCTCTCTCTCTCTCTATCAGTCTATCTGTTCTCTCATTTGTTTCTTTCCCAATCTCTCAGAGTATGTCCCTCTCTCTCTCTCTCTCTCTCTCTCTATCAGTCTATCTGTTCTCTCATTTGTTTCTTTCCCAATCTCTCAGAGTATGTCCCTCTCTCTCTCTCTCTCTCTCTCTCTCTCTCTCTCTCTCTCTCTATCAGTCTATCTGTTCTCTCATTTGTTTCTTTCCCAATCTCTCAGAGTATGTCCCTCTCTCTCTCTCTCTCTCTCTCTCTCTCTCTATCAGTCTATCTGATCTCTCATTTCTTTCTTTCCCAATTTCTGAGAGTTTCTTTTCTCTCTATGTCTCCGTGAGAGTATATCATTTTTTTATGGTTTCCAAAAATTTGGACGTCTTCATTTTTTATCTCTTCTTCTTCTTCTTCTTCTCCTTCTTCTTCTTCTTCTTTGAGCAACTGCTGAATTCGGTAGTTTTCCGAACCATTGAGGCTCATTACTGTAGTCAACATAGATCTCCGTTTGGTCCGATAAAATCGCCTGTACCACTCCCCAACTACCACCATCTGCCTTCAGTTCTATTGCAGCTGTGACAGAACCACGGAGCATCTAGCCGTCAGGCTTGTGTGCTAACCTCGCTGCCACAGACCGTACTGTGTTGGGCAAAACGTGCAACTCAAGGGACCCAATTCATGATTTATTTGATAGTAAAAAATGTAGGAAAAGCATTTCAATGTATTATTTCCCTTAGACAACACAAAGATACTACAAAACAATGTTGAGTGATTCAGTGGTCCATGATGTCTCTAGCGACAGACCACCAGCTTATGTGTAATAAGGGATGAGAGAGAAGTTTAGTAAGCCAGTACAAAGCTCCCGCTTACCTTTTCCCAATTAATTGTTTTCTTCTACTCTCTCCTTATTCCGTTTATCAGTTTTCTTCAATTCTCTCTCCTCATTGCACTTATCTGTTTTCACATACTCTCTCTCTCTCCCCCTCTCTCCCTCTCTTCTCATTCCGTTTATCTGCTATCATCTACACTCTTTCATCAGTCCGTTTATCTGTTATCATCTACTCTCTCTCATCACTCCGTTTATCTGTTTTCATCAAATCTCTCTCTCATCATTTGCTTTATCTTTACCATCTACTCTCTCTCTCTCTCAACACTCTGTTTATCTGTTATCATCTATTCTCTCTCTCAACACTCCGTTTATCTGTTATCATCTACTCACATCACTCCGTTTATCTGTTATCATCTACTCTCTCTCTCAACACTCCGTTTATCTGTTATCATCTACTCTCTTTTAACACTCCGTTTATCTGTTATCATCTACTCTCTTTCTCATCACTCCATTTATCTGTTATCATCTACTCTCTTTCTCATCACTCCATTTATCTGTTATCATCTACTCTCTCTCATCATTCCATTTATCTGTTATCATCTCCTCTCCCTCTCATCACTTCGTTTATCTGTTATCATCTAATCTGTCATCAATCCGTTTATCTGTTATCATCTACTCTCTCACTCTCATTATTCCATTTATCTGTTATCATCTACTCTCTCTCAACACCCCGTTTATCTGTTATCATCTACTCTCTTTCTCATCACTCCATTTATCTGTTATCATCTACTCTCTCTCATCACTCTGTTTATCTGTTATCATCTACTCTCTCTCTCTCTCATCATTCCATTTATCTGTTATCATCTCCTCTCCCTCTCATCACTTCGTTTATCTGTTATAATCTACTCTCTCTCTCTGTCATCAATCCGTTTATCTGTTATCATCTACTCTCTCTCTCATCACTCCGTTTATCTGTTATCATCTACTCTCTTTCTCATCACTCCGTTTATCTGTTATCATCTATTCTCTCTCTCAACACTCCGTTTATCTGTTATCATCTACTCTCTCTCTCTCTCACCACTCCGTTTATCTGTTATCATCTGCTCTCTCTCATCACTCCATTTATCTGTTATCATCTACTCTCTCTCACAACACACCCTTTATCTCTTTTCATCTACTCTCTCTCTCTCAACACTACGTTTATCTGTTATTATCTACTCTCTAACACTCTGTTTTTCTGTTATCACCTACTCTCTCTTTCTCTCATCACTCCGTTTATCTGTTATCATCTATTCTCACTAATCATTTGCTCTATCTGTTATCATCTACTCTCTCTCTCTCTCAACACTCCGTTTGTCTGTTATCATCTACTCTCTCTCTTTCTCTCAACACTCCGTTTATCTGTTATCATCAACTCTCTCTCTCTCTCATCACTTCGTTTATCTGTTTTATTCTAATCTCTCTCATCACTTCATTTATCTGTTATCATCTACTCTCTCTCATCGCTCCGTTTATCTGTTTTCATCTTCTCTCTCTCTCTCTTCACTCCGGTTATCTGTTATCATCTGCTCCCTCTCATCACTCCGTTTATCTATTTTCATCTACTCTCTGTTCTCACTCCGTTTATCTGTTTTCATCTACTCTCTGTACTCACTTCGTTTATCTTTTTTCTTCTATTCTTTTTCTCTCTCCTTAATCCGTTTATCTCTTTTCATTTACTCTCTCTCTCCTCTCTCAGTTTATCTGTTTTCATCTACCCTTTTTTTCCTCACTCCGTTTATCTGTTTCCATCTACTCCGTCGTTTTCCTCATTTCGTTTATCTGTTTTCATCTAGTCACTCTTTGCTTTATTTATCTGTTTTCATCTACTCTCTTTCTCCTGACTCCGCTTATTAGTTTTCATCTACTCCTTCTCTATCTCCTCACTCTGTTTATCTATTTTCATCTACTCTCTTTCTTCTCACTCCGTTTGTCTGTTTTCGTCAACTCTTTCTCTCTCTCTCTCCTCACTCGGTTTATCATTTTTCATCTACTATTTCTCTCCTCACCCCGTTTATCTTTTTTTCATCTACTCCCTCTCTCTTCACTCCGTTTATCTCTTTTCATCTACTTTTTCTCTCTCTTCACTCAATTTATCTGTTTTTATCTACTTTCTCCTCTCTCCGTTTACCTGTTTTCATCTAAACTCTTTCTCTCATCACTCCTTTTATGTTTTTCACCTACTCTCTGTCTCTACTCACTCCGTTTATCTGTTCTTATCTACTCTCTCTCCTCACATCGTTTATTTGTTTTGATCTACTCTCTCTGTATCTACTCTCTCTGTCCTTCCTCCGTTTGTCTATTTTCAGCTACTCTCTCTTCTCTTACGTTTATTTGTTTTCATCTACTTTCTTTCTCCTCCCTCCCTTTATCTGTTTTCAACTACTTTCATTAGCTCCTCACTCCGTTTCTCTGTTTTCATCTACCCTCTCTCTCTCATCATTTGCTTTATCTTTACCATCTACTCTCTCTCTCTCTCAACACT
This sequence comes from Achatina immaculata, assembly GCA_009760885.1. Taxonomy (NCBI): domain Eukaryota; kingdom Metazoa; phylum Mollusca; class Gastropoda; order Stylommatophora; family Achatinidae; genus Lissachatina; species Lissachatina immaculata. The sequence goes on from CM019710.1 coordinate 5,091,225, forward strand.
CCGTTTATCTGTTATCATCTATTCTCTCTCTCAACACTCCGTTTATCTGTTATCATCTACTCTCTCTCTCTCTCTCTCTCTCGCATCACTCCGTTTATCTGTTATCATCTACTCTCTCTCTCAACACTCCGTTTATCTGTTATCATCTATTCACTCTCTCAACACTCCGTTTATCTGTTATCATCTACTCTCTCTCTCTCTCTCAACACTCCGTTTATCTGTTATCATCTAATCTCTCTCATCACTCCGTTTATCTGTTATCATCTACTCTCTCTCAACACTCCGTTTATCTGTTATTATCTACTCTCTTTCTCATCACTCCGTTTATCTGTTATCATCTACTCTCTCTCATCACTCTGTTTATCTGTTATCATCTACTCTCTCTCTCTCATCATTCCATTTATCTGTTATCATCTACTCTCCCTCTCATCACTTCGTTTATCGCCTACTCTCTCTTTGTCTCTCTCTCCTCACTCCGTTTCTTTGTTTTCATCTACTCTTTCTCTCTTCTCATTCAGATTATGTGTTTTCATCTACTCTCTCTCTCTCCTCGCTCCTTTTATCTTTTTTCCTCTTCTCTCTCTCTCCTCGCTTCGTTTATCTCTCTTCGTCTATTCTCTCTCTCTTTCTCTCTGTTTACTCCGTTTATCTATTTTTTCTTTCATCTACACTCTCTCTCTCATTACTCGGTTTATCTGTTTTAATCTACTCTTTCTCTCTCTCCTCACTCCGTTTATTTGTTTCCATCTACTCTCTCTCTCCTCACTCCGTTGATTTGTTTCCATCTACTCTCTCTCTCCTCACTTCGTTTATCTGTTTTTATCTACTCTCTCTCTCCTTACTTCGTTTATCTGTTTTTGTCTACTCTCTCTCTCTCCTCACTTCGTTTATCTGTTTTCGTCTTACTCTCTGTCCTCCCTTCGTCTATCTAATTTCGTCTATTCTCTCTCTCCTCACTCCGTTCATCTATTTTCTTCTACTCCCTCTTCTCTCCCCTCCCTCCGCTTTTCTGTTTTCATCTACACCCTACCCTTCCCTCAGGCCGGGCCCACCTTTAAAACAAGTATGGCCCTCTTGATCTCGAAGCAGATGACCGGACAGACCCCCTCTGTTTTAGGGCCTGTATGTAATATAGAAAGGATATGAATTCTTCTTTTCTTCTAGTATGTGGTGGTTATTATTAAGTCAGTATCACAGCTACGGGCCCTCTGATGGGGTCCAACAGAACCATTTGTAGCTAACTTTGGGAATCGTTACTGCAGCTGGAATAAAAGCTTACGTCCAAAGATAGACAGACAGATAGACAGACAGACAGACAGACAGGCACACAGACAGACATACAGACAGGCACATAGATAGATAGATAGATAGATAGATAGATAGATAGATAGATAGATAGATAGATAGATAGATAGATAGATAGATAGATAGATAGATAGATAGATAGATAGATAGATAGATAGATAGATAGATAGATCCTGCCAAATGGGCACGCCCTATTCCCTCTTATCATTTCCACGCAGGAAAAATGTGTTCTATTGAATAAATGTACAAAACTATATTTATATAGTCCTACACACGTCAAGTATAATAAAAGAAACTGATACACACAAGGCCACTGTAATAAACATGTGATACACACAAACAACCTGGTTTGACATAAAACAAGGGGTCCGTCAGGGGTGCATACTGTCGCCTTACTTATTTAACGTATAATGAAAATACAATGAGTAATGTTGGAGAAGATGTAGACAAAGAATATTACGATGCCACAACAATTGGAGGTTATGAAATACCAGAGATTAGATATGCTGATGACACAATTTTACTGTCCACAACACAAAAAGGAATGGAAAAACTAATTATATCAGTCCGTAAGAACAGCGAAGAGCGGAACCTCTATCTTAATGCGAAGAAAACTAAATTGACGACAACTGACAAAACAAATAATGCAGCTGATATATGTATGAATGAGGAGAAATTGGAAGAAGTGAAGAGTTTTGAATATCTTGGATCACTGCTAACTAATAATGGAGATACAATGAGAGAAATTAAAAGGAGGACATCTGTCGCTCTTCAGAAAGTAAAACAACTAAAGAATGTGTGGAGAGGAATAGACAGAACTACAAAAATAAGATTTTTAATGGCATGGACAGTCTGACGGGATGATGTGAGAGGAGATCACCAACTGAGCTGATGGCCTGCATGAAGGATCGCGTACTCTGGAGAAACATAATAGCCAACGCCAGTCGGCACGGCACATGATGATGATGATGATGGATTTTTCCCATCGGAACATATGTCTGTGAGACCTGGACACTTAACAAAACAGCTGAGAAACACATAAATACCTTTGAATGTAAATACTACAGAAGAGTTCTTCAAATATCATGGACACAAAAAGAACAAATATATCCATACTACCAGTTCTTTGTATTGAAGATGGTTGGCTAGTAAAGAGGATTAAAGAGAGAAAACTTAAATATTTTGGACACATTCAGCGTCATGATAATTTAGAGAAGACCGTCTTGAAAGGATACATAATGGGAAAAAAAAGAGGAAGACAAAGGCGAAGATGGCTGCAATACATCGTTGACGATCTGCAAATGGATGCATCAGCAGCAGGCCATCTTGCTCACAACCGAGAGGCCTACAGGAATGCTGTTAGGGAGGCAAAGTTCTGCAAAGGACATGCAAATGACTGACTGAATGAACGAATGAATGATACACAAGGTCAGTGCAGTTAAACTGAGCCAACTTTGTGTTTACTGAAAGTGTGAGCCTTATTTAAACTTCTCTTTACTGCTCAAGTTAACTATTCCAAGAACAGGAATCCACCAAATTGTTACTGTGCTAAACGCAAAGTAATGGGACACTACAGGCTCTCACCAAGTTCCCACATGGGTAATATAGATGTCCTTGATTACAAGACTATTGATAAACAGCCTGTTATTCCACCATACAATACAAAGAATGAACATGTCGTTACAACAGAGTCTCCAACTTTGTAAGTTTTCAAGGAACCACCAAAATTTTAACATGAGAATTGGATGTGGATGATGAGATGAGGGACGGATTGACTTAAGAAAATCAGACAATAACAAGATGCGTAATACCAAGTGTTTCATGGGAACAAAAATATGACTCAAGACACGCTTACAAACTTCATTTTCCAATCACAACACTGTTTCCAAACAACTGAATCAATCTTCAGAAAAAACATTGTAACACTTGCAAATCTAGGTCCTAAGCTACCGGTATGAGAACCTCTCTTAATACCTCAAAATTTAAAAAAAAACTGATAAGTATCATGATACAATATTCCTACACGTAGGAAATGGGACAAACAAACTATACTTTACATGAGTGGAGCAATTGTTCTTACGCTCCTACAAGCAACTATGTCAAATCACAGACCTAGGTACTTATCATGCATGAAACTCTAACTCCGACCATCTATCTGAAACCACACTATCTATCATGACTGAAACTAACTTTGACGATGTGTCTGAAATCATGCTGTCCATCATGACTGAAACTCTAACTTTGACGATCTGTATGAAATCACACTATCTATAATTACTGAAACTCTAACTCGAGCCATCTATCTGAAATCACACTATCTATAATTACTGAATCTCTAAAACCGACAATATATCTGAAACCACACTATCTATTTTTACTGAAACTCATAACTTTGACCATCTATCTGAAACCACACTATCTATCATTACTGAAGCTCTTAACTTTGACCATCTATCTGAAACCACACTATCTATCATTACTGAAACTCTTAACTTTGACCATCTATCTGAAACCACACTATCTATCATTACTGAAACTCTTAACTTTGACCATCTATCTGAAACTACACTATTTATCATAACTGAAACTCTTAACTTTGACCATCTATATGAACGCATACTAATCTCTGTGTCTGACATTCTATACTTTCCTGTGTCTATCTCCGAGTTCTCCTCTACGTCTGCATATCTGAACCCCCTCTACATCTGTATATCTGAACCCCCTCTACATATGTATATCTGAACCTCCTCTACATCTGTATATCTGAACCCCCTCTACATCTATATATCTGAACCCTCTCTACATCTGTATATCTGAACCTCCTCTACATCTATATAACTGAACCTCCTCTACATCTGTATATCTGAACCTCCTCTACATCTGTATATTTGAACCTCCTCTACATCTGTATATCTGAACCCTCTCTACATCTGTATATCTGAACCCCCTCTACATCTGTATATCTGAACCTCCTCTACATCTGTATAACCGAACCTCCTCTACATCCGTATATCTGAACCCCCTCTACATCTGTATATCTGAACCTCCTCTACATCTGTATATCTAACCCTCATATGTTTTTCATCTTTCCGTTTTTACAATTACCGGCTCCGCTGTGAAAACCTCGGTTATTTCCCTTCAATTCTTTGTTTCCAGCTGGTGCCAGTTAAAATGAAGGCTGTTAAGTTCTCGAAGCTTCTTCCTACCTTTCTCGTGAACATCAGAATTTCTGTTGTGCACCCGTTCACCCTAAGTAGTTAGTTTTAGCAGCAAACAGGACTCGTGAATGTTTACTGAAGTTTCTCGAAGTTTTATTAACTCTACAGTTTAAAGGATAAACTTGTTTATTTCCCTTTACCAGCAATATACTGTTATAACAGTGTCTCTTACTGTTCCTATTCCTATGTCAATCTCCTTCTTTTGTCTTTGTCTGTTTCTGTCTCTCTCACTCTCTCTCTCTCTTTCTCTCTCTCTTACTCTATCAGTCTGTCTGTTCTCTCTTTTGTTTCTTTCTCCATCTCTCAGAGTATGTTTCTCTGTCTTTTTCTCTTTGTCCCTCTCCCTCTTTCTCTCTTCCTCTCTAGGTCTCCCGTTCTCCCTCTCAAGCTCTCCCTCTCTTTCCCTCTTTATCTCCCTCTCTCTCCTCTCTTTCTCCTTCTCTGTCCCTTTCTCCTTCCCTCGCTCTCCCTCTCTCTCTCTCTCTCGCTCTCCCCACTCTCTATCCCCTCTCCCCCTATCTCTATCTCTTCTTGTAGTTCTCTCATTTGAAATTTAACTAACACTTGTCTTGATTTTTTTTATTCTTCTAAAAACAACAATGTTTACCTTGAGGGCGAAAGTTGAGAGATGTAGTGAAGAATGCAAGACAAAATTTATCACATTCTGGACAAAAGTTAAAAGGGATGGCGACTGCAGTAAAACTGGTTGAAATAAATAAGGTAGATAGAGGTGTATGGTGCAGTTTTACAAAGTGAGGGAGGGAGTGAGTAAGGTGAGAAAAAACAAATAGAAAGTATGAGAATGTATAAATGAAAAACATACAACATCCGATATTTCGGCGTGAGCCTTATTCGAGGATACATACAAAACACGACAAAAACATGAAGAACTTATCTGAAATGTCTTCCTCCCAGTCAGGACAGAAAAGTGTGTAGTAGAAGGGAGAAGGAAAGACCACGCTGCCTCTGAACAAAAGATGCCCGATAGAGCCAATCGTGAAGAAGAGGTGGAGAGAGGGGAGGAGAACAAGTGGGAGAAAGGGGTGGGGGGAATGTAATAGAAATATGACAGCCGCCAGAGGTGTCAGGGGTAGGGGGAAGAGGAGAGGGAAAAGGGGACGCGGGGAGATAGTGAATGAAGAATATAAACACTTGCAGGGAGAAAATGTGAAATTGGTAAATAGGACAAGACCCTAAAGACACCAATATGTTGGCGGAGAAGAAAATAGGGTGGTGGTAGGGAGGGGTAGCATGGAGAAATAAAATAGAGTTTTTAAAAAAAGTAGAGTTTAAAAAAAGGCCAGTGGAAAAATAAAGAACTTACAGAAAGCTGAATACATTGTTAATTCCAGCTGGGTGGAGACAGCCAGTCTGGAAAATAAGGCGCTGTTCTAGGACACTCCGAGATCGTACATCAGCAGAACAAGAGCGGATCGCACTGACAGAAATGTCCTGTTTGCCCCTGTGGTTGCTAAGGCAAAAATGTTTAGCCACAGGTGTCCAGGCCCTCTTAGAAATATCATTAAGATGCTGGCGAAATCGATCAAAAGTTAACACGCTGACTACACACAAGGCCACTACAGTTAACTTGTGATACACAAGACCACTAACGTAAACTTTTGATACAAGCATCGTCACTAATGTGAACCTTTGATACACACTGAGCACAAGTGGTTCGGGTTTTATTGCCTACCAAAATGGTCTTCTACCCACTGTAGACTGTTAGCTCTCTTTTATTTGCCCATCTAACCATCTAACCACTGTAGACTGCCAGATCTCTCTCTCTCTCTCTCTCTCTCTCTCTCTCTCTCTCTCTCTCTCTTATTTGCCCATTTACCCGCCGTTGACAGTCAGCTTTTCCAGATCTAAATGTCTTTAAAAAAATTTCACTAATAATAGCCAAGTGTGGTTGACCAAAGTGACCGTCTTACCAATAAAGTGCTTTCCTTAGATTCTTCAGTGGTCTCGCTGAATAACTCGATATATAAGGTTTCTTTCGTCAGAAATTAAAATACATTACAGAGCTTCTGACCACATTCAAATTTCAGTTTTCCAAAAACAATGTTATACCTGTTCGACTTAATGAAGAACAAAATATGAAAAATGTCAAAATAATATTGAAAATAAAGGTTATCTGTTCTTTTTCTGGTGTTATTTATGATTTCATAAAATAATCCATTGCTTTGTATTTATCATGCTTCATTAAATAAGCCATTGCTATATATTTATCATATTTCATAAAATAAACCATTGCTGTCTATTTATTTTATTTCACAAAATTAATGAATGTACATTTATTATGTTTCATAAAATAAACCATTCCTGTCTATTTATTATGCTTCATTAAAAAAACCATTGATGTCTATTTATCATGTTTTATAAAATAAACCATTGTTGTATAATTATCATGTTTCATAAAATACACTACTGCTGTCTATTTATCATTTTTCATAGAATAAACCATTGCTCTCTATTTAACATGTTTCATAAAATAAACTATTGTCCACATCATATGCTTCCAGTCCAGAGAAGACAGTCAAACTACACAGAGACTACTAAAGAGAAAATGATACACCTCCGCTTACCTAAAGATGTATCAAGACAACGATTTCTTTCGGGTCCTAAAAGATGATTTTCACGTAACTTTTATAGACCAACTAGCCGATTACCCGGCGTTGCCCGGGTATTTATTTATCCCAATCAACAAATTTCTATTCGTTTCCACAAACGTATAGACGGTTCTACAAAGTTGTATTCACTTCCATAGCCTTCTAGAAGGTTCTACAGAAGTCTATTGTTCCACATTCTTATAGAAGGTTAAACAATGTTCTTTTAATTTCCACAACCTTCTAGAAGGTTCTACAGAGTCTAGATGGTCCTGCTGAGTTCCAATTATTCTATTCGACTAAAAGTGGGCTTAATTGTCATTAGGACTGTCACCAGTCATCTTCGCGAACCCGAACGCTATGGACTGGACAGTAATCTAGATGAAGTTGGACATTTTATTTTTCACCACTTCTCATCCACCACCCCCTCCCGCCCATGCCGCTGGGAGCTGAACTTGGATTTAAACGGCATCGGGGGTGTCACTTTCATCTCAGCAAACCAGAAAACTATGGATTCGACACCAATATCGGTTGTTTTCGATTACTTTTGCATGTCACACCATTCCACCCCACCCCTAGGACCCCATGCCGATGGTAGCCGAACTTGGACTTAAACAGCATCGGGAATGTCACTATTCATCTCAGCGACACCAAAAACTACTTACGGATTCGACACTATTATCGGTCGTTTTTCGATTATTTTTATATGTCACCCGGACACTTAGGGATCATAGGGGTATCCTAGGGATGATCTAACCCCCATGGTGCGCTGTCCAGACTGTAAGTCATATGTGTGCCAAGTTTGGTTGACATTTCTCCAGGCGTTCCAGTGTGATGCTCTAACATACACACACACACACTTTCATATTTATATATGCCTTACTTAGTACTTCTCAGAGTTCATATACTTTCTTACATTAGTTCGAATGTTACTACTAATCTACTATTACTACTACTACTATTACTACTACTACTACTACTGCTACTACTACTGCTAATATTATCACCACCACTGCCATTACTAATACTACTACTACTGCTGTTATTATTCCTACTACTACAAATACTACTACTACTACTGCTACTATTACTATTTCTACTACTACTACTACTACTACTACTATTATTATTAATGTTATTACTGCTACTACTACTCTGCTACTACTGCTACCACCATCACGACTATTACTACTACTACTACTACTATTGTTATTACTACCATTACTACTATTAATACTACTACTACTGCTACTATTACTATTACAACTACTAATACTTCTATTACTACTACTACTGACACTATTACTACTACTGCTATTACCAGTACTACTATTATTACTACTAATATTACTATTACTACTGCAACACTACTACTACTGTTGCTGCTATCACCACCACAACCACCAGTGCTCTCAAAGTGATACATATTTATAGCACTATTACTACCACGGTCATAATTTCTACAACTACCATCACCACCATCAATATTATCACTCTTCACTTTTTTAAATTGTTGTATAAAATACACATTAACAAGAACAAAAACTCTTGCATCTTCAGCAGCAAGTCCTGACAGCATTAGAAATGTTCTGTTCGTCTTTTGTTATTAATCAAATGATCTATTTTTTTTAATGTACCTGATTTGCAGAGTACTAAATATAGTTTTGTCTTTCACATTTACAAGTTCAAAGAAATACAAATGTCATTATTTCAGCCGAAAGCCTTCACCGGAAAGTTTGTTTTACTCTGTATTTACGATTTGAAAGTGTCAGATTTTGAAGGAAAAAAAAATAGCTTGACAAAAATTTAACATTATCTGTAACTAGAGTCCGTGAAGCAGTTAAGTCCCTTGGTGGTAGATTTCTAGGCCGCAACAGCGATGTTAGTTAGAGAGATGGCCAGCATCTGTCCTGTTCCAACTGAAGGTCCCAGGCACCTCTATCCTGATGGTGAATCAACCCTGGTACTCAGTACAAGTCACGCTGTCTCAATGGAGGGAATCGAGCCCTCTATCTCCTGATCAGCAGGCGAGTGTATTAACCACTACACCACCGCGCCATTCATGAATATTATACATAGAAATAAAAACTGATAAATATTTTGAGTTTAAATGGTTAATTGTTAGCAATTCGAGCTACCAAGGAAACAAGAACGATTACTCGTTATTGAAAAAAAAAGCAGAATATACATCTTTTGGAATACAGATATTTCCCCGATTTACAAAGTGCCAATTTCCAACGGTTAGTCTTTCAGACCATTCGTCCACTGAAATATAAAAGAATAGAAATTACTTGTGTAGAGTATACATTATTTATTTAATGTAAATCTGCTTAATGTAATGTCCCTGTAGAAATTACAACACTTTTTCCAGTTTATTTCTGTGTTCCAAAACGCGTTTGTCATTTGACCGTATAACGCAGATGAGGCACAACGTACACTCGCCGCTACGAAATTCGATTTACGTCCATTTCGCTTTACGACGCGGACATCGGAGCAGAGCTGCGTTGGAAAAATAGAAATGTACGTAACATTTGGAAAGAATCTGGGATCGACATGTATTTGAGAATTTACACAGCTTTTTCTCTCCTATCCACTGTTTCATCAATCGCGGTTTCAGTTACCCGCGGTTTTAAAAATGCTGAATAAATATTAAATTACAATCTCTCTCCTGCTCCCTCTCTCTCTCCGAACCTTAAGTGTCCAAGGCACATTTTTTCACAAATGCTTGTCCTATGCCTTTTTTTCCTCGCTCTTGCCAAAGTGAGCCCTCTATTGCTCAACATCCTCTCTGTTGTTCTTCTCCATGTCTCCTCTGTTCTACCCTTACTCCTCTTCCCCTGTGGTGTCCGTCTTAGTGCTGTTTTTGGTAGTGAGCCGTCAGTCATCCAGAGCACATGTCCCAATCATCGCCAGCATCCTTCTAAATAAATGATGCCAGTGGCTTCATCTGCATTTCTGCCAACAAGATGTTATTTCTTACTGTAAATTTTAAAATATTAGTTTAAAAAAAAAGAATAAAATTAAAATTCGAAATTTATAAATTTATTCCAGTACCGTACTGTTATAACTTTCTATTTTATTGTTTATTATTTTTGTTGAAGCTTTCATGTGTATAAAGTTTAAATGAGTATATATTGCAGATATGTATGTACACTACGAAACGTATATTATGAAGGGCTCAGTCCGTTATTTGCATGTCCCTTGCGGAACTTTGCCTCCCTAACAGCTCTCCTATAGGCGTCTTCGTTGTAAGTAAGATACCCTGGTGCTAATGCATCCATGAGAAGGGTTATAATATATTATTACATAATATATTATAAAAAGGTAAAGGTAACCCTGTCATGCCTTAGAGGCACATAAGGATATGGTGTTAGTGCCCATATTTTCCTTGACCTGTCAGCACACTAGAGGGTGATATGGTCAGTATCACGCCTGGCCGCCTTTCCCTTCCCCAACTCCAGAAGAAGTCGGGTACCCATTTCTACAGCTGGGTGACTGGAGTGCCTCCGGCCGGATTCGAACCCCAGACCTTCGCCATGAGAGACTAATGCACTAACCACTTCGCCACTCAGACATGTAATATTCAGGGTTTCAAGTATCCCCGGGTTGAGAGAGAGAGAGTGACGGGGTTTTGGAACCTATCCCTTGTCAAAAAGTAAAAGAGGGAGGATATACGGCACTTTCAAACTTGAAATATATAAAGTTTGAAAATGCAGTATATCTTCCCTCTTTCTATTTTATATATATATATGAAGATTAAATTTAAAACGCACAGAACGATTGTTTGCAAATGTTTTGTACTTTTGTGTGAATCTTAATATTAACTAATAACAAATAAAAAAAAAATATGCGGGTTTTATGTTACCAAGAAAACTACGGTTTTAAAATGACTCCACCCCCGCGCCCGCATGGGAGGGCAGCTTTGATTAGCGGGAGAAACGAGCAGTTTTAAGATAATTTCTTTTCCTGTGATGAAAAGAAACGTGCAATTTGAAATAAATGTATAAGTGCAGGCTTTGAGACTGCTCAATGTGTAGGACTTTTGTTAGTCTAAAATTTGTAACAACAGACTTTGCAGTGAAAAAAAAAAAAGATCGATGTAAAATTTATCCGTTTTCTGAAGATAATTTAGCAGCAGCCGATCAGAAGATAATATAATGGGAGATTTATTACCCAGCGTCGTCTTAGAGCGATTTAGGGTTCAAAAGATTAATGCAAATTTTTAGTTCACGAAAGCGTGAAACACAAACGTGAGGAACTCCAGGGAAAATTTGTGTGTCAATTATTTTTGACATTTTCCTGGTGTTTAGAGAACACAGATGGTCATTCTAACAAGAGAGAGAGAGAGAGAGAGAGAGAGAGAGAGAGAGAGGAGAGAGGCTTCTGTATTCTCTGCAAGAACGTGTGAGTTCATATATAAACCAACATTTCCTTTCTCCTTAATCCGCAGTCTGGGAGAACTGTATTTACCAGACAATTAAAGTAAAAGGAAAAACCGTAGAGAGATTATTTTTTTTTAAACAACTAAACAGAAATGTTAACAAATGTTAACTGTAATCAAAATAAGCTTTAGTATAATTTACCTAATATAGAGTTTTTGACGTTATTTTTTTCATTTTTTTTTTAAACAGAGGTGACTAATACATTTCAGAGCCTTTTCTTATAAAAGATACCCATTCCTTTGTGCAAGAAAGGTTTGAGAATGGACAAGGGGGGACATTGCTAAAGCCGTACTGGACTTTGTGCAAGAAAGGTTTGAGAATGGACAAGTGGGGACATTGCTAAAGCCGTACTGGACTTTGTGTAAGAAAGGTTTGAGAATGGACAAGGGGGGACATTGCTAAAGCCGTACTGGACTTTGTGTAAGAAAGGCTGAGAATGGACAAGGGGGGACATTGCTAAAGCCGTACTGGACTTTGTGTAAGAAAGGCTGAGAATGGACAAGGGGGGACATTGCTAAAGCCGTACTGGACTTTGTGTAAGAAAGGCTGAGAATGGACAAGGGGGGACATTGCTAAAGCCGTACTGGACTTTGTGTAAGAAAGGCTGAGAATGGACAAGGGGGGACATTGCTAAAGCCGTACTGGACTTTGTGTAAGAAAGGCTGAGAATGGACAAGGGGAGACATTGCTAAAGCCGTACTGGACTTTGTGTAAGAAAGGTTTGAGAATGGACAAGGGGGGACATTGCTAAAGCCGTACTGGACTTTGTGTAAGAAAGGCTGAGAATGGACAAGGGGGGACATTGCTAAAGCCGTACTGGACTTTGTGTAAGAAAGGCTGAGAATGGACAAGGGGGGACATTGCTAAAGCCGTACTGGACTTTGTGTAAGAAAGGCTGAGAATGGACAAGGGGGGACATTGCTAAAGCCGTACTGGACTTTGTGTAAGAAAGGCTGAGAATGGACAAGGGGGGACATTGCTAAAGCCGTATTGGAAAGACTGGGGGAAAATGAAGAGCGAGAATGGAAAGAACAATGTAACTGTGAAGAGATTGCTGGAGCTAGGACAGGTTAAGGGCGCAGGTAGGGAATCTGAACTGTGTGTGCCAGAAAACGCATCGTAAAGAACCAGCACTTGATGGGAACTGTTAGCAAACACACTCTTGGATGGATGCTGCGGCATGCGGGTGGGCATATATGGGGTTGTCCTGAATGCAATGAAGCCGGAGTCTGATTTTGAACCTTTGAACCTTTTGTGCAAGAAAAGGGTGTCATTGCATCTATCTATCACGATTACAGATGTCCGCGTTCACAAGAAATAAAAGATAGTTTCATTGTTATAAGTCATGTTATAGAAATTTACGAATTTCTCCCAATGTCACAAAGTTTTACAGTCGTCTGTAATAGTCTACAGTTTTACAGTCTATAATGTTATTATGTAGATCTATCGTCAGTAGTTCTATAGAGCTTTACAGACACCAGGAATTGTATAGATATTTGCAGTTATTAGTACCTTTACAGAGCATTAGATTCACAAGTACTATTATAGTTTTACAGTCATTAGTACATTTATATCGTGGACACAAAAAGAACAAATATATCTATACTACAAGAGAAGAAGGCTGGCTAGTAGAGAGGATTAAAGAGAGAAAACTTAAATATTTTGGACACATTAAACATCATGATAATCTAGAGAAGACCGTCTTGGAAGGGTGCATAATGGGAAAAAGAAAGAGAGGAAGACCAAGGCGAAGATGGCTGCAAGACATCGTTGATGATCTGCAAATGGATGCATCAGCAGCAAGCCATCTTTCTCACAACCGAGAGGCCTACAGGAGAGCTGTTAGGGAGGCAAAGTTCCGCAAGGGACATGCAAATGAATGAATGAATTAATGAATGAGTACATTTATATAGTTTTACAAATAAAACCACTGTTTCATAATTCTACAGTATCCAGTATTCTTACAGACTTCATCAGATATTAGTATTGTTACAGTTTTACGGTCTCTAGAATAGAATTTTACAAGCACTAGCCTCTTTGTGGAAGTCAGCCACCTGTAAAAATTGGTACCCGACTTCTTCTGGTGTTGGGGAAGGAAAGGCGGCCAGGCGTGATACTGACCATATCACCCTCTAGTGTTCTGACAGGTCAAAGAAAATATGGGCAGTAACACCATATCCCTATGTGCCTCTAAGGCATGACAGGATTACCTTTACCTTTTTTTTTAGTCTGTGTGGTACCCGGGACCTGGACACATGCCTGGGAAGCAAAGAATAGGACCACTGCACCCTACCACGCTTGATCGTAAAAGGCGACTAAAGAGTGTCCGGCACAGGGCAAGCAAACTTACCCGGTAAAAAGTCCATCAGATTGCTACAGAAACAGAAACAAGGAAAGACGCTGGCGATGGTTGGGACATGTGTTCCGAATGACTGACAACTCACTACCAAAAATAACACTAAGATGGACACCACAGGGGAACAGAAGTAAGGGTAGACCAAAAGAGACAAGGTGAAAAACAACAGATAGGATGTTGAGCAATGGAGGGCTCACCTGGGCAAGAGTAGAAAAAAAGGCAAATGACCGGCATTTGTGGAATACCCTTGCCGAAGCTCCATGTGCCCTGGGCAGCTAAAGTTTGGAGAGAGAGATAGAGAGAGAGAGAGAGAGAGTCTGTCTTTATTGGCTAGCAAAATAGGTCTTGAAATTAAGAAGGAAAAAGCAAAAATAATGAAACTTCCCATTAATCAAGAAGGAAAAATATATATAGAAGAAACAGCTGTTGAAAAAGTAAACCAATTTGCATATCTCGGCAGCTACATAGACCAGAATGATGACACCAGAAAGGAAGTTAGACATAGAATTGCAAAAAAGGAGTAATGACCTTAAGAATTTGAGAACATATGGCATTCAAAAGTTATAAGCACAAAAACCAAGTTAAGACTATTCAATTCAAATGTAATTTCCACCCTCATTTATGCATGCAAAAACTGGAAAACAACTAAAGAAATAGACAAGAAATTAGACTCTTTTGAGAATAAATGCCTAAGGAAAATACTCGGCATCAAGTGGAATGAATTCAAGAACAAAGCAGAGATACGACAGATGAGCAAACAACAACCTATCTCATGGGTGATCAGAAAAAGGAGATGGACATATGTCGGTCACGTGATGAGAAGAGACAATTAGAGAATCCCAAAACAAGCTATCAAATGGAACACAACAGGCCGAGGAGACAGAAGTCGACCACGTGAAACTCTAAAGAGGACATTGTTAAGAGAGGCCAGTTTAGTGGGCATAACATCCCTTGATGAGGTTGAAAACCTCGCCAAAAACAGGAAAACTTGGCGAACTAACATGCGAGCCCTATGTGACGTTTAACGGCACAGGAAGGATGTAAGATGTAAGAGTTTTTTAAAGTCTCCGACATTTGTAAACACAGTATCCCAATGTCCGTAAACTAAGAAGAGAGATTTTGGTTAATGCAGGAGTCTATCTGAGAGGGAAACGACAACACAACTCCTTCAGATCATCAGAGGAAGTAATACCCTCCTCAGACTAGTGTTTCTGCCCTATTAAACTCCTGACCTCCAACTGAGGTGCGGTTCCCTGTGTCACGACTCCCAGAGGTCTTGTGAGTCATTATTGTTATTATTATGTTTATTATTTTGTCCTGCCTCAGACAGTAACAGAGAGGAGGGTAGTTCAACAGCTTACAGCAACAGAGAGGACAGTTCAACAGCTTACAGCAACAGAGAGGACAGTTCAACAGCTTACAGCAACAGAGAGGACAGTTCAACAGCTTACAGCAACAGAGAGGACAGTTCAACAGCTTACAGCAACAGAGAGGACAGTTCAACAGCTTACAGCAACAGAGAGGACAGTTCAACAGCTTACAGCAACAGAGAGGACAGTTCAACAGCTTACAGCAACAGAGAGGACAGTTCAACACCTTACAGTAACAAAGACGACAGTTCAACAGCTTACAGCAACAGATAGGACAGTTCAACAGCTTACAGCAACAGAGAGGACAGTTCAATAGCTTACAGCAACAGAGAGGACAGTTCAACAGCTTACAGCAACAGAGAGGACAGTTCAACAGCTTACAGCAACAGAGAAGACAGTTAGATAGTTTACAGCAACAGAGAGGACAGTTGAACATCTTACAGCATCAGAGAGGACAGTTCAACACTTTACAGCAACAGATAGGGCAGTTCAACAGCTTACAGCAACAGACGATAGTTCAATAGCTTATAGCAACAAAGAGGACAGTTCAATAGCTTACAGCAACAAAGAAGACAGTTCAATAGCTTATAGCAACAAAGAGGACAGTTCAATAGCTTATAGCAACAGAGAGAACAGTTCAACACCTTACAGCAACAGAGAGAACTGTTCAACAGCTTACAGCAACAGAGAGGACAGTTGAACATCTTACAGCAACAGAGACGACAGTTCAACACCTTACAACAACAGAGACGACAGTTCAACAGCTTACAGCAACAGAGACGACAGTTCAACAGCTTACAGCAACAGAAAGAACAGTTCAATAGCTTACAGCAACAGAAAGAACAGTTCAACAGCTTTCGGCAACCGAGAGAACAGTTCAATAGCTTACAGCAACAGAGAGAACAGTTCAATAGCTTACAGCATCAGAGAGAACAGTTCAATAGCTTACAGCAGCAGAGAGAACAGTTCAATAGCTTACAGCAACATAAAGAACAATTCAATAGCTTACAGCAACAGAGAGAACAGTTCAATAACTTACAGCAACAGAGAGAACAGTTCAATAGCTTACAGCAACAGAGAGAACAGTTCAATAGCTTACAGCAACAGAGAGAACAGTTCAACAGCTTTCGGCAACAGAGAGAACAGTTCAATAGCTTACAGCATCAGAGAGAACAGTACAATAGCTTACAGCAACAGAGAGAACAGTTCAATAGCTTACAGCAACAGAGAGAATAGTTCAACAGCTTACAGCAACAGAGAGAACAGTTCAATAGCTTATAACAAAAAGAAGACAGTTTAACAGCTTACAGCAACAGAGAGAACAGTTCAATAGCTTATAACAAAAAGAAGACAGTTTAACAGCTTACAGCAACCGAGATAACAGTGAGACTGACAATAAAGAAGTGAACTTTATCTGTCAATGGTTAAGAATCGCGCACGATGTCCTGCCACACACTCTGCCTTACACCTGTCAACCTCCACTGTGCCACAAGCTCTCACCTGGCGCATTAGACGCGAGATAACTATGAACAACAAAGCATTTACAAGCATTTTATGAGCAGATCCAGTTGTATAAAGGAACTAAGCGCATGCAGAGCAAATATTACCAAATTCTACCAAATTTCTTAGAGGCAGGTAATTACAAAGTTGGGGACCGGTGCAGCCAACCTTGCATGGGTAGAGCGATGATGATGATGATGATGATGATGATGATGATGATGATGATAAAAGAATTAGGAAACCAAAAGAAAAACTTCTAGGTTCATTACAGAAGGTAAGGAGAGAGAGAGGGAGAGGGGGAGAGAGATGGAGAGAGAAAGAGGGAGAGAGAGAGGGAGAGAGAGAGGGAGGGAGAGAGAGAGGGAGAGAGAGAGGGAGAGAGAGGGAGAGAGAGAGGAAGGGAGAGAGAATGAATGAATGAATGAATAATCTTTATTTTTAAAGGGTAAAGAATTGGGCACGCAAGCCCGTCTTACATTCTGCCCTTCATCACTCCATCTTTCATTCTTCCCACACACTTGATTTAGTACAAAAATACAAATTAAACTAGGAAAAACATATCAAAAGAGTGTAAGATTTAACTACTACATTCAAGGTAAAAGAGAAGAAGTAATTAACCTAATAAAATAGCACTCACGCACACATACACCCGCAGACATATACATAAATAAAAATACATTGTAAATACAGATCTTCTAACATATGTTTTTTTTACAAACATTAAAATAATTTCTAACAATATCTAACAAGTTGCTTTTCTAACTATGTCACTGAAGTACTTGATGATTTACGAGCCATGTGTTGAGAGAGTGCTGGTTATTTTATGGAGGCATATAATTACAACCAAGTAAATAATGAAACAAGTTTGAGTTAAAGAATGAAGTATTACCAATGGATTTTAAATTGTAGGGGAGGGTGTTCCAGAGCTGTACATCAGAGTATGCAAAGCTTTTCTTGCACAGATCAATCCTGGGTTTAGGAAGAAGACAGTTTTTTTAAACGCCGGCTATGTTTAGTGTTATATGTAAACAGTGACCACAAGTAAGGCGGAGCATTGTGCGACAGAATTCTGTGAACTAACTTAACTTTGTTAAAAATGATTCTATTTTTGAGGGGTAGAATTTTGAGTTGTTTGTGTTGATCTACAGTCTGTACTGGGTGTTTGTCACAAATCAGATTTAATGCTCGCTTGTGAAGTGAGTGGAGCCTTTTTGTGTTTGAGACTGAGCATCCATCCCAGATTGTGGAACAGTAATCTAAGTGTGTTTGTATGTGTGATATGTAGTATATTTTTCTTGTGTCTTTGTCGATAAAGTGTTTAATTTTGGCTAATTGGTAAACTTTCTGTGCAATCAAATTGTTAGGTTATGTACATGAGAATTCCAAGTTAAATGCTGATCAATGATGAGTCCTAGGGTTTTATGTTCATGAACATTTTCTATTGCCTTAGTCCCAGCACAAAGCTGTAGTGAAGTTTTAGTTGCATTTTGCAGTTTCTGTCTTGTAGTGATGAGCATGGATTTTGTTTTGTTGGTGTTTATCAACATACCATTTTTATTACTCCATTTAATCAAACTGTTTATATCATTTCGGAGCGTTGTCTGTAGTTTATTGATGTCATATTCACTATTGTAAACAGTACAGTCATCAGCGAAAAGATCACATGAAGAGTGCTTTAAATGTAGTGGTAGGTCGTTAATATAGATAGCAAAGAGAAGAGGACCAAGAATGGAGCCTTGAGGAATACCGGTATCAACCACAGACGAGCCAGATATTTTGTTTCTAAAGCAAACTACTTGTTTTCTACCTGAGAGAAAAGATGTAATACATTTTGTTAGGTCAGGGTGTAATCTATAGCCTTCCAGCTTTTTTGCAAGAATTTCATGATCAATCATATCGAAGGCTTTCTTAAAATCAACAAAGACAGCACCACACAATTTGTCATCATTTATATTAGACAACCAGCTTTCTGTCATATTAGTTAATGCTGTGTGGCAGGAGTAATTTGGTCTAAAACCTGACTGACTGTCTATTAGTAGATTGTTTTCTTGCATGTGGAGCAGAGTTAACTTTTGTATATGTTTTTCAAGAGGTTTTGATAGTGATGACAGAATGGATATAGGTCTATAGTTTGAGAGGTCACTAGTCTGTCCAGATTTAAAAAGAGGAAAAACTTTGGCGAGTTTAAAAGCGTCAGGGAAAACTTTTTTGTCAATACACAAGTTGTATAAGTATGTTAGTGTGTCTGTGATAACTGGTGCAGCGTAGCGTAGTATCTTGTTACTAATGTCATCACATCCTGCTGAGTTAGTGTTCCTTAAGGACCGGATGTAGTTATAAACCTCACCGACTGTGAGGAAAGGAATATTAATTTGTTTTAGCTTTACACATTTACTGTCGCTGAAAGTTTTCAACACGCTCAGGTCGCAATTAGGGGTCGGTAATGAAGATTTTAGAATACTAATTTCTTCCCTAAAATGTTCACTGAAGTTAGTGCAAGTATGTTCACCATTAAGTGTTTGTGGGTCAGTTTGCTTCCTTTTATTTACAAGAGTATTAATCGCTTTCCAGACTGATTTACTATCAGTTTTGTCTTTCACTAAATTTCTGAAGTAATTTTTCTTTTCTTGCCTAATTAAATACTGCACCTTATTCCTACGTGAACGATAGCTACTGAAATTTCTGCTTTTGTGAGCTTCATCCCGTTTCCTCATGAGTTGCAATATATCGGGAGTTATCCACGGGGATTTTGTTACGTGTTTTACTCTCATTTCTTTGATGGGGACATGCTTGTCAAAAATATTTCGAAATATCTTGATCCAGTATTCGATAGCTTCATCTGGATTTATTAAATGGAAAACGTACGTAAGAGGCGAAGCGAGAGAGGGAGAGAGAGAGGGAGGGAGAGAAAGAGGGAGAGAGAGAGCGCACAAAGGGTAGGGTTAACCTCAGAAATTAATAGAATAAGCAACTTAAGACACGAGAGAAAGACACGAGAGAAAGACACATTTAAGACAGTGTAGGACCAGAAACCTGGACCATATGAAGAGCTTTGTGACCGAGTGGTTTGTGTGCATTCCTCTCTTAAGCGGTTTCTCATCTAACAGCAGACCAGAGTTGTACACTAGTCGCTTTCTTATTATTTTTCTATGGCTCATATCTAAAGTCAGTCAGTCAGTCAATCAGTCAGCCAGTCATTTGCATGTCCCTTGATGAACTTTTCCTCCCTAATAGCTCTCCTGCAGGCCTCTCGGTTGTGAGCAAGGTGCCCTGCAGCTGATGTATCCATTTGCATAGTATCAACGATGTCTTGCAGCCATCTTCGCCTTGGTCGTCCTCTCTTTCTTTTTCCAATTATGCACCCTTCCAGTATCTAAAGTGCTTGTTGTATATAGATTTTCCATTCTAATCCTACCTCTCCTAGCTCTTTCAGCGCTTTCCTGTGTACAGATTTCACTGCTTTTTTTCACAATAAAAAGATCTTCGTGTAATTTAGAATTATCCAGATCATTTTCAGTGTTTCCTATTTCAGAAAGAATGGACGCCATATTTGATGTCACTGAAAATCCTGCTTTACCATGGACCATCGTTGCTGATAACAATGTGATAAGTTTGGATGAAGATACTGTCAACTTTGTAGAAGTTTCTTTGTTCACTGTCCTCCAGGGAGCGGTAGCGCTGTTGGGAGTTATCTGTAACTCTCTGAACATGGCGGTTTTCATCAAAATTGGTTTAAAAGATAGTATGAGCGTCGGGCTGTTTGCTCTCTCGTTTACAGATCTTGCTGTGGTTGCTACAACCCTCGCCAGAAACATCTGTGACTCTCTGAAGTATCTGTACCAGGAGAGCCCAGTGGACTTGCATTCGGTCAGCTACCAGGCGTTTGGCTTTACCCGAACCTGCACGTTTCTCATTTCCTGCTGGATCACAGCCCTGCTGTCCGCGGAAAGATGTTTCTGTGTCGTTTCGCCTTTCCGGGTGAGGCAGATTTTTTCGAGAACACTGTGTACTGTTGTCATAGCAACGATTTACGTTGTACAGGGTGGCGTGTATTTACCTGTGTACATTGGAGAACGGTTTGAGAAGGTCAAGATTACATCATCAAAGCCGACGACTAACTTAACTGTACGACACGAACGGGTAATCATTAGATTAATCTCCACAATTTCAAAAGAAACGGAATTTATAATCGATGTAATTTCATCTTTCCTTCTGTCACTGATGTCACAAATTACGATACTTGTCTGCACAATATGGATGATCTACGCCCTCAAAGTATCCTCATCCATCCGAAATCCTGAAAGTCACACCAGCAACAACCAAGAAAAAAAATTAAGGACAAAACTTCAGAAATTGTCTTATAAAGAGAGGAAATTAGTGAGCGTTGTTTTGATGCTGTCGGTCATGTCCATCGCTTGTTGCATCCCCAAGTTCATCACAGTTTTTGCCTACTATGTAGCCCCAGAAACCTCGTATATTTACGAGATTCTGATACACTGGATGTGGCACACTGCCACACTATTCGGGACTTTCAGTTGTTCCTTCAATTTTATCGTTTATTTCAGACTGGGGTCCAACTATAAACGAGCTTTTATAAATAGCTTTTGTCCATGCTTTCATTCACAAAAGAAAAAAAGTATGTGATTCGCTCCAGCATAAAAAAAATGTGATTCATGGTAGGAATATAAGAAATGGGGAGATACGAGTGATTCACATGAGGCTACGGTATCTGGGATTCAGTGAGGGGAAAAAACCACATAAATGAAAACATAATAATCAGCTAAAAAGAAACAAGCGAGGCAAATGTTCCAAATTAAATAGTTCAAGGTTTCAGTGCCACGTGGAAGAAGGACACATTAAGAATCAGAGATAAATGTCTACTTCAAGAAATCCCTTGGACCCTCTACAAGAAGATCACTGTAAATTGCTTATTTCTGTTTTCAACACTAATTCACTATGTTTGTGAGTTATGTATTCACTTTTATCCACAATATGTGTAGGTTAAACGTTAATTAAACCCACAAAGTGTGTAACCTAATGTTAACTTTTATGCAACTAATTTTAACCACAGCGAATGCAGTCTTCATGTTAACTTTATCTACGGTGTGCATAGTCCTCATGTTAATTTATCCACAATGTGCGTAATCTAGTGTTAACTTTATTCATTTTGTGTCTGGTCTACATCTTAACTTTATCTACAGTGTATGTGTGTGTCCTATATGTTAACATTAATTACAATATCTGCAGCTTAATATTAATTCTATCCACAATACTTTTCAGTGCATGTTAACTTTATCCAGGTTTGTCTAGCCTATATGTTAACTTTATCTAGTAACACACATTAATTAGTGTATTAGTATACAGCTATACACGAAGCACTGCAGTAAAGCTGTGATACCAAAATGTATAAACTAGGAAAAGCAGGCGCAGCTTTATTACTTAACAACCACAAAGTTGTGACGTTTCAGCGTGAGCCTTAATCATACAAAATCATACAGGACAACGAAATAGAGAGAGGAGATAAAGTATATATTCACATGAATGCTGTGTTAAAAAATTCAAATAAAATGAATAGAGCACTTAGCTGTAACTTGTAAGAAGTTGTGGCTTGTCTGACGATGTGTGTCAGAAATGCGCATGGTGGAGTGTAGAGAGTATTTAAATGGAGACTTGGGATGTGTGATAGGTGGGTCGTAACTGAGGGTGGTGGGTAGGGAAACCATGGAAGGGAGAGAGGGTGATACAATAGTAATCTAGCCGGGAAAAGATGAAATATGTGACGGAGAGAGTGAGATGAGATTGATTGATTGATTGATCTTTATTTCAAAAGGTTTAAGAATTGGGCACGCAGGTCCGTCTGACATTCTGCCTTTTATCATACATCTTTCACTCTGTTCCAGACAGTCTACAAATATGCTGTTCATATAACAAACATAACTAACACTGAAGCTGAGAGACATAAAATAAAATATAACATTTACGTTTCGCTCTTAAACATTCACTCTGTACAGAAGTAACTACATACATTATAAATGACTATCTACTAAACAAAATTTTCGGGACGATTCAGAAAACAATTAATTGTATTCGGTGTCTGTAAGAGCAGTTAAGATAACTTTTAAGTTTTATAATTCATGGAGGCATGTAGTCGACATCAAATAGATATTGGGAAAGCTTGTAGTTGTAGGAAGGGGTATAATTTATATTTTTTATATAGGATGGGAGGGTATTCCAAAGATGAGCAGCAGAATAACAAAAGCTTTTCTTTTAAAGATCAAGTCTTGGTTTTGGAAGACATATGTTGTTCAAGCGTTGGCTGCACTTTGGGCTAAATTTAAACAGGTTCCATAGATAAGGCGGGGCATGCCGTGAAAGAATTTGATGTACTAACTTGGCTTTGTTGAAGAGGAACCTGTTCTTAATAGGTAGTATTTTGATACGTTTGTGATGGTTAGTTGTTTGTGCTTGATCTTTGTCACTAATAAACTTTACTGCTTGTTTTGGAGTGAGCAAAGCCTCTTTGTATTTGACACTGAGCAACCATCCCAAACTGTTGAGCAATAGTCTAAATGTGTTTGTATATGAGATATGTAGTATGTCTTCCTATTGTCTTGATCGATGAAGTGCTTCATTTTAGCTAATTTATATACTTTTTGTGCAACGAGTTTTGTTAGACATTGCACATGAGAGTTCCAGATCAGATGTTGGTCAATAATAAGACCTAGTGTTTTGTGCTCGCTAACGTTTTCTATCGGTGATGTTTCTGTACAGAGCCGAAATGTTGTTTTTGTTGCGTTTTGTAGTTTCTGTCTTGTTGATATGAGCATTGACTTTGTTTTATCGGTGTTTATAATCATGCCATTATTTTTGCTCCATCTAATTAAATTGTATAACTCGACCTGAAGAGTTGATTCTAGATTAACGCAATCGTAGTCACTGGTGTAGACTGTGCAATCATCGGCAAAAAGGTCACAAGAAGAGTGTATAAGATGAAGTGGAAGATCATTGATATAGATAGCAAAGAGCAACGGGCCTAGAATAGAATCTTGCGGAACACCAGTGTCAACTGTAGCAGAATTTGACAGAGAATTGTTGAAGAATACTACCTGTTGTCTGTCTGAAAGAAACGATGCAATTAATTTTATTAGGTTAGGGTGCAATTTATAAGTCTTTATTTTTCTTACAAGAATATCGTGGTCAATCATATCAAATGCCTTTTTAAAGTCGACAAAGATGGCACCACATAGTCTGTCGTCATTTATGTTTACTAACCAGTTTTCTGTCATTTTGGTAAGAGCTGTGTGGCAGGAATGATTGGGTCTAAAGCCTGACTGACTGTCTATGAGTAAATTGTTCTCTTGCATGTGTTGTAGAGTTATTTTGTGTATGTGTTTTTCGAGTGGTTTTGATAATGACGATAATATAGATATTGGTCTATAGTTGGTAAGATTGTTGGATGAGCCAGATTTGAAGCGAGGGTACACCTTAGCAGTTTTAAAAGCCTCAGGAAAATAACAATTTGCAATGCACTGGTTATAAATATATGTTAGTGTATGAGAAATGACAGGTGCAGCATAACGTAAGATCTTATTACTAATCAAGTCCAGCTGTATTGTTGTTTTTTAAGGTTAAGAGATAACTGTGAACTTCACTGACTGTCAAGAATGGAATGTGTAACTGTTTAAAATCAGTACATCTGCTGTCCAGGAATGTTTGTAGTTCATGTAAGTCGCATACAGGAGCTGGTATTGATGATTTAAGAACGTTGATTTCTTCTCTGAAATGTGTACTGATATGTGCGCTAGTGAATGCACGATTGATGGTTTGAGAATCAAATTATGATGTCGTACCAGCACCTATGAAGTATTTAGGTGGGACCTCAACTCTTTTGCTGTTATTTGCTTTATCGTTTGCCCTGTCTACGATGGCTACTAGCTCCTGCAACACTCTGTTGTGCCGCCAGGTGTACCGTCCTTGCCCTAAAGACACTCTACATGCTGACAGCACATGTTCCAATGTTTGCCTTTCGTTGCAGAGAGGGCACTTTGTATCTTCTGATACACCCCATTTGTATAGGTTGGAACCTGTAGGCAGAAGGTCATAGGTAGCTCTGATGATGAAGCTGAGCCTCAAGGGTGCCATTTTCCAGATGTCATTCCATGTTAGTGATCTCTACAGGACTTCCTCCCATGTTGTCCACTGACCTTGTTGTGATTGTTGGACTGCCTTCTGGACCCGCTTGTCATCCTCTGAATTCCTTACTTCAATGATGATCATATCCCTTCTTTCCTTTGCAGGAGGCCTTTGACCACCATTTGATTTCGCCCTGACCAAATCCCCTTCTATTGGTCTGGGTGTACCCTATTACTTCTTTCAGCTCCTGCGTTTCCCTGGCTGTGGTCACTTCCTCACCTACTTTCCATTTTCGTCCAGTTTTAAGTGTTGGCTGCACTTCTCGTACCACCGGCTCTGTAGATTCTTGTAGCATCATTGCAAGTCTTGTTTTTCCTACCTTGTATTCTTCAACCACAGATTAAGTAAGTCTCGTGACTTACAAATATCTTTATACAATGGCGGAAAGTTTAAATGTGAAATGGAAATAACAGGAGATCAAGAGCTGCTGAATCTGCTTTCTATTTGTCATATATATGCAGGAAACTCTCTATTGTAGAGAGCGGAACAACAACACAACTCCTTCAGATCATCAGAGGAAGTACTCCCCCCCCCCCTCAGACAAGTGTTTCGGCCCTTTAAACTCCTGACACTCTAAGGGAGGTGGGCCCCTCTCGATCATGACTCCCAGAGGTCTTATGAGTTGTATATGTATATATATATATATATATATATATATATCCTTCCCGTGCCGTTAAACATCACATAGGTCTCGCAAAGTAGTTCGCCAATTTTTCCTGTCTTCGGCGAGTCTTTCAACCTCATCAAAGGATTTTATGCCTGTTAATTTGGCCTCTCTTAGCAATGTCCTCTTCAGAGTTTCACGCGGTCTGCCTCTTTTTCTTTGGCCTGTTGTGTTCCATTTGATAGCTTGTTTTGGGATTCTCTGATCATTTCTTCTCCTCAAGTGACCAACATATGTCCATCTCCTTTTCCTGATCACCCATGAGACTGGTTGTTGTTCAGTCATCTGTCTTATCTCTGCATTATTCTTAAATTCGTTCCACTTGATGCCGAGTATTTTCCTTAGGCATTTGTTTTCAAAAGAGTCTAATTTCTTGTCGATTTCTTTAGTTGTTTTCCAGCTTTCGCATGCATAAGTGAGGGTGGATATTATATTTGAATTGAATAGTCTTAACTTGGTTTTTGTGCTTATAACTTTTGAATTCCATATGTTCTCAAGATTCTTGAAGATCGATGCTGCTTTTGCAATTCTGTTTCTAACTTCTTTTCTAGTGTCACCATCCTGGTCTATGTAGCTGCCAAGGTATGCAAATTGATTGCTTTCTTCAATATCTGTCCATTCTATGTGTATTTTTCCATTTTGACTAAGGGGAATTTTCATTATTTTTGTTTTGTCCTTGTTAATTTCAAGTCCTATTTTGCTAGCCAGTGAAGACAGGCTATCTGTTTTTTTTCTTGCATGGAATTCACATTGTTACTGATAAGAGTAACAATGTGAATTAACTACAGAAGTAACTACATACATATATAAGTGACTATGTACTAAACAAAATTTTCGGGACTATTCATAATTAACAATTAACTGTATTTGGTGTCTGTAAGAGCAGTTTGAGATAACTCTTTTAAGTTTTATGATTCATGGAGGCATGTAGTCGACATATATATTGGAAATGTTTGTAGTTGTAGGAAGAAGTATAATTTATATTTTGTATATAGGATGGGAGGGTATTCCAAAGATGAGCAGCAGAATAACTAAAGCTTTTCTTGTAAAGATCAAGTCTAGGTTTTGGAAGACATATGCTGTTCAAGCGTTGGCTGCACTTTGGGGCTAAATTTAAACAAGTTCCATAGATAAGGCGGGGCATGCCGTGAAAGAATTTGATGTACTAACTTGGCTTTGTTGAAGAGGAACCTGTTCTTGAGAGGCAATATTTTGATACGTTTGTGCTGGTTAGTTGTAGGTTAGTTGTAGTAGAGTGAGAGTGAGAGGGAGAGAGAGTGGGAGAGAAAAGGAGAGGGAGAGATAGTGAAAGAGAGAGGCAGAAAGAAAGAGAAGGTGCGAAGAGGGAGAGAGAGATCTATGTTTCGTAGCATTTGTATGCAGTATGTCAGTGAATTACTGGCTTCACATTTCTAGGCCATTTGAGGTAGGGCTGTCAGTACATGCCCTCGCTGCCTTTCGTTACCTAGAGCGAGGCTGGTAACCATATTTTAGAGGCTAAGTTGACCCAGGTGCCGATCGGTCCCGAAAAACATTCCACCCAAAGCAAAATCGAACCAAGGACCGTCTGATCAGCAGACCAGTGCACTAAACGCTAGGCCACCTCGACACAACTTTCTTTCTTATAAGAAGTTATTTATGAATTTATTTTCCTTTGAGCATTCATTCACAATGCTTGTAGATTGTATAACTAACTACACACGCAATAAAAATAAACAAACGCGGGAAACAATTTCAATGTCCCAAGGGACATAACCAATATAATTGTTTTTACTCCATGCAGTATTAAATTAAACGGAACCATTCTAAAGCAGGTGCAGAAATTCAAATACCTTGGAGCAGTAATAACTTCAGATGGGAAATGCAGAACAGAAATTAGGAACAGAATAGGCCAAGCAAAGACTGCATTTCAGAGAATGAGAAACATATTAGCTAACACATCTTTATCAATGAATGTTAGAAAACGAGTCCTAAAATGCTATATTGAAGCTGTCTTGTTATATGGAAGTGAATCATGAACAATAGGCAAGTCTGCACAAAAATCATTGGAAGCAGTAGAAATGTGGTTTATTAGAAGAATGTTGCGAATCCCCTGGACAGCAAAAATAACTAATGAAGAATGTATGAGAAGAGCTGGAGAGACAAAAAACCTTGTCAAAAAGATAAGAGAGAGACAATGTACTTTCATAGGACATGCAATGAGAAGAGGGGGCATTGAAAATATTATAACAACAGGAAAAATAGAAGGAAGAATATCAAGAGGAAGACCAAGAGAAATGATACTGGACAGTCTGACGGGATGGTGTGAGAGGAGATCACCAACTGAGCTGGTGGCCTGCATGAAGGATCGGGTACTCTGGAGAAGCATAATAGCCAACGCCAGTCGGCACGGCACCTGATGATGATGATGACTCCAAATCTACTTCAAAGTATAATCTCAACATTTACTACTTTATTTATTACTTCACTTTTTACACATTTCCCTCGAAAGTACAAAACTATTAAGTAGAGATGAGAAAAATATGAAGAAAATTAATGGTACTTTGAAATTGAAACATTCTTTATAAAATTTTCCACCATAATAATAAATTCAAAGCACGGCCGGTAACTTAGTGCACCACGTAACTAACGGGTTTAACTGGGATTTTAGAGCTTTTTATGATGGGGGAAAAACCCATATTCCTGGTATTTACTTCCTTCTCCAGATTACATTAAATTTGGTGGACGTCTCAAATCCTAGGCATCTCTAACACCCTCCTTCTCATCATCATCATCATTATCATCGTCGTCATTATCATCGCCTTTCATTTCCTTGAGAGCATAGGCCACGGATAAAGGCTCTCCAGTCATCCCTGTTCTTGGAATTATTCTCTACATCCTTCCACGTGTATCCCTTGTCTCTGAGGACCGTCATAATTTCTCTTCTCAAAACTAGTCTCCTTCTAGTCGCGTATACAAGGATAAAAGGCACATGTAGATGACACACTACAAGCGCTTTGTCATTTTTGAGGGCATTTAACTCCATAGCTCTGCTTGTGACACAAACTTCTGAAAATAAGTATAGTTATTTGTCACAACTTTACTATAGTCTTATCTTCTTATCTTATATCTTTCCCGTGGCGTTAAACCTCACATAGGGCTCGCAAAGTAGTTCGCCAAGTTTTCCTGTCTTCGGCGAGTCTTTCAACCTCATCAAGGGATTTTATGCCTGTCAATTTGGCCTCTCTTAACAATGACCTCTTCAGAGTTTCACGCGGTCTGCCTCTTTCTCTTTGGCCTGCCGTGTTCCACTTGATAGCTTGTTTTGGGATTCTCTGATCATTTCTTCTCATCACGTGACCAACATTTACTTTTATATAAGTAGCCTTACATTTAATCCGGTAGTACCGGGTTCAAGTCTCAGCTGTGGAATTTTTTTCTGGTAAACCATTTTTTGTCAAAAGTCAACCCAGCCTCTAAAATTTTTTTAAAAAATGGGTACCTGAGATATCTGGGAAGGTAAATGCTGCCAGGCGAGATACTGACCACATCAACCTTTCATATGCCGAAGGTCATGGAAAATACGGGCCTTAACACCATATTCCCCAATATGGCTTAATGGCGTGGAAACGGGAATTTGGCCTTACCTTACCTTAAACTTATACGGGAAAAAGGCTGATTATGTGGAAGATAAATGGCGAAATCTCCTCAGAATGCTCACAAATGATTGTCCCTGCAGCTTTAGGATCCAGGCACCAGAAGAGAGCCTGAAAACCTGTCAGGCCCAGCCAAACCTCCGAGCACAAGTCTGGCCCGGGGGGGGGGGGGGGGGAAGAGGAGCTGAAAGACAAGCTGTGCGACCCTCTCCCCACCCCGAACTCCAAGCCTGGAGAAAACGGGCTTCATAGGGCGAAACGGGCTGCAGATGTAGCAGTTTTCCATGAATGCTCAAGAAGAAGAAGAAGAAGAAGAAGAAGAAGAAGAGGAAATGATTAAATTAAATTATTAAAATACGCTATACCCGCCAACAGAGAACTGGACTTTAAAAAGTTCGTTATGCACTGCATCAGAAATGATCAAAGTGGAGCAACGGTACTCTGCGTTTTTTTTTAAAGGGGGGGGGGGGGTGGAGACCGAATGATAGCGGATATCTAGAGAAGCAGTCTGGTGGCCAAGGTGAAGACCTTTTATTTGGACTGTCCTAGAAATGTGTTCTGGGTCCGTGAAAAGTAAATAAATTATTTATAAATTACTAGAAAAGTTATATATAACAGTACAGTACCGCACTATAATAAATTCTAAGTGCTCTATTCACTTTTATTTGTTTTTAAACAGCATTCATGTGAGTTTATAAATGATCTCCTCTCACCATTTCTTCCTCCTGTATGATTTTTGTATGATTAAGGCTCACGCCGAAATGCCACAACTGTGTACTCGTTAAGTAATAAAGCTGTTCCTACATTTTTTTTTTCCCTCTAGCTTATACATTATAATAAACTGATACATTTCTAACATTTAAAATACTTTTATTTTAAATTTAAGATTTTATTTTTAAAAAATAGAATATTTCGGTCTTTTCAAGCCGCGTGTAACCGAAACCGCGATTGATGAAACAGCGGATACGAGAGGAATACTGCATAATTTTCAAATACATATCGATTCCAAGCTTCCCTCCGAATGTGATATACAGATACTCCAGCAGCGATCCATTCCGACTGCCGTGTCGTAAAGCGAAATTGCCGTAAATCGAATTTCATACAGGTCAGTTTATGGTACTTTAATGTCAGTTTAAAAAAGGACGTTTTAAAACATAAAAAGAAACTATAAAAATATAATTATAATTTCTACAGATACATTAAAATAATTCGTTTTAAATAAGTAGCGTATGTTCAAAAAAGGTCATTTCTCCTCTTTTATGTTCCAGCGGGAGATGGTCAGAGAAGCGAACCGTTGTAAAGCGGGACTTTGTATAGCGGGGGAATATCTGCATTGCAAGAGACTGAATATTCTGTTTGTTTATAATGAGTAACCGCTCCTGTTTCCTTGGTGACTCAGATACCCGGATGTAACACAAGCTGGGACTGCTAGTATTCAAACATTTAAACTTAAGATGTTTGTCAACTTTTATTTCTATGTCAGAATATTCACGAGTGCCAGTGGTTCATACAATGGCTTGCTGATCGAAAGATAGCGGGCCCGATTCTCCTCAGCGAGTCAGCGTCGCTCTTTCGGAGCACCAAGATCGATGCAGATTCTCGAAAGTGAGTACCGTTGCGGAAGAAAAGGCAGGAAGGACAGGTGCTACCAACCCTACATGGCATCAATGTAGTGGCCTAGAAATCTGAAGGCACGAACACTTCACGTCCCACCCAGGCAAGAGACATAGCTTCTTCACGACCTCCAGAGTTGGCTGAGTGGTTAGGGCGCTCGGTTTACTAATCTGGTCGTGCCGGGTTCAAGTCCCGGCAGTGGGGGTTGTTTCTGGTACCACCTCACCAAAAAAGGACCTCGGGGTCCACCCAGCCTCTTAAAATGGGCATCAGAGAAATCTGGGTAGGTAAATGCGACCAGGCGAGATACTGACCACGTCACACTTTCATGTGCCGAAGGTCAGGGAAAATACAGGCCTAACATGGTATTTCCCAATGTGCCTTAATGACATGGAAACGGGAATTTTACCTTTTTACCTTTAACTCAGGTAACATACAGTGGTAAATTCTTGAGAAATGTTCTCTCTCTCTCTCTCTCTCTCTCTCTCTCTCTCTCTCTCTCTCTCTCTCTCAGAATTTGACATTTTCTAATCGTGAATCTAACCGCTAAGCTTCTATTGAGAAGACCTTCTGTTGACGGCTTTTAGCTCAGATTTTGAAAACCTTTCTTTCTTTGACGTTTTTTACTAAAACAGGAAATTATGTAAAACAGGTACATTAAAAAAAAAACTGGATCTTTCCATAAACGTAAATGTCGAATAGAGAATTCCTAATATCGTGAAGACCCGATGTTAAACCAACAATAGTCTTTGTTGTTTAGAAGAATCTTATGGGGGAAAAAAGAAAAAGTGAAGAGTGGTAGTAATGAAAGTAGCAGTGATTGTTACTTTGGTGTTAGCTGTAGCAATCGTGTGGAAATATGTTAGTTTGTGATGTTTTTATGTGGTGGTAATTGTAATACTAGTAATAGTAGTAGTTGCAGTAACATTAGTAGTAATAGTAGTAGTAGAAGTAGGTGTAGTAATAATGATAGTAGTAGTTATAGTAGTGGTAGTAGTAGTAGCAGTAGTAGTAGTAGTAGTAATAGTAGTAGTAATAGTAGTAGTAGTAGCAGTAGTAGTAGTAGTAATAGTAGTAGTAGTAGCAGTAGTAGTAGTAGTAGTAGTAGTAGTAGCAGTAGTAGTAGTAGTAGCAGTAGTAGTAGTAGTAGTAGTAGTAGTAGTAGTTGTAGCAATAGTAGTAGCTTTTGTAGTAAAGTTGCTGTAATAGTATACCGGCAGCTATAGTATTAGCCGTAGTTGACGAGTAACAGTAGTAGTTGTGTAATAATATTTGTAAAAGTATTATTAGTGGTAATAGTAGTAGTAGCAGTAGCAGTAGTAATACTAGTAGCAACAGTAGTAGTTTGACAATAGCTGCATTGGTAGTAGTGGAAGAATTGTATTACCAGCAGCAGTGGTAGTATTAGTTTTCGTAGTAGTAGTAGTAGTAGTAGTAGTAGTAGTAGTAGTAGCAGTAGTATTAATAGTAGTAGTAGTGTTAGTAGTAGTGGCAGTAGCAGCAGCAGCAGTAGTAATAGTAGTAGTAGTAGTAATAGTAGTAGTAGTAGTAGCAGTAGTAGTAGTAGTTTTAGTATTAGTAGTAACAGTACTAGTAATAATAGCAGCAACATTAGCATCAGTGTAAGACAGTATGTGGTCTCTGAGAGCAACTAATAAAGGCCTTAGGCTGCAAACGGTTCATGACATCAATGCATCCTTTTGGAGAAGAGAGCAATCGCAATCTTGAAATTGTGTAATCTTTCGGTAAGCCGAGATGTAGTCTTCTTCTTCTTCCTTCCTTCCGCTGTGTGCTTTTATCTTCCCCTGTGTGCTTTTATCTTCCCCTGTGTGCTTTTATCTTCCGCTGTGTGCTTTTATCTTCCCCTGTGTGCTTTTATCTATGTAGTTTAATTATCTTCTTTGAGTTTTAAACACATGATGCGGGCAATAGTTAATTTTATCAAACATGGTAACTTGGCAGCAATGATCTATGAGATATCCAATGAACGACGATAATGATTTATGATAAAATTGACGCTCAAATCGCTAATGCATTTTTTTATTTAAAAAAAAAAGTATAGATTTGTTGCTGAAGTCACCTTAGGCTCCAATATCACATTATACACCAAATATCAATTTTTATATCATACTACTCTGATTACTTCTCTGATTACTTCTCTGATTATTTCTCTGATCATCATGGATCCCAACTGTTGTAAATGAGCAGAGGACTTTTATTTGCAAAACACCTTTCATGTTTTATTTACTTATTTATTTATTTTTGCAATTAGTCGTATAAGTATAACTCTGACTCGGAGAAGGGAACTTTGACTGTGGTCAGAAACTATCTAAAGTCTTTTAATAGCGGTCAAAGCTACCTTATACATCAGGCTACACAGTGAATCATTGAATGTTTTGTTTTGAACATTTGCTTCGCTTGATTCTCGTTCATGTGATATGTCCCCTTTCCAGAACGATGTCCCTCTCACAGCCTCCCTGAAGGCAATACAGTCTTACCCAAGTTGGCCGGCGTCTTACAGTGACACATTCAGATTTTCCGTTATGTCCTGAGTCGACCAGCGACGAGGTCGCCCCTTTTCTCTTCTGCCGGGCACTATGCCTTCTACTACCAACCTCTCCAAGCTGTCGTGTCTCTTGATGTGGCCAAAGTATCTCAGCTTTCTAATTTTATGGTGCAAACGACCCAGTTATCTTCGACACTTAATCTCATCAATTTCTCTTTCTATCCACGATATTCAAGTGCCCTTCTGTAACATCTCATTTCAAACGCTGTTATTCTCTTTTCTAGTGATTTGTTATGTGTCCCTATTTCACATCCATATGTTTCCACTGAGACTATGTAATCTCTTAGTAAACAGAACTTTTCTTATTGATAATCGTAGCTTGCAACATACTCTTCATCTGTGCTAGTTTCTGTGATGGAACTGCCACTCTTCATTTGATTTCCACTGCGCAGTCGCCATTGGCGGTGATGACTGGACCTAGATATTCAGATTTTAAAAAGTTTTCAAGCTCTTGATGGTCCAGTGTTACTTTGGGCTTGCTTCTTATTTTGTCAGTTATCATTACTTTGTTTTTGCTGGTGTTTAAAAAGAGATTCTGAGCTTTGCTGTGTCGTTCGTTTGAGAGAAGCAGCTGTTTGCAGTCCTTCTGTGCTGTTTGATGGAAGGACAATATGACCGGCGTATCTAATTTATGGAATCCTGTGCCCCCCCCCTCCGATGTTGCTCATATTTGTTGATTCTTCTTCTTCTTCTTCTTCTTCTTCTTCTTCTTCTTCTTCTTCTTCTTCTTCTTCTTCTTCTTCTTCTTCTTCAACTTCTTATTCAACTTCTTCTGCTTCTTCTTCTTCTGCTGCTTCTTATTCTTCTTCTTCTTATTCTTATTCTTCTTCTTCTTCAACTTCTTATTCAACTTCTTCTGCTTCTTCTTCTTCTGCTTCTTCTTCTTCTTTCTTCTTCTTCTTCTTCTTCTTCTTCTTCTTCTTCTTCAACTTCTTATTCAACTTCTTCTTCTTCTTCTTCTTCTTCAGCTTTCCGAGCCATTAAGGCTCATTGCCACTGATAAAGTTCGGCTCAGTTCCTATCTGTTCCTAATCTTCTGTCTCCAGTTAGTGACACCAGTTTCTTTTATATCCTCTTCTTTGTTATCTTTCCATCTTTGTCTTGGTCTACCCCTTGGTCTTGTCTCCGTCATGTCTTGTGCATAGATCATTTTCGTTTGTCTGTTCTCTTCCATTCTTTCTACGTGTCCAAACCAGAGTAAGCTGTTCAGTTCAGTGCTTTCTAGCTCTCCATTCTCCTTTGCTGGCATCCTTTATGGGCCAAGAGATTCTTCTCAGGATCTTGTTCTCAAAGATCTGCAATTGCTGTTCATCTTTCTTTGTTGTACTCCACGTTTCTGATCCATATATGACTTGTTGATTATTATGTTTCCATTTATGTCTTTCTGATTTCTTTGCTCTCTCGCTGTATTAGTCAAGCTCTGATCTCCCAGCTTATAGTATTCTAACAATGAATCATATTTTTATGCTGGAGTGAATCACATGTTTTTTTTCCTTTTCTGAATGAAAGCATTGACAAAAAATATTTATAAAAGCTCGTTTATAGTTGGACCCCAGTCTGAAATAAACGATAAAGTTGAAGGAGCAACTGAAAGTACCGAGTAGCGTGCCAGTGTGCCACATTACATAAGTCAGAATCTTGTAAATGTAGGCAGTTTCTGAGATTGTGTAGTTAGCAAAAACTCTGATGAATTTGGGTACACAGCAAATGATTGACATGATTGATAACATCAAAACAACGCTCATTAGCTTCCTCTCTTTGTAACTTAGCTTTTGTATTTTTGTGCTTAAATTTGTTTCTTGCTTGCTCTTGTCTTGAACTTCAGGATTTCGGATGGACGAGGATATTTTGAGGGCGTAGATCATCCATACTGTACAGACGAGTATTATAATTTGTGAAATCAGTGACAGAAGGAAAGATGAACTTACATCGATTATGAATTCCGTTTCTTTTGAAATTGTGGAGATTAATCTAATGATTACCCGTTCGTGTCGTACAGTTAAGTTGGTCGTCGGCTTTGATGATGTAACCTTGACCTTCTCAAACCGTTCTCCAATGTACACAGGTAAATACACTCCGGCGTGTACAACGTAAATCGTTGCTATGACAACAGTACACCGTGTTCTCGTAAAAAGCTGCCTCACCCGGAAAGGAGAAACGACACAGAAACATCTTTCCGCGGACAGCAGGGCTGTGATCCAGCAGGAAATGAGAAACGTGCAGGTTCGAGTCCAGCCAAACGCCTGGTAGCTGACCGAATTCAAGTCCACGGGGCTCTCTTGGTACAGATTCTTCAGAGCGTCACAGATGTTTCTGGCCAGGGTTGTAGCAACCACGGCAAGATCTGTAAACGAGAGAGCAAACAGCCCGACGCTCATACTATCTTTTAAACCAATTTTGATGAAAACCGCCATGTTCAGAGAGTTACAGATAACTCCCAACAGCGCTACCGCCCCCTGGAGGACAGTGAGCAAAGAAACTTCCACAAAGTTGACAGTATCTTCATCCAAACGTATCACATTGTTATCTGTAAATTTGGTCCATAGAAAAGCAGAACTTTCAGTGACACCAGACATGGCGGACATTCTTTCTGAAATAGGAAACACTGAAAATGATCTGGATAAATCTAAATTAGAGGAAGATCTTTTCTTTGTGGAAAAAGAAACAATGAGATCGGTACACAGGAAAACGAGGAAGGAGTTGAGCAAGGTAGGATTAGAATGGAGTGTTTTTATGTAAGGCATGCGCCAACGCAAAATGATAAGAAAACGACTAATGTAGCCCCCTGGGAACAACTGTGTTAAGAGCACACTTATCTTAACATAGTGTTTGTGAGACAGGGAACATAGATCTGTTTGCTTAAAAACTCTGACCTACCTCTGTAGCCCAGAAACTTGTAGCAGTCAACACTAATTGTAATTGTTATTTTTGCAAAATGTAATGTCAGGTTGGTGGACAGATGGGGACATGGAGATCTCTGGCGGGGATGAGGGAAGTCTGGTGTGAAACCAATGAATCCAGGACGTGACAAGCCTATTGGTCTTTACAACAATGGCTATCAGAATGATGTAAACAAAATAGAGCCAGTAGACTATGGGTGGCGGGGAATGGATATCGTTGAAGCACTCATCAGATTCCTCATCTCAAAGTCAGAGTGTCTTTGTGGAACTGTCTCAAACCATCTGACATGGAGAAGGCGCTTAAGTACAGCTACCAGAGGCTGGAAAACAAAGTTTTGGCCAGGCCAGCCACACTGTCTTCATGGCAGTCCGAGCAAGACCACAGTCTGCCCTAGCAAGGAAAGGTGCTGAAGTCGGAGTTACCCAGCCAAAAGGCGCATCGCAAAAATCAGGGTAACACGCATTATCGCTAATGAAATGTCTCTATCTGCAGTTTTCAAGCATGGTGCTCGCCCTGTGAAGACTAACCAGGCAGGTGCAGTGCCGGGCCCCCTGCCTCGAAAGGGTCCACCCAATGCTACTGGAGGTCCTCTCAGTTCGTCTTGTGGAGTCAGGAGACATGAGAGTAGAGCTACTGGCCAAAAAATACAACAGAAGAAAAGCCAAAAAGCAAGAACTTAAAATAATGCAGTGGAATGCTGAGGGTGTCAGCAGTGTTAGAGATGGCTATAGCAAAAAGGTTGAACTAGAGAACATACTTTTTGCAGAGCAGGTAAGTATATGCTGCATACAGGAGACACACCTAACCAAAGATGCCGCCTTTAAAATCAGAGGCTACCAGTGCTTTAGATCAGACCGACAGGACAGAAGAAAAGGAGGAGTACTCACACTTGTTAAGAATAACATCAGCGCATGTCAGGTGGGAGTGTACATGGAAGGAGCCGAATACCAGATGATCCATCTAAAAAGTAATAATACAGATTTCCACCTCCTTAACTATTACTGTCCTAATGACCGCCCACTTGCTTTAGGAACAATCCCACACAAAGAGAGACTGATGGTCTGTGGTGATTTTAACAGTCATTCCCAGAGCTGGGGCTATGACCACATAGACAAAGAGGAGAGGAAGTTGAGAGCTGGCAGGATGATAATGGACTTCTCCTGATCAACCAGCCAATGGATGCCCCAACATTTTACTCAAGGGCATGGATACAAAATCAACACCAGATCTGGCATTCCACTCTCCAGATCTGAAGTGGAACATTACACGTGAAGTTGGAAAACAACTTGGAGGTAGCGACCATCGACCAGTCTTCCTGACAATAGAAAATGAACTCCTTAACACCAGTAACCCTCTCCCCAGATGGAACTATAAAAAAGCAAACTGGACAATGTACAGACATCGTACAGGTACCCTGGTGGGACAGCTGTCCATAGAAGGTAAGGATATTAACAGCATAGTGAAGGAATTCAATGCTTGTATCCTTCAGGCCGCTCGTGAAACCATTCCCAGAGGAGCTCGCAGGGACTATAAACCATACTGGTCTAGTGAGCTGGGAAAACTCCATGATGACGTGGAAGCAGCTCGAAAGCAAGCAGAAAATAGACCATGCCAAGAACACCACAATAATTACCAACATTCTAAGGCCAAATTTCAGAGAAGCTGCAAGCCAGACGGGAAAGTTGGAGAGAGAAAACAGAGTCCCTAAACTTTGAAAAGGATGGAAGGAAACTGTGGAAACTAATCAAACAGTTAAATGATGAGAGTACTGGAAGAAGTACAAAGGTTACACTAATAGAGGATGGGAAAACTCTTACAGGTAAGCAGGTAGCAGATCACTTTGCTCGCATTTTGCACAGGACTGCAACATTGATATCCATCCAGAGAAGGAGCGTACAGTGCGCATCGAGCCACAGAAAGAGGAGGAACAAGTCAGAAAAGTGGAGGTCATGGATGCACCAATCACACGCAGTGAGTTAGACCTAGCAGTTAGTAAACTGAAACCAAGGAAATCACCAGGACCAGATGGAGTGTCCAATGAAATGATCAAGAACCTGGGAATGGCAGCAATGGGAAAGCTGTTGGATATTTTCAATATGTGCTGGAGCACAGGTAAGTTACCTCAAATCTGGAAGGAAGCAAGCATGGTACCACTGCTAAAACCAGGGAAAAACAGTGATACTGCCTCCAGCTACAAGCCAATCAGTCTCACTAGCTGCCTATGCAAAACGATGGAACGCATCATTGACCTGAGGCTAAAATGGTACCTAGAAAGTGAAAACCTTCTCGTTCCACAACAAGCAAGATTTAGGCAGTACTACAGTACGGAAGATCAAGTGACCTATCTCTCTCAAGAGATTGAGGATGCATTCCAAGAGAAAAACCTTGTACTAGCAGCGTGGATAGACCTGAAGAAAGCCTTTGATAAAGTATGGAAAAAGGTCTGCTGTGGAAACTAAGAAACTGCAATGTGAATGGAAGACTGTACAACTGGATAAAGTCCTATTTACACAATAGAAGAGCTAGAGTAGTAATGGATGGACACAACAGCCAAAAGTACTTCTGCGACACGGTGTACCACAAGGAGGAGTCCTTTCACTACACTATTCCTTGTATTCATTAATGACCTGGTCAAGGAACTTCCCTATGGAATCAAAGCGGCACTGTATGCAGATGATCTGGTCATGTGGTGTACAGATGAATATGCGACAGTTGCTACACAGAGACTCCAAAGAGCAGCAGACATCTTGACATCATGGACAAACAAATGGTGTGTAAGTATCAACACAGAGAAATCAAGTACCACTCTGTTCACCCTCTCATCTAAACAGAAAGCAGGTAAGATCTTTGTAAATGAAATACCCTTAAGGATGGACAACCAACCCACTTACTTAGGAGTGACTCTTGACTCAAAACTGACGTGGAAGCAACACATCAACCGTGCAGAAGCAAAAGCCAGAAGAAAACTAGCCATATTAAGAAAATTGAGTGGAACCACATGGGGAGCTAGTGAAAGAATCCTCAAGAATGTATATCAGTAAAGTATTCTACCACATTTAGAATATGGCTCAACATCTTGGTGCACAGCATCAAACACTACGCTGCATAATCTAGACAAGGTTCAAAATCAGTCACTACGGATTATCACAGGTGCCATGAGGTCCACACCAATAGTAGAAATGCAGAAAATAGTTGGTGTTCAAGCGCTAAAGGAACGTAGAGACACAAAGGTCATGACCATGGGAGAAAAATTCCTTAGCTCTGTAAGCCATCCCCTGAAGGAGAGATTCAATAACTTGGCATTAGGACGGCTTAAAAGAAGCAGCTTCATTCATCAGGCCAAGCGTATGCGTAAGCTGATACCTGACCTTCCAACTGTAGTCGCTCCATTATCATCTGCACCAGAGCATACACCGTGGAAAGAAGCAGATTATACACAAATAACTATTCAGACTGAAGTGAAAGGTGTGCAGAATGGTGAGATGCAGAGCAGTCTTGTAAGATCAACAGCCACACTTAGTGTTCTAGATGACAAATATCCATGTGACACCTGGATACATGTGTATACAGATGGATCTGCACATAATGCCATAAAGAATGGAGGGGCAGGAGCATATATTGAATATCCAAACAACACCATTGACAAGATTTCCATACCCACTGGTAAATACTGCAACAACTTTGATGCAGAAGTTAGGGCAATTATTGCTGCAGTTGAAAAACTATCAGACTCCAGAACTGATACATGTCCTGTAGTAATTCTCACAGATGCAAGATCAGTACTGGAGGCTCTTCAGTGCAACAAACTACCAGACCTTAAGGATGCCTTGTCAAAAATTGGCTTACAACATGGAGTCACTTTGCAATGGATTCCCTCCCACTGTGGGATACCAGGCAATGAGAAAGCTGACCATCTGGCCAAAGAGGGCACTGAAATGGAGCAGCCAGACATACCAATCACTTATAATCAGAAGAAAAGCATGATAAAAACCTACAGGAAGCCACAAACACCACCACATGATGACTATCACATGCTAAACAGAAAGGAACAAGTCACCATCTTCCGTCTCCGAACAGGACACAGCCGACTCCGAAGTCATATGTATACAAAGTTTAAGGTTGGTACTACTAATCTGTGTACATGTGCCCAGGTGCCCCAAACTGTGGAACATATCCTCCAGAACTGCATCAACTACGAGTCACTGAGAAATAATTACTGGCCCAGTGAAACCACTAAAGAAGATAAGCTCTATGGTTCCATACATGAATTACAAAAACAGTGAAATTTATCCAAGAGACAGGACTGCAGATATAGACAGACAGTGCGAACGAAGAAGAAGAAGAAGACTAATGTAGAACTCTGGTCTGCTGGTAGATGAGCAACCGCGTAACACTACTTAACCACTGGTTACGAATCACGTGATATGGTCCAGGTTTCTGTTCTTAGTCACTGTCTTAAATCTGTTTTTCCTCGTGTCTTAAATTGCTCGTTCTTTACATTTCTGAGGGTTACCCGACGTTTTGTGCTCTCACATTAGTACAGATATATTTCTTTTTTATTTCCTAAATCTTTCAGATCACATTCATCATCATCATCATGCTGTGCGATCTACTACGGTTTGGCTGCACTGCTCCTCCAACTCTGTTAACTACGTTATGTATCTGATTGACTGTAACTAATGTTTTAGACTATGGTACTACAAAATATTACAAATAATATACTCTTCAATGGCTAGTAAAATAGGATAAAATAGGATAAAATAAAAATAATGAAGGTTCTCATTAATGACGAAGGACAAATATACGTAAAAGGAACAGATGTTGAAGAAGTAAACCATTTTCCATATCTCGGCAGCTATATAGACCACAATGATGACAAGAGACAAGAAGTTAGAATTCGAATTGCCAAACCAGCATTGACCTTGAAGAATCTTGAGAACATATGGCATTCAAACAAAAGTTATAAGCCCAAAAAACCAAATTAAGATTATTCAATTCAAACGTAATATCCACCCCCATTTATGCATGCGAAAGCTGGAAAACAACTAAAGAAATAGACAAGAAATTAGACTCTTTCGAAAACAAATGCCTAAGGAAAATACTCGATATAAAGTGGAATGAATT
Organism: Achatina immaculata; assembly: GCA_009760885.1. NCBI lineage: Eukaryota > Metazoa > Mollusca > Gastropoda > Stylommatophora > Achatinidae > Lissachatina > Lissachatina immaculata. The sequence goes on from CM019710.1 coordinate 5,132,719, forward strand.
CAAGAACAGCGCAGAGATCAGACAGATGAGCAAACAACAACCTGTCTCATGGTTCATCAGAAAAAAGAAGATGGACATACGTCGGTCACGTGATGAGAAGAAACAATCAAAGAATCCTCAAACAAGCCATCAAATGGAACACAACAGGCCGAAGAAAAAGAGGTCGACCACGTGAAACTCTAAAGAGGACATTGTTAAGAGAAGCCAATTCAATGGGCATAACATCCCTTGATGAGATTGAAAAACTCGCCGAAGACAGGACATCTTGGCGACTTAACATGCGGGTTCTATGTGACGTTTAGCGGCACGGTAAGGATGTAAGATGTAAGATGTAATATGTAAGATGTAAGATGTAAAATGTAATATGTAAGATGTAAGAATACAAAATATGATCTGGAATAGTGCGAACTTTTGCTATAAAAACCCCCCTGGGAACAACTGTGTTAAGAGCACACTTATCTTAACATAGTTTTTGTGAGACAGGGAACATAGATCTGTTTGCTTAAAAACTCTGACCTACTTCTGTAGCCCAGAAACTTGTAGCAATCAACACTAATTGTAATTGTTATTTTTGTAAAATGTAATGTCAGGTTGGTGGACGGATGTGGACATGGAGATCTCTGGCGGGGATGAGGGAAGTCTGGTGTGAAACCAATGAATCCAGGACGTGACAAGCCTATGGGTCTTTACAACAATGGCTATCAGAATGATGTAAACAAAACAGAGCCAGTAGACTATGGGTGGCGGGGAATGGATATCGTTGAAGCACTCATCAGATTCCTCATCTCAAAGTCAGAGTGTCTTTGTGGAACTGTCTCAAAACCATCTGACATGGAGAAGGGGCTTAAGTACAGCCACCAGAGGCTGGAAAACAAAGTTTTGGCCAGGCCAGCCACACTGTCTTCATGGCAGTCCGAGCAAGACCAAAGTCTGCCCTAGCAAGGAAAGGTGCTGAAGTCGGAGTTACCCAGTCAAAAGGCGCATCGCAAAAATCAGGGTAACACGCATTATCGCTAATGAATGTGAACGAAGAAGAAGAAGAAGAAGAAGAAGCAGCTATAAAAACATAAGTGGTCATTTAATACTATTTTAAGCACTGTCTCCTTTAGACTACTGGCTATACAAAATCCCCAGCGTTTCTTCCGTTGTTGGAATGCTTCCCGCAACACACTTTCTGTGTATTCTCCATTCAAGTTTCTATTAGACCAAGTTTGAGAAACAGGAAAAAGTCTACTAGGGCTAAGTCGGGAGAATAGGGTGGATGAGACACAAAGGATGTCTGATTTTGTGCCCGATAGCTTCACTACCGCTAGAAATTTTCAGACGCCGTGCTGCTACAGGAGAACCTAAAACTGCCGCGCCAGGAAAAATAGATTGTGAAATAGTGCAGTATAAACAACAATAAGAGCTGTGAGACTGTAAACTACCCAGTCATTGTCTAAGGACTGTAGCAGTATGTGTACAAATGCCGGAAACTGTAAAATTCTATTAGTCAGTCATTTGACGTCCCTTGCGAAACTTTGACTCCTTAACATCTCTCCTTTAGGGCTCTCGGTTGTAAGCAAGATGCCCTGCTGCTGATGCATCAATTCGCAGATTATCAACGATATCTTGCAGCCATTTTCGTCTTTGTCTTCCACTCTTTCTTTTTCCCATTATGTACCCTTTTAAGGTGGTCTTCTCCAAATTATTATAACGTTTAATGTGTCCAGTATATTTAAGTTTTCTCTGCTTAATCCTTTTTACTCGCCAGCTTGCGTCAGTATTAAGTTCTAATAGTATGGATACATTATCTTAACTACATTATTGTCTTATTGAAAATTCACCAAATTTGTACTGTATTTTTTCTGCAAGTTCTTGTAGTATAGATATATTTGTTCCTTTTTGTGTTGTGATATTTGAAGAACTCTTCTGTAGCATTTACATTCAAAGGCATTTATGTGTTTCTCAGCTGTTTTGTTAAGTGTCCAGGTCTCACAGGTATATGTTGCGATGGGAATGATGTATGCCCTTAAAAATCTTATTTTTGTAGTCCTGTCTGGTCCTCCCCACAGATTTTTTAGTTGTTTTAAAATGTTATAGAGTTGCAAAGCTGTATACTAGTATAAAAAAAAACCAATTTAAGCATAATGCAAATCTCTGTACTAGAGGACCCCATTGCCAAAATGTTTCATCACAAGAGGTCATAAAATGTTGTGGTTTTTTAAGAACTAGCTAATTTATCAGCCACTACCAAATACTACACAATTCTGTACAAAACAGACGCAAAACTCTTCAACTTTGAGAGACTGTTAAAAATCTAAAATAGTACTAGTGTTCGTAAAAGTATATAACTGCAAGAGCGCGTAGAAAACTCTGTAAGATTCATAGAGACACTAAATCTCTCTAATAATATTAGTGTCTGCGAGCTCTATAAGAGTACTGTAGACTAGTAGTTGCGTCGGGGAACTAGCGAAAACTAAAAATGTGTGACAAGCTACGAACAAGAAAACAAAGTTATATTTACTAAGAGCTTACATATTCCCAGTGGTAACATAAGGATGCGAAACATGGACACTTAACAAATCACTAGAAAGGAGAATAACAGCATTTGAAATGAAATGTTACAGAAGGGTACCTAGTATATTACGGATATGAAGAAAATCAAATAAAGAGATACTGATAAGGTTAGATGTCCCAGAAAACATCAGAATTGCAAAGCTGGGATACCTCGGCCACATCGAGAGACACGACAGCTTGGAGAGGTTGGTAGTAGCAGACATAGTGCCCGGCAGAAGAGAAAACGGACGACCTCTTCGCTGGTGGACTCAGGACATCACGGAAAGTCTGAATGTGTTACTACAAGACGCCGGTCAACTTGGGCAAGATCGTATTGTGTTCAGGGAGGCTGTGAGAGGGACAGCGTTCTGGAAATTGCCACGTCACAAGAAGAAGAAGAAGAAGAAGAAGAATATAGAATGTAAAACTACCTAATATTTCTGATGACCAAAAACGTCCAAAGTCCGAGATGCGTATGAAAGTCTTCTTTTCTTGCACAAAGGGAGGCAAATCTGTTATAAGAAAATACTTTAAAATGCACTAGCTATCTGTGGATATACAAATTCTAAAACTCTACGTTAGGTTAATTATATTAAATCATATTTTATCTATAACTACTCTAATCTGTTATCATTTCTGTTTAGTTGTTTAAAAGAACACTCTCTGCAGCTTTTCCTTTTCCTTTTCCTCTTAATGTCAGCTCACAGACTCTGAAGGCAAATGAAATGTTATTTATGTGAATTTCGCGTTTCCTTGTAGAGAATACAACCCTTTCTCTCTCTCTCTCTCTCTCTCTCTCTCTCTCTCTCTCTCTCTCTCTCGGTTGTTACAATGACCACCAGTATTTTATAAATACCGGGAAAATGTCAAGAATAAATGGTTCTTCGCTGCACAAAAATTTCAATGCAAGTTCTACATTCATCTTTCATGAACCACAGATATATATTCATTTTTATTGAACGCAAAATTGGTCTCAAAGAAATCTGGATAATAATCTCCCATTACATTATCTTCTGATCGGCTACTGCTAAATTATCTTCAGAAAACGGATAAATTTTACATCAATGATTTTTTTTTTCCCATTAGCACTAAAAAGCCCGTAATTTGTTACAAAATTTTACAATAACAGAAGATCCACACATACGGCGTACTCAAAATCTGCATTTATGAATTTATTTCAAATTGCATGTTTCTTTTCATTACACGAAATGAAATTGCTTTAAAACTACTCGCTCTCTCACTCCCACCCCACCCCACATAATGAAAGCTGCCGTCCCATGCGGGTGCAGCCATTTTAAAATCTTTTTTTTTTTCCTAGCCATATAAAATTCGCAATAGAGGGCTCACCTGGGCAAGAGCAGAAAAAAAAGGCGAAGGACAGGCATTTGTGGAAAACCCTTGCGGAAGCCCCTTGTGCCCTGGGCACTTAAGGTTCAGAGAGAGATATAAAATTCGCACATTTTTTTGTTATTTGTTATTAGTTAGTTCTTTTTCCTTTCTTTCACACAAAAGCGGAAGCAAGTTTGGAAAAATTCTTACACATATATACACTTTGAATTTGGCGGGTTGGTTAGCTGTGTGGTTAGGGCGATCGGTTTACTAACCCGGTTGTACCGGGTTCAAATCTCAGCAGTGGGGTTTTTTTTTTAAAATCGGGGTCCACCCAGCTTTTAAAAATAGGTACCAGAGAAATCTTCGGGGGAGGTAAAGTGACCAGGCCGTGATACTGACCACATGACACTTTCATGTGCCGAAGGTCATGGAGAATAAGGGACTAACACCGTATTCCACAATATGTCTTAATGGGGTGTAAACGGAGATTTTATCTTTTACCTTTTTGTTTATATTATACGTGTATATATAAAAGGAACCGTTGAAAAATAGTTCCTCCCCCCCCCTTTCCCACGCTCTTCCTTACTCGCAGGGGTCAGCTTCCAAGTCCCCAACCCCTACTCTCTCTCGCGGGGGGGGGGGAATGCTTGATATTCTGATCGTTTATAAAGAGTAACCGTTCTTGTTTCCTTGGTAACTCAGATATCTGGATGCAAAAAAAAAAAAAAACAGAGAATGCCAACAACTAACTTTAAAATCTTGAAGTTTATATCAGCGAAACAAAACAACAACAAAAAAAACTCATATAATTCCCGCTGCTATTATTATTTCTATATGTTATGTTAATATGTTTCGCTATGGTGCAGTGGTTGGCACACCCGCCTGCTGATTAGAAGATAGCGGGTTCGAATCCCACCGGTTAGTCAGCGTTGCGTTTTTTTTTTTTTTCGGTGCACCAGGATTGTCTCACCATCAGGAAAGAGTTACCTGGGGGCTTAAATGAGACAACAGAGCCACCAAGGACAGGTGCTACCATCCCTACCTGACATCGCTGTAGTGGCCTAGAAATCTGCGAAGGCATTAACACTTTACACGGCCACAGCCAAGGGAGATAATTTTCTTAAGGTCAAGGGACGTAATTTCTTGAAGGACAATGGACATAATTTCTTTAATGCCAAGGGACATAATTTCTTCAAACCCACGGGATATAATTTATATACGGTCTCCAGTTAAATATAATCTTTAATTCCTTTTTTTTCCCCTCAGAATTTCACCTTTTCTAATCATGAATCTATAGTCAGAAAAAATACATAAATAAATAAGGTTTTGTTAAAAGCTGTCACCTCAAATAAGAAAATTTTTCTATGAATTTCAGTTACAAAAACAAGACATTATATATAATGCTTTACAAAGCTGGTATCATTAAAATACTAGATCATTCTATAAACTGAAAGACAAATAGAACATTCTTAATAGGGTCAAGACGTGATGTTAAACCAATAATACTTTTTCTTTTTGCTACTTTGTATCATGTACAGCAACAGAGAAAAGTGAAGAGTGGTGTATCTGATGATCGTGGTGGTTGTTGTGTGGAAAATATGTATTTTTTATAGTTGTATGGCGGTAGTAGTAGTAGTAGTAGCAGCAGCAGCAGTAGTAATAATAGTAGTAGTAGTAGTAGTAGTAGTAGTAGTAGTAGTAGCAGTAGTAGTAATAGTAGTAGTAGCATTCGTAGTATTGGAAGAAGAATAGCAGCAGCAGTAGTAGTAGTAGTAATAGTAATAGTATTAATAATAGTAGTAGTAGTATTAGTAGTAGTAGTAGTAGTAGTAGTAGCAGCAGCAGTAGTAATAGTAGTAGTAGTACTAGTAGTAGTAGTAGTAATAGTAGTAGTAGCATTCGTAGTATTGGAAGAAGAATAGCAGCAGCAGTGGTAGTAGTAGTAATAGTAATAGTATTAATAGTAGTAATAGTAGTATTAGTAGTAGTAGTAGTAGTATTAGTAGTAGTAGCAGCAGTAATAGTAACAGTAATAGTAGTAATATCATTTGCATTAATGGACGAAAAATAGCAGCAGCAATAGTAGTAGTACTAACAGTAGTAGTAATAGTAGCAATATTAATAGTAGCAATAGTAGTAATAGCATTTGTATTAGTGGAAGAAGAATAGTGGCAGCAGTGTTAGTAGCAATAGTAGTAGTAGTAGTAGTAGTAATAGTAGTAGTAATAGTAGTAGTAGTAGTAGTAGTAGTAGTAGTAGTAGTAGTAGTAGTAATAGCATTAGTAGTAGTGGAAAAAGAATACCAACAGTAGTAGTAATAATAATTGTAGTAGTAGTCGTGGTAGTAGTAGTAGCAGTAGTATTAATAGTAATAGTAGAAATAGCAGTAATAGCATTAGTAGTAGTGGAAGAAGAGTGGCAGCAGCAGTAGTAACATAATAGTAGTAGTAGTCGTGGCGGTAGTAGTAGTAGTAGTTGTAGTAGTAGTAGTAGCAGCAGTAGAAGTAATAGTAATGGTAGTAATAGCATTAGTAGTAGCGGAAGAAGAATAGCAGCAGCAGTGGTAGTATTAATAGTAGTAGTAGTAGTAGTAGCAGTGGCAGTAGTAATAATGGTAGTAGTAGTAGTAGTAGTAGTAGTAGTAGTAGTAGTAGTAGTAGTAGTAGTAGTTGTTGTTGTTGTTGTGGTAGTAGTAGCAGTAGGAGTAATAGTAACTGTAGTAATAACATTAGTAGTACTTAAAGAAGTAGTAGTAGTAGTAGTAGTAGTAGTAGAAGTAGTAGTAGTAGTAGTAGTAGTAGTAGTAGTAGTAGTAGTAGTAGTAGAAGTAATAGTAATGGTGGTAGTTAAAGCAACGTTTGAGTTAGTGTAAGACAGTACGTGGTATCGGGAAACATCTAATAAAGGCACTGGTCTACAAAACTCTCTGCGCATCAAAGTCACGCATATATTAGTACACAAGAGCCATCGCCATCTTGAAATCTCATCATCGTTCAGCATGCGGAGGTGTACCTTTCTTCTGATTATTACTTCCGGTATGGTTTTATCTATGTAGTTATCTGTTTTATTTGATTATTACATTTATTTATTACATTTTATCTGCGTATTATGATTATCGCTGATGGATCGAAAGTACACGACTGTGGATATTTCTTTATTTTATGAAACATGATATCTGGAGAGTAATAATATATGAAACATGATATCTAGAAAACAATAATCTATTATATCACACATGACATCTAGAGAGTAATAATCTATTATATGAAACATGATATGTAGAGATTAATAATCTATTATATGAAACATGATATCTAGAAAACAATAATCTATTATATCAAACATGACATCTAGAGAGTAATAATCTATTATATGAAACATGATATGTAGAGAATAATAATCTATTATATGAAATATGATGTCTAGAGAATAATAATCTATTATATCAAACATGACATCTAGAGAGAAATAATCTATTATATGAAACATGATATGTAGAGAATAATAATCTGTTATATGAAACATGATATCTAGAGAGTAATAATATATTATATGAAACATGATATCTAGCGAACAATAAAATATTATATGAAACATAGTAACTAGAGATTAATGGTTTATTTTATGAAACATGAGAACTAAAGAGTAATGGTTTATTTTATGAAACATGATAACTAGAAATTAATGGTTTATTTTATGAAACATGAAAACTAGAGGGTTCTGGTTTATTTTATGAAACATGATTACGACAGAAAATTGGGCACTTTCAGATCAGATAGCGCTGAGCTGATGGGCGTAGACGATCAGCTCTCTCCATCTCGCTCGATCTCCCCTGTCTCGAAACAATTCATTTGTTGCTTTCCTAACCAAAACCGTGCAGCCAGGCCATCTAGGTATACCTATCTCCTTCGCCTTCTCTGTCTTTTGCCACTTATCTTTCCAGTCTTGAGCAATGTTTCGAGATCTTCATGTCTGCTGATGTGTCCGAGGAACTTTAGGTACATGACAAACTAGGGATTATGCAACGCTGATTTCCCTTTTGCTTTCCACCAGGTTGTGTACCGTGCTCTCCACTAGTCTTTGGCTCTGAACTCACAAAATAGCGGGGAAGGGAAAGAGGGGTGGGGGGGGGGATATAGCACCTCTTACTCGCCCATGATCTTTTCACTGAGTTAAAAGGTATTTTATAAAGTTAACAGCCCTGGTCATATCACTGAGCTATGAGGTACTTTATAAAGTTAACATATGGGTGTTTTATGAAAGACAATAACTAGACGACAATGATATGAGAAGATTGATACTGAAACCGACAATGATATGTGAGAAGATTGATACTGAAACTGACAATGATATGTGAGAAGATTGATACTGAAACTGACAATGATATGTGAGAAGATTGATACTGAAACTGACAATGATATGTGAGAAGATTGATACTGAAACTGACAATGATATGTGAGAAGATTGATACTGAAACCGACAATGATATGTGAGAAGATTGATACCGAAACCGACAATGATATGTGAGAAGATTGATGTTGAAACCGACAATGATATGTGAGAAGATTGATGTTGAAACCGACAATGATATGTGAGAAGATTGATGTTGAAACCGACAATGATATGCGAGAAGATTGATGTTGAAACCGACAATGATATGCGAGAAGATTGATGTTGAAACCGCCATGATAGGCGAGAAGATTGATGTTGAAACCGACAATGATATGCGAGAAGATTGATACTGAAACCGACAATGATATGTGAGAAGATTGATGTTGAAACCGACAATGATATGTGAGAAGATTGATACTGAAACCGACAATGATATGTGAGAAGATTGATGCTGAAACCGACAATGATGTGTGAGAAGATTGATACTGAAACCGACAATGATATGTGAGAAGATTGATGATGAAACCAACAATGCTTTTTTATATTAAAAAGTATTATTTATTGCTGAAGTCAGCGTTGGCTCTAATATCGTCTTATACAACCGAAACCAACTTTTACACTGTATATCATATTTCTCTGATTACTGTATTTGTTATTGCTCTCGACTCCTATAAAAGAACAGGGGATTTACGTTTTCAGTATTATTTAATACTTTTCATATTTTGTTCTTCATTTTGGTCTTACAGGTGTAACATTATCCCAGAGAAGGGAACTCTAAACGCGCATAAAAGCTCTCTGACATCTTGTTATCTCAGGTGGAAGTTACCTAATATAACAGGTTCTGGAGAGAGACCAATGACGAATAGAAGGAAAACATTTGATTGGTCAGGCGGTTCCCTTGATCAGTCACACTGGCCCAGTATTGTCGAAATTATTGTTAGAATTCCAGATCAGAGAAAACTGGCTGTCAGCGGAGTAAAAGGGAGGTTTGAGAGTGACAACTGAGGCAAGTGAGGAAGAAAGAATGTGACCAAAATGTTGCAGCTCTAAGGAAGAAACAGATACAGATAGACAGACAGACAGACAGGCAGACAGGCAAACACATAGACAGACAGACAGGCAGACAGGCAAACACATAGACAGACAGACAGACAGACAGACAGACAGACAGATAGATAGATAGATAGATAGATAGATAGATAGATAGATAGATAGATAGATAGATAGATAGATAGATAGATAGATAGATAGATAGATAGATAGATAGATAGATAGATCCTTCTTGCTCACATTTTTCAGTATAGTATCTTCTCTAAAAGTTCCTCTCATCTTGTTATGTTATATCAGGAATCAGCATATAGAAGTAACAGATGAATCTTCTATATTGCATGCTGAAAAAAAGTTCTCGGACACCTGACTAGCCGAGCGATAAATAAATTTGTTAAATCTAGCATGACAATAGTTGTTACTCCCACCAACCAATTAATGACTCAATGAGGAAAACAGAGACAATGATTGTATGCGTAACAACACTGAAACTAGAACAACATTAGAGGACAAGCATTTATTCAAAACAATAAATTGTTAATAGTTTTTTAAAAGACTTTCTCGTCCTCTCTCTTTGTTATTTGTGTCTAAATTCAGGCAGATATCGGATACTACATTGCTGTCTTGTTTTGGTAGATATCGGATATCACATTGCTGTCTTGTTTTGGCAGATATTGGATATGACATTGATATCTTGTTTTGGCAGATATTGGATATAGCATTGCTGTCTTGTTTTGGCAGATATCGGATATCACATTGCTGTCTTGTTTTGGCAGATATTGGATATGACATTGATATCTTGTTTTGGCAGATATCGGATATAACATTGCTATCTTGTTTTGGCAGATATCGGATACCACATTGCTGTCTTGTTTTGGCAGATATCAGATATAATACTGCTGTCTTGTTTTGGCAGATATCGAATACCACAATGGTGTCTTGTTTTTGCAGATAACGGACATAACATTGCTGTCTTGTTTTGGCAGATATCGGATACTACATTGCTGTCTTGTTTTGGCAGATATCGGATATAACATTGCTATCTTATTTTGACAGATATCGGACATATCATTGCTGTCTTGTTTTGGCAGATATCGGATACCACATTGCTGTATTGTTTTGGCAGATATGGGATACCATATTGCTGTCTTGTTTTGGCAAATATCGGATAAAACATTTCTGTCTTGTTTGAGCGGATATCGGATATAACATTGCTGTCTTGTTTTGGCGGATATCATATACTAGTAATAAAAATAGATAGAGGTGTATGGTTCAGTTTTACAGAACGACAGAAAGAGTAAGGAATGTAAGAAAGAACACAAATGACAGAAAATATGAAAGTAAGATGAGAATGTATAAACGAAAAACATACAACACTGAATATGTCGGCGTCAGCCTTTTTGAAGGATTACATAAAACAACATATCATATGCTACAATGCTACAATGCTGTCTTGTTCAGATAGATACCAAATACCACATTTCTGGCTTGTTGCCAGATAAAGCTTGATATAAGTATTATGTAATTCACTCAGAGACATCCTAAAGGTATGTTAACTCTTTCATCTCCCACAAATAACTGTTAATCCTTAAATCTTTTAAAAAAATAAAGTTCACTATTGATTATTTATCATCATCATCATCATCATCATCATCATCATCATCATCATCATCATCATCATCATCATCATCAGTCCTCTGTACTCTCAATGGAGCATAAGGCATCAACAAAGGTCCTCCAGCCAACTATGTCTTGAGCAAGTCAAGATAGCTCATACCATGTCCTTCCTGCTTCCTTTAGTTCTTCCTGTGTTGTGTGTCTCCATGTCACCAGTGGCCTGCCCCTCTTTTCTTTCCCTTGAGGTGCAAGTCAATGCACTATTGTAAACAGTGTAAACAACCTGTTGTTAGGACCCGGGACATTAGGCTGTGAACACTAGTTGGTATACAAGTTGTTGCAAATATATTTTTCAGTTAGTTCGGGATATGTCTCGGTGGGCGAGCCATCGTGTGGTTTTGTGAATGTGATTGGTAATTGATATAGAAGTGTATACTGTGTTACTGTGCCTTGCATTGATTATGTTGTAAGTGTGTGTGATATGTGGTTGTTTGCTATGACCCCATCGAGCACTCCGTTGTCAGTTAGGTTGAACTGTTGGCTAACAAGGACCCGGGTTGTGGTGAGATTTTCTTCGAAATTAGGGTTTGGGATCACAATACTTTTGTCCTGTGTGAAGAATTTTATTACTTAATTACCACTCTCGTAAGTCCCTCACTTCCCTCGTTCTTTTCCTTACAGTACAGGGGAGTCTTGTGCCCAGTGCCCAGGTCACGGGTACCACATAGGGGGCATTAGTAAGACATTTCAAATGTAAGTTTAAAACTGGTCTGCTACTTTAAATATAGAATACAACAACAACGCAAAGCGACCAGACACTGACGGTGTCACACGCGGTTTTGTCCCTTACTTGTGGCAGATCAGATTTTAATGACAGAATCAGCCATGATAGAAACTCTTCAGCAAGTTCCACAAGCAGTCAGCATCTGCCTCCTTCAGAACCATCCTACAAAGACGAGCAGAATCATCGTTGTTCTAAACCAGTGTTTCCCAGACTTGTTCGGGCTGTCGCCCCCTTTTCTCTCAGGCCACATCTTCAACGCCTCTCCCCCCCCCCCAAAAAAAAAGACTTATACAATGACCTAGGATATAGTTCAAAGTTCAAATTTCAGACTCCAGCTTCACTGCCCATATATGCTCCACCGCATGCCGCAGCATCCATCCAAGAGTATGTTTGCTCATAGTTCCAGTCAAATGTTGGTTGTTTACGATATGTTTTTCGCCAAACAGTTCAGATTTCCTGCCAGCACCTTTAATTTGTCCTAGCTCCAGCAGTCGCCTCACAGCTACATTGTTCTTCCATTCCTGCTCTTCATTTTCCCGCAGTCTGACCAGTACAGCCCTTATCCAGTGACAGTCTGCTGTTTATTTTAGTCTGTCCAGCAAGTCTGTCTGCCACATCACTGCCATGTACTCATGCATGCCCTGGACAGTAAAGCCACGTTAGGCTTGTCACAGCTGACTGCCTTAACAGATTAACCCATTCTTTGCGAAGCAAATTCTTCTCAATCTTACGGAGCATACTCTGTGAATCCGTCACAATGACACCATTAACCACATCGTGAGAAACTAACCATTCCATCGCCGTCGACACAGCCTCCATTTCCATTCTCATGCTTGAAGTGCTGACTTCAAAGGGTTCCGAACCCTATGCCACTACTCTTCCATTTCGGTAGTCAACAAAACCCCAACCACTTCTGCTGTTCCGAGTCACTGAGAAATCTGTATATATCACCATGTCGGGAGACCCACAGAGCTGCTGGATGAGATCTTGAACCCAAAGTTCAACTGTTGCATGCGCCCAGTCTCGACAACCTAGGATATGCATTACAGAACTAAACACTCCAGCTAGCAAACCAGTTTATTTAATAATATGAAGGAGTACATTTATAACACCTCTCTCTCTCTCTCTCTCTCTCTCTCTCTCTCTCTCTCTCTGAACCTTAAGTGCCCAGGGCACATGGGGCTTCCGCAAGGGTTTTCCACAAATGCCTGTCCTTCGCCTTTTTTTCTGCTCTTGCCCAGGTGAGCCCTCTATTGCTCAACATCCTTTCTGTTGTTCTTCTCCATGTCTCTTTTGGTCTACCCTTACTTCTGTTCCCCTGTGGTGTCCATCTTAGTGCTATTTTTGGTAGTGAGTTGTCAGTCATTCGGAGCACATGTCCCAACCATCGCCAGCGTCTTTCCTCAATAATTGTTGTCAGTGGTTTCATCTGCATTTCTGCTAATAAGATGTTATTTCTTATGGTGTTTGGCCAAAATATTTTTCTAATTCTTCGTAAACATTTAGTCTGGAAAGAATTCAACTTGTTTTCTATGGTTTTGGTGATTTTCCAGCATTCACTTCCATAGAGTAGTACACTTAGAACATTACTCTTAAATATCCTGATTTTCATATTTATGCTTAGTTTTTTTTATTTCCATATAGTCTGCAGCATTGCAAAAGCCTGGTTTGCTCTAGTAAGTCTGCTGTTGATTTCCTCTGTGCTGTCTCCATTTTCTACTACTCTGCTGTCAAGGTATACAAATTCATTGACCTCCTCCACTAACTTGTTATCTACTCTGAGTACATTTCTGTTGTTCACATTTTGCTTCATTAACTTTGTCTTTCCTACGTTGATCTTTAGTCGTATGTTGTTTGCATTCTGAGTTAGCTTGTTTATTTTATCTTGCATATCTTTGTGACTGCTTGATAATAGACAAATGTCGTCCGCAAAGTCAAGGTCCTCCAGCACTGTGTCAAGGGCCCATTGTAATCCTCTGCGTTTGTCTGATGTTGCCTCCTTCATTAACCAGTCTACTGCCAAGATAAATAATGTTGGTGATAGTACACATCCCTGTTTCACTCCTGTTTGTACCCTAAAGCTGCTGGAGGTATGTTCTCCACAAGATAACTTTGCACTGAAAACCCTCGTATAGGGCTTTGATTACATTAACTATTTTATGGGGGAGGCCATGCTATCTTAGGATTTTCCACAGTGCATCTCTGTTGACACTGTCAAAGGCTTTCTCAAAATCTATGAATAATGCATATGTTGTGCTATGCCACTCATTTGTCTGTTCTAATATTTGTCTAAGTACAAATATGTGGTCTATGCATGATCTTCCTTTACTAAATCCTGCCTGCTCTTTCCGAAGTTTTTCCTCAAGTGTTGGTACAATTCTGTTGATGATTATTCTGCAAAATACTTTACTGGTGAGTGGCAGTAGGGTAATGCCTCTCCAGTTCCCGCAATCTCGGAGGTCACCCTTCTTTGGTAGTTTAACTATAAGCCCAGTTTTCCACTCCTCTGGGGCTTTTTCTAGATCCCAAATTTGTTGTAATATCCGGCAAAGTTGTTTTGGTGTTTCTGTTTCTTCTGCTTTCAACATCTCAGCAGTCACTTCATCTTCACCTGGTGCCCTGTCTGATTTTAGCTTCTTTATCGCCTCCTTTACTTCATTTATTGTTATTGGTCCTGTATTGATGTTTAGCTCCGTTTTTGCTTCAAGTATATCTATTGTTTGTGCTGCTTGTGTTCTGTTTAGTAGGGTGTTAAAGTGTTCCCTCCATCTTTCAATTTCCTACTGCATTATTTTATCAACTTTTAATGTGATGGATGAGTCTCATGTAGGGAAACAAGTTGTATCAATATCAGATTGAAAAGTGCTAAGAAGGAAGCTATTACTGTCCCCGTCTAAGAAGGAAAGTATTACTGCTCCCTTTTAAGAAGAAAGGTATTATGCTCCCGTCTAAGAAGGAAAGTATTACTGCCCCCGTCAAAGAAGAAATGTATTACTGGCCCCGTCTAAGAAGGAAGGTATTACTGCCTCTTGTCTAAGAAGGAAATTATTATTCCCCCCGTCTAAGAAGGAATGTAATACTACCCCCGTCTAAGAAGGAATGTATTACTACCCCCGTCTAAGAATGAAAGTATTACTACCCACGTCTAAGAAGGAAGATATTACTGCCCCCGTCTAAGAAGGAAAGTATTACTACCCCCGTCTAAGAAGGAAGGTATTACTACCCCCGTCTAAGAAGGAAGATATTACTGCCCCCGTCTAAGAAGGAAGGTATTACTACCCCCGTCTAAGAAGGAAAGTATTACTACCCCCGTCTAAGAAGGAAGGTATTACTACCCCCGTCTAAGAAGGAAGATATTACTGCCCCCGTCTAAGAAGGAAGGTATTACTACCCCCGTCTAAGAAGGAAAGTATTACTACCCCCGTCTAAGAAGGAAGATATTACTACCCCGTCTAAGAAGGAAAGTATTACTACCCACGTCTAAGAAGGAAAGTATTACTACCCCGTCTAAGAATGAAAGTATTACTACCCACGTCTAAGAAGGAAAGTATTACTACCCCCGTCTAAGAAGGAAAGTATTACTACCCCCGTCTAAAAAGGAAAGTATTACTACCCCCGTCTAAGAAGGAAGGTATTACTACCCCCGTCTAAGAAGGAAGATATTACTGCCCTCGTCTAAGAAGGAAAGTATTACTACCCCGTCTAAGAAGGAAGGTATTACTACCCCGTCTAAGAAGGAAGGTATTACTACCCCGTCTAAGAAGGAAGATATTACTGCCCCCGTCTAAGAAGGAAAGTATTACTACCCCCGTCTAAGAAGGAAGGTATTACTACCCCCGTCTAAGTAGCAAGGTATTACTACCCCCGTCTAAGAAGGAAGGTATTACTACCCCCGTCTAAGTAGAAAGGTATTACTGCCCCCGTCTAAGAAGGAAGATATTATTGCCCCGTTTAAGAAGGAATGTATTTCTACCCCCGTCTAAGAAGGAAGGTATTACTACCCCGTCTAAGAAGGAAGGTATTACTATCCCCGTCTACGAAGGAAGGTATTACTACCCCCGTCTAAGAAGGAAGGTATTACAACCTCGTCTAAGAAGGAAGGTATTACTACCCCCGTCTAAGAAGGAATTATTACTACCCCCGTCTCAGAAGGAAGGCATTACTGCCCTCGTCTAAGAAGGAAGGTATTACTACCCCCGTTTAAGAAGGAAGGCATTACTACCCCCGTTTAAGAAGGAAGGTATTACTACCCCCGTCTAAGAAGGAAGGTATTACTACCCCCATCTAAGAAGGAAGGTATTACTGCCCCCGTCTAAGAAGGAAGGTATTACTACCCCTGTCTAAGAATATTACTACCCCCGTCTAAGAAGTAATGTATTACTACCCCCGTCTAAGAAGGAAGGTATTACTACCCCCGTCTAAGAAGGAAGGTATTACTACCCCCGTCTAAGAAGGAAGGTATTACTACCCCCGTCTAAGAAGTAATGTATTACTACCCCTGTCTAAGAAGGAAGGTATTACTACCCCCGTCTAAGAAGGAAGGTATTACTATCCCCTTCTGATGCTTCGTTTTTCCTCAATGTCCCCTACAACCCTTTTTTTTCCTCTTCGCCCCTCTCACCCCACTGACATTTTTTATTTCACCGCCCTCCCTCTACTGATCCTTTTTTCTTTCACCGCCCTCCCTCTACTGATCCTTTTTTCTTTCACCGCCCTCCCTCTACTGATCCTTTTTTCTTTCACCGCCCTCCCTCTACTGATCTTTTTTTCTTTCACTGCCCTCCCCCTACTGATCATTTTTCTTTCACGCCCATTTGGTCCTTTCGAGCTCCCAGAGAAAGGATTGGGGGGTGGGTCGCGTTTTAGCCCAATTTGTTTAAAATCTTTCTAAACCGTCTTTTACACACTCAGAATAGAAACAGAAGACTAACAAGGTTTAAAGAAGGCATTATGACATACTTCTACAAATAAATTTGGAAATTCCAGAGAAATGTCCTACTCGTACAGAACGATAAAAGGTCAAAGTTCAAATGTCAGATTTTATGCCAGTTTGCACTACAAGGAAAGAAGCAAAATTTGGCAAAAGCGCGATTATAGTTGGAGCCAAGTTTGAAGTAAACTACAAAACTGGATGAACAGCAGAAGGTCCCAAAAAGTGTTCCAAAGTGCCACATTTCGTGATTCAGTATCGTACGCGCCAGGTTTTCCTCCGTCAGCGTGTAGTAAGCGAAAACGGATATAAACTTTGGAATACAACAGACCAATGAAATTATAGACAAAGCCAAAACTACCGTCACAAGTTTCTTTTCTTTGGCAGAGAGTTTCGCCATTTTCCTGGCCAGGTTTGACCCCGTTTGATTTTCTGTTGGATTGTCCAGGTTGGCTTCCATCAGACGCACGGACGAGGAGATTTTGAGGGCGTATATCATCCAAATTGTGCAGAGGAGGATAAGACTTTGTGAAATTAATGAAAGAATCACGGATGTGGACACATCAACTGCTAGTTCTGTATCCCTGGAGATAGCAGAGATCAGTTTAGCTATCACATACTCCGGTTCTTCAGCAAAGTACGTAAATGATTCCGACGAGCTATTTTTGACCACTACGCGCATGCCCAGAAACACCGGAAAATATATACCCACGTGCACGATGTATATGGTTGCTATGACAACACAGCACCGAACTCTCGTAAAAACCTCCCTCACCTGGAACGGAGAAACGACACAAAAGCATCTCTCGACTGAAATCATCGCCGTTATCCAACAGGAAATGAGAAAAGTGCAAGTTCTAGACCACCCGAAGGCGTTGTAGCAGACGGAACTTATTTTAAAAGGGTTTTCCCGGTGGAGGATTGCCAACCCGTCGCAGATGCATCTGCCGAACGTGGCCACAACAACAATGAAGTCTGTCAAGGACAGGGCGAAGAGGCCAACGCTCATGCTGTCCTTCATGCCTATGCTAATGAACACAGCCACGTTCAACACGTTGCTGACCACGCCGATGACCGCGGCTGCGCCTTGGACGACGACAAACAGCGATGTTTCCACCAAGTTTAAGACGTCTTTGTTAATGGCGTCTTTCTCGCTGTAAACAAGGACAGTCCAGCTCTCCAGAGTTGCTTCTGTGCTGGTGTACATTGTTTTCACCAAAGTCCGGGATTTCCCGATGAAGTTTTGAAAAACATGAACACTCATCAACGTAACGGAACAATAAATAAATAAATTGTTATAAGTCGAATAGGATACCTAAGAAATATAAACTTTTTTTTTTTTTTTTAGTTTTGTACAGATAAATTAAACGAAGAAACAATTATTGTAAAACAGAACTTAACCGCTTTTTTTCTCCCTGAAATTTTATACAAGTTTTATAGAGAGAGATAAAACAAGATCACAAAACGTAGTGAACGTTTTCGATATATCTCGCTCTTAATTTGTTTTGTTTTTTTTTCACCAATTTTATTAGAAAATTTTCCTAAAATAAAATTATATATATATATATAATATATATATATATATATATATATATATATATATATATATATATATATATTTTATGGAAGTGAATGCTGGAAAATCACCAAAACCATAGAAAAGTTGAATTCTTTCCAGACTAAATGTTTACGTAGAATTAAAAAAATATTTTGGCCAAGATGTTATTTCTTATGGTGATAAGAAATAACATCTTATTGGCAGAAATGCAGATGAAACCACTGACAACAATTATTGAGGAAAGACGCTGGCGATGGTTGGGACATGTGCTCCGAATGACGGACAACTCACTACCGAAAATAGCACTAAGATGGACACCACAGGGGAGCAGAAGTAAGGGTAGACCAAAAGAGACACGGAGAAGAACAACAGAAAGGATGTTGAGCAATAGAGGGCTCACCTGGGCAAGAGCAGAAAAAAAAGGCGAAAGACAGGCATTTATGGAAAACCCTTGCGGAAGCCCCATGTGCCCTGGGCACTTAAGGTTCAGATATATATATATATATATATATATATATATATATAAAGTTTTCTTTCTATGCTAAAATCATGAAATTAAAATAATTTCTCCCGTTATTTTTGTACCAAGTTACTTCGCAGAACAGATTGCCGCGCGCTTGCGCTTTATAATTGAGTCCCACGTTCCGAAGATTACTGCGCGCTTGCACTGTCCATAGTACGAGGTATATCAGTTGTTAGACCCAACTGTGTGTGTACTCTGCGGTACAAATTATTGAAAAACGTCTCTTTGAACTTAACGTCGACATTGTAAAAAAAAAGTCTTCGATTTTCGGTACTTTCACAGGTTTACACATCTGACTGCAGCTGTGAATTTCCAAGACTGTGAAACCGTGATAATTTGTTTGATAATTTAGGATAAGGATAAATTTTTAAATAATCTTCTAGAGCATGTCAGAAAATTGTATCATTTGTGGGCAAATTATTATCCGTTTACATAAATCTTCAAGAATTATCGATTTTGATATTTCTTTCTTTTTTTTTTGTCGTAAGAAAGGAAGGATACATTATTTTTGTACCCGATCAAGAAAGTTTTTGGGTCCATCGATTTATGACTGGATAAAAAAAAAACCCAGAAAAGACGTTTTCAGTGGCTAAGTGAATTAGTGGACTCTTGTCTGATGGCAATGATCAGGCAGACTTACGATTCAACAATGGCGGGTGTAAATCGCATCTGCCGTTTCAAGCTCTCGCAAGCAACAGTCTGGCTGTTATGATATTCGATGCGGGAGTTGGATTTCTGCGCTGTCGGTCGAAAGTGCTTGCGTCCTGTGGTGGCTCATCACTGACTGAGTTGGTGCCAACAGCGACGCATGGACGCGTCAGATGAGGAAGTGTCGTCATTTCTTTCAAGATGGAGGTCGGCTCAGTGCGGCGAGCGAGTGAGATGGTTGCTATGGCACCGCTGTGAGCTGTGAACTTCGCATGAAGAGCATTGATAAGTTAAATGTAGGGAGATTCTCAACAGGGCATAAGCATGTAGTTGCCAGATGCTTAGATTCCACATATCATTGTCAGATCAGTTTTTTTTCCTCTCTCTCACAGTCACTAGCTTCAACTGTCGTCTTATTTAATGTATATGATACTGGCCTATGAGTTGTTTTTTTAAGCCCAGTTCTCACGATTAGCAACAGACTGTACAAATGACACACCTCTCTCTCTCTCTCTCTCTGACGTCACATTTCCTGCCAGTCGCACGCAGTCACTCGACATCTTCATTCATTCCCCTTACGTATGTCTACCCGATCAGTGGCGAACTATGATGGCCTTTGTGTGTCCATGTTTGGCTTGGCGCCTTTGCTCGTGCCTAGACCGACGCTGGCCAGTTTCTCACCTGGACTTCTGCAGTTGCTAAAATGTCTTCCTCACTAGGTGGATCATCATCGTCAAGGGCCGATGCGAAGGGCCATCGATGAACATTCTGTTCGACATTCACTGGCACAGGTGGTGGAGCGATTATGGAAGTGCCTCCTCCATCATGACACCGTGAACCTGATACTAAAAACTGAAATAGTGGTCAAGAAAAGAATCGAATATCATAAGACGATTATGTCAGAGGCTTAATCCCAGATATCGCACTGTATGTAGTATGGTAATGACTAGAAAGTGGTATGGAATCCACTAATTTCAGACGAATATAATTAGGTCGAACTTAAGCAGTGCTTACTGAAGATGTGAAGCTTGATAACAAAATAGGGGTAAAGACCCTTGTCGTATGAGGCAATCAGCGACCGATAGCTGAAATGCCAGCGTCAGGGTTAGCGACCCATAGCTGATATGCTAGCGTAAGGGTTAGCGACCCATAGCTGATATGCCAGCGTCAGGGTTAGCAACCCATAGCTGATATGCCAGCGTCAGGGTTAGCAACCCATAGCTGATATGCCAGCGTCAGGGTTAGCAACCCATAGCTGATATGCCAGCGTCAGGGTTAGCGACCCATAGCTGATCAAGACCCTGTCTCACTTCTCCGTGGTACTCCCAGTAACAGGCCTAGCCTGGCTAACGGGACGGGGATGCCATAATCCCCATGGTGGTGGAGTCTGCTAAAGAAGCATTGCTCACCCCCCCCCCCCCTGCTTTTTAGCTGTATTCCGGGACTGAAAAAGTAGCTGCCATGACCCGCACCCACGCTAATACTATGCTGTGCCCCAACACCTCTACAGCATCGGCTGCAAAGAACAACAGTTTGCAGTTACAGGGAGTTCTTACAAGTCATTCATTCATTCATTTGCATGTCCCTTGCGGAACTTTGGCTCCCCAACAGCACCCCTGTAGGCCTCTCGGTTGTGAGCAAGATGGCCTGCTGCTGATGCATCCATTTGCAGATCATCAACAATGTCTTGCAGCCATCTTCGCCTTGATCTTCATCTCTTTCTTTTTCCCTTTATGTACCCTTCCAAGACAGTTTTCTCTAGATTATCATGACGCTTAATGTGTGCAAAATATTTAAGTTCTCTCTGTTTAATCCTCTTTACTAGCCAGCCTTCTTCAATATTACATTATTTTAGTATGGATATATTTGTTCTTTGTTTGTGTCCGTGATATTTGAAGAACTCTTCTGTAGCATTTACATTCAAAGGCATTTATGTGTTTGTCAGCTGATGTGTTAAGTGTCCAGGTCTCACAGGCATTTGTTACAAGTACAAGTGATAATAAAATTAATGTTAGAACAGAAACAGCCAATCCTTTTGCATACCATCTATCCCCGCTGCTTACACTCTCCACCACCCCACTAGAAACTAAAAGAAAACTAATTAGTTATGTGCTGCCAATGCCAGACATGGCCACTTACTAAGAAACAACAGAATAAAATAACCACATGTGAAATGAGATGTCTTAGGGAAGCAGCAAACGTCAACAAGTTCGACAAGCTAAGAAATGACACCATAAGACAGATGGTAGGAGCTACACCATGTTTGGGACACGTAGAGAAGCAAATAATCAAGTGGTTCGGCCACTTAATGAGAATGCTACACTCACAGCCAGGAGGACTACAGGATACAGATCAAGAGGAAGACCCAGAAAGAGATGGATAGATGGTATCAGAGAGACACTGGCTAATAATGGCATGACCGTCACTGAGGTCACTCATTTGACCCCAAAACGCCAATTGCACCTCCCCTCAACACTTCACGGTACAAGAGGAAGAGGGAAAGTAAGGTAAAAGAAAGTAAAGTGCTTCTGAAACTATTTTAGATCGCTGCACATTACTTCGAGATAAGGAATATTTTGAAGCATATTTGGACAGCAGTGACTAGATAATGCCAACATTTGCACTATCTTTCCCCCCTAGATTTTCGCGGAAAAGCGGAAGTTTTCGAGACATTAGTGTGCCGCGACACACCCTTTGAGAATCCCTGAACTGCTGTTTTCAATAACTAAAAAAGAATATTGCTGTTAGCAGATATGACGGATTCGAATAATCAATAACTGCACGGTAAAGGATAGCAAGATTTAGCAACTGTTTATGAGAGGATAATAACAGACCTATCTGCATCGGTCAGAGGGCGAAGTCGACCACTCAAGCCGAGATAACGATCGACCACCCTTAGCTGACTGCTCGATTCAACGTTGCGAACTATAACCATCAAGACCCTATTCTTCCCCTTTCCAAATAGACATCAGTCTGGGAATGTGAATTCCTGTTTTTTCCTGGAACTGTGAGTTGCTGTTCTTTGCGGCAGATGCAGTGAAGATATTGAGGCGTTGTGGTTTCTTGGGAGCGGGTTATGGTGGCTAATTGTTTTTAGTTCCCGAGCGAAGCTGCAAAAGCAGTTGGGGGGTGGGAATGTGCAGTGTTTCTCTAAAAGACTCCACCACCATGGGGACTATGGCGATCCCGGCCTCATTAACCAGGTTAGGCCTGTTACAGGGGGCAGCAACACAGAGGTGGGACAGGGTCTTGATTGGCTATGGTTAGCCAACCCTGACCTCAACATATCAGCTGCATGTCACTGACCGCCAAAACGGACAGCTAGTGAATAAGGATCGAAGCGGGAAGGCGAACTCTGCCGCAGAAATACTATGAACCGAAGCCGGACGTGTTTGGTCGAAAAGAGTATAACTGGCTACACAATTCATCCAACGCCCTTCTGAGGGCTAACAACGGCGACTACAACGAAGAAGTCTTAGGAGCAGGTGGTTCTGGTTTTGACGATGGCAGGAGTCAAAAGATCGCCGATGGTTCTAGCAGACTTCCCCCATCGCAAGGAAAGTAGCTTACTGTCTGATGATGATTGACAAGAAGCAATGCTTGTGAATATTGGTTGTAGTGCCAGTGCCAGGAGTGACAGTAAAAGCTGGTGTCGTAGTCCTAGCAGTAACAGTAGTAGTAGTAGTAGTAGTAGTAGTAGTAGTAGTAGTAGTAGTTGTTGTTGTTGTTGTTGTTGTTATTGTTGTTGTTGCAATGTTAGTGTTAATATTAGAAGTGAATTTGGTAACAGTAGCAGTAGTGATAGTAATAGTAGTAGTATAAGAGTAGTAGTAGTAATAGTAGTAGTATAATAAGTAGTAGTAGTAGTAGTAATAGTAGTAGTAGTAATGGTAATAGTAGTAATAGTGGGAGTTGTAGTAGTAATAGTAATAATAATAGTAGCAAAAGTAATAGTAGTATTATGTGTAGTAGTATTAATAGTAATAGTAGCTGTGTTAATATTAGTAGTAATAGTAGTAATATTAGTATAGTAGTAGTAGTAGTAGCATTAGTATTAGTAGTATTATTAGTAATAGTAGTAGTAGTGATAGTAGTTGTAGCAGAAATTTGTGGCCTTTCAAGCTGTATATCACCACAGATTTTTCAAGCTCTATAGAACTAAGGGTCTATCAAGTCCTATAGAACTAGGCGTCTATCAAGCTCTACAGAACTACGAGTCTGTCAAGCTCTGTAGTACTATGCGTCTATCAAGCTCTATAGAACTACGAGTCTATGTTGTTCTATAGAACTACAGATCTATTAAGCTCTGTAGTGCTACATATTTTTTTGCTCTATAGCGCTACAGATCTTTCAAGCTATACACTACAGATCGACTTACAAAAAAAAAAAAGACCTAAACAAATCATAGTTATGAACGGACGAACAAAGAAAAAACACCAGCAACTGAATTGCAACATCATTGTTGCACAATTGTTTATTTTTATGAGCATAACTTCGTAAAGACAAACAAAGAAAAGCAGTTTGTGTTTATTCTATTGTTCATGGAACATAATTCATGGCGGACTAATGTTTCCCCCAATCTTGTAACTAATTATCTGCCCGTTAATGTGGAAACTAACCTCCTGTCCGTATCTTTGTCCACTCTTTTCATTATCTTCTCTTCACTGCCTTCCTCTATGTTCCGCTGGCGAACTGTCACTTGAGTGCTCAAGGGAAACCACTCGTCGGCCGCCTCGCCCGTTTTGTCTTTGATGTCTTCACAAATGGATGAACATCTGCTTCATTTGCTGGAAGTCCACACTTGACTGGCTATGGACGTCTTCTGGGAAATCAAAACATTGATTGTTGGGGTGGGTGTCTCATTTGCTATTGTCTGGCGGGCGACCAGTAGAGGATGGAGGCGGAGACGGGTAGTGCGAGAATAGAAGATTAAGGAAGGGTCATATCGGTGTACTGAAAGAGTTTGTTTGCAAACATGCTAGGAATCGCCATCTTCTCTCATTACGGAGATCAAAGGACGCTTTGTCGCTAATATATTCTCCAAGTGGGTCTCCGGAAGTTTATGGCTCCTCGCCGCTTTCAAGTCTCCTTCGGGGATGTGTCATTTTTTTGACACCCATATCGTAATTAATTCATTAATACATACCCCCCCCCCCCCACGCCTTCTTGTTCCGTTTGTAGATCGGGCACACAACTTCACGCAAAAGGTCTGTAGAAATAATAATAATAATAATAAAAATTACGAATCTTGTGTTCCATTTTGTCCAGGACAGAGTATGGAAAAAGACTCCAACTTCACTGGCTGGAAGCAGAATCTTGTGATGACCTTTATAGCCAGAGGGGGAACAGAAAGACCCTGACCGTTTTGGCAATCAGCGACCCGCAGCTGACATGCTGGAGTCAGGGTTGGTGAACCATAGCTGACATGCTGGAGTCAGGGTTGGTGAACCATAGCTGACATGTCGGCGTCAGGGTTGGTGAACCATAGCTGACATGCTGGAGTCAGGGTTGGTGAACCATAGCTGACATGTCGGCGTCAGGGTTGGTGAACCATAGCTGACATGCTGGAGTCAGGGTTGGTGAACCATAGCTGACATGCTGGAGTCAGGGTTGGTGAACCATAGCTGATCAAGGCCCTGTCCAAGCTCTCCGTTGATATCCACAGTAACAGGACCAAAGTGGCTAGCGGAGCATGGATCGCCATAGTACCCAAGGTGGTGGAGTCTGCTAAAGAAGTATTGCACACTACCTGCTTTTTAGATGCAATAAGGAACTAATAATTGAAAAACACACACTCTCTCTCATGGGTGATCAGAAAAAGGAAAATGGCATACGTCGGTCACGTGATAAGAAGAAACAGTCAGAGAATCCCAAAATAAGCCACCAAGTGGAACATAAAAGGCCGAAGAAAAAGAGATCGACCACGTGAAACTCTAAAGAGAATATTGTTAAAGAGAGGCCACATTAGTAGGCCCACCAGATCGTCAGAAAATGAAATGGCCAAAAGCGCTTGTCTCAGCGGTTGGGGAAAATACTTCTCTGATGATCTGAGGAGTTGCGATGTTGTTTGGCTCTCTACAATAGATAGTTTCCAGGCTGTTTTTTTTTTCGGAATCAATTTAAAGACCTGTTTCTATCTCACGCAACAGCTTACTTCTGTTTTTCTTGAAGGCGCTACTTTTATTACTCATATTACTTTAGCTAGGACTAGTTCACTGCTATTGCAATGGTTGCTGTAGAAATAGTAGTATGGACATATTAGTGGTGGTAGTAGTGGTGGTGGTGGTGGTAGTAGTAGTAGTAGTAGTAATAGTATTAGTAGTTGTAGCAGTGGTAATATTAGTGGTGGTGATAGTAGTAGTAGTAGTAAGAGTAGTAATAGTACTTGTAGCGGTCACAGTGGTCATATTAGTAGTGGTAGTAGTAGTAGTAGTAGTACTAGTACTAGTAGTGGTCGCAGTGGTCATATTAGTGGTGGTAAAAGTAGTAATACTAGTACTAGTAGTGGTCCTAGTTATGATATTAGTGATGGTAGTAGTAGTAGTAGTGGTCCTAGTTATGATATTAGTGGTGGTAGTAGTAGTAATAGTGGTCCTATTTATCATATTAGTGGTAGTAGTAGTAGTAGTGGTTCTAGTTATCATATTAGTGGTAGTAGTAGTAGTAGTAGTACTAGTACTAGTAGTGGTCCTAGTTATCATATTAGTGGTGGTAGTAGTAGTAGTAGTACTAGTAGTAGTAGTAGTAGTAGTAGTACTAGTAGTGGTCCTAGTTATCATATTAGTGGTGGTAGTACTAGTACTGGTAGTGGTCGTAGTGGTCATATTAGAAGTAGCAATAGTAGTAGTAATAATATTAATAGAACTAGTACTGGTACTAGTGGTAATATTAGTGGTATTAGTAGTAGCAGTGATCATATTATTAGTAGTAGTAGCGAAAATAACGTCAAGGTTAGTGATAGTGATATTAAGTTCTAGTAATATTATTTGTAATAGTGATGAAGGTAATGATAGTAGTAGTAGTAGTAGTAGTAGTAGTAGTAGTAGTAGTAGTAGTAGTAGTAGTCGTAGTAGTAGTAGTAATTGTATTAGTAGTAGTGTTAGTATTAGTATTAGTAGTATTAGCAGTAATAATAGTAGTAGTAGTTGCATTAGCAATAGTAGTAGTAGCAGTAATAGTAGTAGCAGTAGTAGTAATAGTAGTAGTAGTAATAGTGACAGTAGTAGTGTTAGTAGTAGTAGTAGTAATTGTTGCTGTTGTTGTTGCTGTATCAGTTAATGGTGATGTTAATTTTGTGTGTACAAAGTCAGACAAGTAAGTAATGAGACTATTTACATAAAATTTAAAATAAACAACAGTTAAAGATAGAACCTTTTTTTTTAATTAAGCTCCTTGTGCATTGATACAGCGAGTGGCACGATCTAACAAACACTGGAACGACTTTGGCAGTTCTTCTGTTTGTATGGCCCTTTCAATGGTAACTTTAATTTTGGGAATATAAAATAATCGCCGTGAGACAAATCTGGGGAATATTGTGGATGGTTGAGAACACACACTTGCTTTGTGGGCCAAAAATTCTATACAACTATTTTGGGCTCAGTATCATGAAGAAGCTAAAAACTGCCAGGTGTTGAATACTCGGGTCAGATTCTGAGAATCCTTTTCAATAGGCGTTTAAAAATCCTTAAATATACTTTGGCAGTGACAGTCTGTCTAATAACTCCTTTGCTGTCGTAGAAGCACACAAACATTGTCTTCACTTTCGACGTTTGAAGATGAATTTTTTTGCCTTTTGGTGATGATGATGACTTCCACTGAACAGTTTGGCGTTTAGTTGAGGGATCATAGCGGAAAATCTATGTTATATACTCTGCAGCAATCAAATTTAAGAAATGTTTATTTCTCCGACACGTTTTAATGATGTCTTTTGCATACTCAATACACTGATGTTTTTGGTCATCAGACAACGCATGTGGTACAAACCAGCAAGCAACTTTTTTATTGCCCAAATCGTCCACTAACATTTTACGAATGGTCTCTCGGTTAAGATCAAATTCATCTGCCATGATCCTCACAGTCAAAGAACGATCTTCTTGTATCCATTCTCTGACTTTTGCAATGAGTTCCTCAGTACGAACAGAAATTGGGCGTCCATGTCTAGTTGCATTTGTAATCGTTCCCACGCCACTTTAGAATCGTGAATACCACCTGAATATCTGTGCACGAGATAAACAATTATCCCCATAAACTTGTTGGATCACTTCAACTGTCTTAATGGCACTTTTTCCGAGTTTTGAACGGAATTTAATGTTAGCTTTTTGCTCCATGCTGATTACGTAACAATGCACCTCTGTCTAGATCAACTAAATGGCGGCTTGCTTGTCGTGTGCTTATCGGGCGGATCATAGATCATAGATGAAGGTTGCCTCTTTGGATTCCATGATTTGCTTCATAGATGGCTTTTTTTGTCTTGGCCATAATAAAATCAGTCTCTTTACTTAAGTGTCGGACTTTGTAGTTAGTAGTTGTGATAGTAATAATTGTGTCAGTGACTATGGCTGCGCCGTTGAAGAAGTGAAGTAAGATAAGATATGTCAAGTGAGCAGTAGCAAGTTCTAAATTATTTTAACCCTCTCATCTCCGTATTTCTCTTTCACACTGTTCCAGATAATTTAACCCTTTCCCGCCCATGTCTTACAAGCGGCGTATTGTACCTTTCAGTTTTATCTACGCACTGGCTGTGTGATATAGCACTAATCTTTCATGAATGTTTTTAGATGTCCCTTTTTCTCCTGTATGTCCCTTTTTTTTCCCTGCCAGATGCAAACATTCATCTTCATTTGATCATCCAAAGATGCATTTCCACTTCCGCTTTTGGAAAGAGTTGTCCGTCAAAAAAGCTGCTTATCTTTATTTCATGCCTGCATTTTTTGTTTGTGTTTTTGTTTTGTTCTGTCACACATTTTTTGAACCACAAATGGCGACTGCCCAGATGCCTGCAATTTTACAAACAAAGAAAACTTTCAATCATTACAATGTAAACAGCCTGTCTATTGTTCTCGCTTGACCGAGAAACCGCGAGATTTTACGACACTGCCGTGACAAACTTTGAGCTACAAGAAAATGACACTCGCAAAACAATGCACGCTCCCCCGCGGAGTGCCCATTATTGCGCGGAATAAAATTTTCGGACAAGATTAGGGAGGGTTTATTGTTCATTTACACGACGAAGCGCAGCAACGATACTGAATGATAAAAGTAATATCTCTCCCCCCTGTTACGCCGACTCTGTTAATTAACAATTTTCGCGATGTTCCTAATGAAAAAAATGAAGAGAAATAGAACCCAGGGTTTGCTGTTAGATGTTATTTGCGATAAAGTTACTTCAAGGAAATGAAGTTATTACTGACAAAGAAGGAGAAGGGAAAAAAAAACTAGGATCGTTTTCCCAAAAAAGAACCCCCTTTTTGTTAATCCTTTCATTGTCTTTTGTATAAATTCTTAGTCCAAAAAAAAAAATAGACAGAATTTTGTGAAAGTGTCTGGAGCCATTATTTCTGTTGTAATTCATTTCACACATAAACAGATAATCATGTGCTTGCGAAAACAAAGAGTTAACTTGACAAAGATTTCGAAGAAGAAGAAGAAGAAAGAAGAAGAAGAAAGAAGAAGAAGAAGAAGAAGGAATCAAACGAAGATGCAAATAAATTTCAAATTCGGGACCCTTCATTTCAAATTTTTTTTTAAATATGGGTATGAAAAAAGGTTAATTCTCTTGGAGAGAATGAAGGAGAGATACGAAGATGAGAGGGTTAAATATTACTTGCAGCTGTTATCAATAACCCTATAGTAGCCATGTACGTCTCTAGTACTAAGGCGATGTTCGATCAGCCAATCACTGGCCTATAGTTGATATGCTAGCGTCAGGGTTAGCGTACCATATCTGACCAAGACCCTTTCCCGCCTCTCCTTTAGTAACCCCAGTAAGAGTCCTACCCTGGCTATGGGGGAAACGATGGCCATAGTTTCCATAGTGATGGAGTCTGCTAAAGAAGCATTGCGCACTCTAATGCTGTTTAGCTGCACTTCGGGGCTGAAAAAGTAGCCGCCATTACCCGCTCCCACGCCGATATGATGCGGTGCTTCGACACCTCCACAAGGAAGAACACCAGCTGGCAGTTACAGGGAGATCGCAGACAAGACAAGACAAGACAAGACAAGACAAGACATATACTGCTGTCATTAGCTCTATAGTTACTATGCAAATCTTTACTTACGTCACTGTTTCTTCCACAGCTTAGACGTAGCTATTACTATAATTACCATTTTCCATTTCTAAAATACACAAAGAAACTCAGTATCACAATCATGATGAACTCCTAAAACTGTTGCTAATACGACTACTACTACTACTACTACTACTACTACTACTAGTACTACTACTATTACTATTACTACTACTACTACTACTGCTGCTGCTACTATTACTACTACTGCTGCTGCTGCTACTATTACTACTACTGCTGCTGCTGCTACTATTACTACTACTGCTGTTGTTAAATCTATTGATGCTGTTAATGCTACTACAACTACTAGTACTACTACAACTACTACTAACATTACTACTACTACTACTGCTGCTACTACTACTACTGTTGCTGCTGCTACTACTACTATACTACTAGTACTACTGCTGCTGCTACTACTACTGCTGCTGCTGCTACTACTACTATACTACTACTACTGTGCTGCTGCTGCTACTACTACTACTACTACTGCTGCTGCTGCTGCTGCTGCTGCTAATACAATTTCTTTTGCTACGATTGCTTCTGCTACTATTACCACTATCAACAGTAATAAAAACTACTACTAATGATATTACTGCTAATAGAAACACTACTTTTTTACTACAAATATTTCTACTATCAATACTAACCACACAAACAGGAAACAACAAAGTTTTCGTACGAAAAGTACCAGAACGCAATGTTGGATGATTAGACCTCGAAAAAAATCTTAGACAAAGCACTGAGAGAGAGAGAGAGAGAGAGAGAGAGAGAGAGAGAGAGAGAGAGAGAGAGAGATAGAACGATAAAGAAAAATCAGATGAGAATTTACCTAGGACCCTTAACACAGACTCGCAGGGGGACAGGAGACGAGATCTTACTGGCAGTGTGAGAACAGCTGTTTTCGACTTATAATCATACCACACTGTGTTCTGCTCCTATTTGTGCCACGTATAATCATACCACACTGTGTTCTGCTGCTATTTGTGCCACGTACAATCATACCACACTGTGTTCTGCTGCTATTTGTTCCAAGTATAATCATACCACACTGTGTTCTGCTGCTATTTGTGCCACGTATAATCATACCACACTGTGTTCTGCTGCTATTTGTGCCACGTATAATCATACCACACTGTGTTCTGCTGCTATTTGTGCCACGTATAATCATACCACATTGTGTTCTGCTGCTAATGGTGCTATTTATAATTATACCACACTGTGTTCTGTTGCTAATTGTGTTACTTATAATCATACCACACTGTGTTCTTCTACTCTCTGTGCTAACTCTGTTTACACGTCTTTCCCACTTGAAAAAACAAAAAAAAAATAATAGTCATTATATAACCTCCATATGAGCTTTCGTCAGTTCATTATCTTCATTTAACAGACATCTCTCTCTCTCTCTCCCTCTCTCTCTCTCTATCCCTTTCTCTCTCCCCCTCTCTCTCTCTCTCCCTCTCTCCCCCTCTTTCCCTCTCTCCCTCTCTCTCCCTCTCTCTTCTTCTTTCCCTCTCTCTCTCTCCCTCTCTCTCTCCCTCTCTCTCTCCTTTTCTCCCTCTCTCGCCCCCTCTTCTCCCTCTTTCTCCCTCTCTCTCCCTCCCTCTCTCTCTCTCTCTCTCTCCCTCTTTCTCTTCCATCCTTTAACCACCACCCCCTCCCAATTTAAAGCCCAACAACAGGGCCCCACTTAGAACAGAGGATGTCCTCTGGTCCCGAAACAAATGGCTTGCTCTCCCCCCCCCCACACACACACACAATGCATCTAGGCCTGCTTATAAGGTTTACTCTGTAAGGTTATGCATACAGTTCGTCATCATCATCATCATCATCAGCACCATCAGCACCATCAGCACCATCACCATCACCATCAATAAATACCGATGACCTCTTGAAGGTTGCGACCTTCGACCTGACCTTATTAACACCCCACGACCACGTGCGCCGCCCTCGATTACCCCCCCCCCCCCGGCACGTGTGACCAACCAATCAGCGCTCTACCGGAAGAGTAGCCACTGGGCGCGTGCCAGGCTATCATAAAACACTGACCTTCACCTCGCTCCCATCTCCAGGGATGCATAAATCTGAAGGACAATAGCAACATGATCTGACCTGGGACGGGTGACATCCCACAGATCATTTCATATTTGATGGGCTCTTGAAAGGTTCGGTCGTGGCCCGTTTCATCTCAAATCCTCATCACGTCCAGGAGCATAGAACCCAGAGAGAAACAAATCTCCATCTAACACGGTCTCCAGCATCTATAACTATTCTGCGTCTTCTCTTTATGAAAAAGTGATGTTCTAGCACAAAAGTTCTGTTCTTTGTTTTTGTTCTTGTTGTGGTATTATATAAAGGACTGGGAACTGTTGTTCTTTTGTACACGTCGCCCACTTTGATTGTTGTAGAGCTACCGTGGTATCGGATTAGGAATGGGTTGAAGTTTTGCTTGAAGACATGAAATTGTGCGAATAAATGATTTTCTTTAAGAGGTCCACCCTTTTGCTGTCTCTGACAACTCTGTTGTCTCCACCACTCTATTGTCTCCACAAATCTGTTGTCTCCACACCTCTTTTGTCTCCACCACTCTGTTGTCTTCACCGCTCTGTTGTCTCCACACCTCTTTTGTCTCCATCACTCTGTTGTCTTCACCAATCTGCCACTCTGTTGTCTCCATAACTCTGTTGTCTCCACCACTCTGTTATCTCCATCACTCTTTTGTCTCCATCACTCTTTTGTCTCCACCACTCTGTTATCTCCATCACTCTTTTGTCTCCACCACTCTGTTATCTCCACCACTCTGTTATCTCCATCACTCTGTTGTCTCCATGACTCTGCTGTTTTCACTATTCTGCTGCCTCTACCACTCAACTGTCACTCTGCTGTCTATCGGTCTGCTGATTTCACCACTCCCCACCACTCTGATGTATCCACCACTCTGGTGTCTCTAGAATCACCGAAATTCCATCCATAGATATCCAATCCCGCAAGTGCCAGATTTTACACAGAAACATGCACTCCTGGTATCCAGCAAAAATATCTGGGCCAGCGGTTCTTAAATTGTCTTCACGCCAGGGGCCGACGTGAAATGCAGATTTCTATCAGGACAAAGGTAAAAGATAAAGGTAAAGGTAATCCTGTCGTGCCTTAGAGGCACATAGGGATATGGTGTTAGTGCCCATATTATCAGGACAAAGTAAGGTTCTTAATACTGGAGTCTTCCATAATGAACTAGAAATGTATGTTCCTTTATATTTTACACAACAGTGATAATATTCATAATCTATCATGATAGATACACTTTTCATCATCATCATCATCATCATCATCAAGGTCCGTGGCGATGGATGTTGGCGGTAGTGCTCCTCCACAGATCTCGGTCCTCGATATCTTCCATGAACTCAGTTGGTGATTCTCTTGTTATGCCATGTCTTTAGATTGTCCATGACCTCCCCCCCCCCCTCTCTTGGTCTTCACCTGCATCTCTTCCCATTTATCTTTCCTGCTGTTATGATGTTTTCAAGGGGCTTCTTTTCTTAATGTCCAAAGAAAGATGAGTGTCGTTTTCTTATGGATTTAGTTAGATTTCTTTCTACATTTGCTTTTGTTAGACATTCCCTATTTGTCATCTTAGCTGTCCATGGTGCTCTTAACATTCTTATAAGAAACCACATCTCTGTTGCCTCTAATGATATCTCCATTTAACAACGTACGATTGGATAAAGGTGGTCTCTTGTACTTTAACGCTGCATTTAGGTGGGTTCTTATTTCGTGATTTTGTCTTTTCTTGTATTGCCTTGTCTATATCCCTGTAACTGCGAGCTGATGTTCTCTGCAGCCGATGCTGTGGAGATATTGAGGAACATCGTCGTATCTGCATGGGAGCGGGTAACAGCAGCTATTTTTTCAGTTCCGGAGTACAGCTAAAAAAGCAGGGGCTGTGCAATGCTTCTTTAGCAGACTCCACCACCATGGGGACTATGGCGATCTCTGCCCTATTAGCCAAGATAGCCTGTTACTAAGGGCACCAACGGAGAGGTGGGACAGGGTCTTGGTCAGCTATGGTTCGCTAACCCTGACGCTGGCATATCAGCTATGGGGTCGCTGACTACCTAATCGATCCGCGTCCTCACCCCCTCCCCTCCCATCCCGTCCCCTCCCCCTCCCACATTCTTAATTCATGTTACCTAAATATTAAGCTTGTGTAAGTTTTTATCTCCTTTCTTGATTCCGTAGCAGGAGAAAAACCTACTGTCCGCTTGCTAGGTCTGTCGCAGCATCATCAGAGCCCCTTTAGCTAGATGCTTTCATGGTGATCCAGGTTGGTATTCATGGTTACTCTAGCGGTCTCGTTGGATAAAACCACACCATACTTAGCCCAACACAGCAATCCTTTAGTCGTATGCACATACAGAACACAGATGCACATACAGAACGCAGCAAAAATCCAACAAGTGAAAGAATTCAAGTACATTAGATGCATGTTCCTGAAAATGGGAAGCTTGATAAAGAAACTGATGTTAGAACACAAAGAGCCAATGCCATTGCATACCAGCTATCCCCTCTGCTTACACACTCAACCACCCCACTAGAAACTAAGAGAAAACTAATTAGTTCCGTGCTACCAAAGCCAGACATGGCCAGTTACTAAGAAACAACAGAATAAAATAACCACATGTGAAATGAGATGTTTTAGGGAAGCAGCAAACGTCACCAGGTTTGACAAGATAAGAAAAGACACCATAAGACGGAGTGCAGGAACCACATCATGTCTATGATACATAGAGAAACAAATAATCAAGTGGTTCGGCCACGTAATGAGAGTGGCACACTCACAGCCAAGCCACGAGAACCTTCAACCAAAGAACTACAGGACGCAGATCAAGAGGAAGACCCAGAAAGTTGGATGGATGATATCAGAGAAATACTCGCTAGTTATGTCATGGCCGTTACTGTAGCCACCCATTTGGCCCCAAAAATGCCAGCTGCATCCACCCTCCCCAAAAATGCCAACTGCATCCACCCTCGACACTTCACGATACAAGAAGGAAGGGTAAAGTAATGTAAATTTTCATTCATATATATATATACTGTTTATACTCAGTCAAATATTGTTGTATAAATATACACACTTTATAATGTAATTCAATCGAACAATATTTGTGACTTAACAGTATGCAGGAAACTCTCTACTGTAGAGAGCGGAACAACAACACAACTCCTTCAGATCATCAGAGGAAGTACCCCCCCCCCCCCCCAGACAAGTGTTTCGGCCCTATTAAACTCCTGACACTCTAAGGGGGGTAGGCTCTTCTAGGTCATGACTCCCAGAGGTCTTGTGAGTTTTTTGGTTTTTTTTTCCCGGGATTGAACCTATGATCTTCCAGTTGGCACTGCACTTTGAAGGGCGTCTTTAGCGATTTAGCTACGGAGAACTGGTATTGGTTGTGGTAAATGAAATTACTTATGTTCCCAATGATTGTTTCGCATACTCCACAGCCAGCATGAGGCCTTTTCTGCTGTTTCTGAAACAGCAATGCCCTTGCTCTTGCTTGTCCCTTAATGCCGAGTTGCTTACATAGGTCATATGGTGATGTTGCTACGAATCATCTCTCTCCCACTTATACAGCTATCACTTTTGCCCTGACTCCTGCCCCCTGCCTCAGTTGTTTGACCAGATCATTGTACTTCTCACATACCTGTAAGGAACTTGCCAATCATTCCACAACACCCAGTGAAGTAGAGGAAATAGATATAGATGAATTATGGAATTCTTACAGCACAACCATAATCACAGCAGCAAAAGCAAGCGCTGGACTGAAGAAAAAAAAAACAAATAGAAAAGCATGGATATCAGAAAACACATGGAAGTACATACATGAAAGACGAGCAGTCAAATTAGACATGTTCAATGTAAAAACAGATCTTCGAAAAGATCTGGCAAAAGCAACATACAAAGAAATACACAAGAAAGTAAATAAAAGTTCAGCTAGAAGGGATAAAACGCAATATATAGACAATATGGCGAAAGAGGCAGAGAAAGCAGCAAAAACAGGAGACAGCAAAACTTTATATAACATACAAAAGAGGCTAACAGATATATATATATATATATATATATATATATATATATGTATATATAACAGGTATAGATATAACATCTAAAGAAAGACCAATCCTTAGCAAAACTGGAACCCTATTAACATCAAATAAAGAACAAAAGCATAGATGGGCTGAACACTTCCAAGAAATACTTAGTCGACAACACCCAAAAGAATTGTTGTTAATTGAATAAATGCTGCTCCTCTATTCTTGTTTCGTACGGAACCGTAAGCTGGATCATTATTAATTCCTGTTATTCTATGGAGTACGCTACAATGTCCGGTTGCATTTCTGTGTTCTTGATGGCAGTCGGATATTCTCTACTTCCTGGTAGGTCCGCTATCACATCCAAGTCACTTCCACCGTCTAGCAGTGATGGTAAGGGAATG
Source organism: Achatina immaculata (assembly GCA_009760885.1). Lineage (NCBI taxonomy): Eukaryota > Metazoa > Mollusca > Gastropoda > Stylommatophora > Achatinidae > Lissachatina > Lissachatina immaculata. Next base: position 5,168,865 of record CM019710.1, read on the forward strand.
TCCCTGATTTCAATACTCGATGAAACCTCGGGACATACCAAGTCGATGTCTTGCCGCGCACCATTCTGATGCAGCAGGACATTGATACTCTTATCAGGAGAATCACATATACAGTATTCTCTAAATGGATTTGTTTCTCTCATGTCTAAAGTGCTTTGTATGCAATTTATCTGTATTATCATGAATACTTTATACCAATACCAAAGGGACACTACCGGCAAAAGAGTATTTATTGTATTACTTCCCTTGAACCATAATATAAATCACATTGTGTTTAAATCATGATATCATTTGAATAGTTTTTATATATATTGTGTATATAAAAGAAAGAAAGAAAGAAAGAAAGAAAGAAATCATAGACAAACTAACTTCATTCATGAGATAAAGAAAAGTCACGAGAGAATTACCTCGGACTTGAACCATGGGGTCCTGGTAGAACGTGCAGCTGTCTAGCCACTCGAGTACATCATTAATAAACTTTGCAATCTTACATCACAATTTTAGAAAAAAATAAGCGATTAATGGCAGAGCCATCAAGTCCTGTCTGGTCGGAAAATCGTTACACCCGGGAAGGGAACGAGGTCAAGACACAGAAATTCTGTGGCTTACATTCAGTCTCACGAAGCTACCAAACTTGAGACACAAACAGACATCATACATGGTCTCCTGGAAATGTTTAGTAGACAATGGACAACCGTAACAACATACACAAGAACAGCTTTATTTCACATAAAGGTAGTTTTAGTTTCCAGACAGATAGTCAGGCAGACAGACAGAGAAGCAGACAGACAGGCAGCACACACACAGACAAGACAGATAGATAGACAGATAGATAGACAGAAGACAGACAGACCAGATAGATAGATAGATAGATAGATAGATAGATAGATAGATAGATAGATAGATAGAGAGATAGATAGAACTGGTAAAGAGATAGATGTGTGGCGGATAGACAGATCTGCGGAAGAGTGATACATCTGTGAAGGAGAGATAAATCTGTAGCAGAGAGAGACGCGGGCCGGCGTCATGTCCGGTTCGTGAGCTGATTTCAGAAAGTAAACACTCGACTGAGAATGGCCTGTTACAGGTCTAGAATCCTTAAATGAAGACATATCAAACAATGGCCTGTAACAAGTCTAGAATCCTTACATGAAGACATCTCAAACAATGACCTGTTACAAGTCTAGAATCCTTTAATGAAGACATCTCAAAGAATGGCCTGTAACAAGTCTAGAATCCTTACATGAAGACATCTCAAATAACGGTCTGTAACAAGCCTAGAATCCTTACATGAAGACATCTCAAATAACGGCCTGTAACAAGTCTAGAATCATTACATGAAGACATCTCAAATAACGGCCTGTAACAAGTCTAGAATCCTTACATGAAGACATCTCAAAGAACGGCCTGTAACAAGTCTAGAATCCTTACATGAAGACATCTCAAAGAATGTTGATGAGATGCTTCTGCAGCTCCTGACCAACAAAACTGAATTTGTTGAACACAAGAAAGAAAATGGTCGTCAAGGAGAATTAACTTAGTGGACTTCAAACGTTTCTGACCTGTTCTAGTCAAATGTTTACATATTTCATGATAGTTTAAAGTTTTCTGTGGAGAAGAATCGATGACGTTACAAAACATCACACAACCTACAACAAACGAAGTGCTCCATTACCGTCTCAGAAATAAGGGTTTAGGCGGAAGACTATGAACACAAACTATTGACCAGATAAGAAATGTCGGTGGGAACGCATATTTTTTTTTGCCATGGATGATGATGATGATGATGATGATGATGATGAGTCGATTCGATTGGCATTTACAATGCATGTTCTTTTCTAAAATTATCTTGACTATCTCATTCATTCATTCATTCATTCATTTGCATGTCCCTTGTGGAACTTTGCCTCCCTAACAGCTCTCCTGTAGGCCTCTCGGTTGTGAGCAAGATACCCTGCTGTTGATCCATCCATTTGCAAATCATCAACGATGTCTCGCAGCCATCTTCGTTTTGGTCTTCCTCTCTTTCTTTTTCCCATTATGTATCCTTCCAATACGGTCTTCTCTAAATTATCATGACGTTTATTGTGTCCAAAATATTTAAGTTTTCTCTCTTTAATCCTCTTTACTAGCCAGCCTTCTTCAATATTAAATTCTTGTAGTATAGATATATTTGTTCTTGACTATCTGCGTTCATTTCTTATCAAAGCAGGCTTGAGTTTTCCCGAGCCTTGTAACACAATATTCCTGTAAAGATCTTCAGCGGCAATTTCACGCTACAATTTCCACTACTTTTTAGTGCTACTTTCTTCATAGTCCTTCCCCTACTACTTTCCTATTTACGTCTCTAAATCCTGTTACAGCGGGATGCAAGAAATGGTGCCCATTACCACGTGCAGTTTGAGAATCGTTGTGTATATATTATGGAAAAAAAGGGGTTACTTCAATCAGCAACAGAACAAACTCTCTGACTAATGTGGTTCTGCTGAGGTTTTCTTTTTAAGTACCCGGATGTAGAAGAATTGTGTGTCCTGCTTCAGGTTCAGTGCGGTTACGGCATCACAGCAAACTAGAACATTCCAATAACTGTTCTGTCGCCTGTGCCAGTGAGACCGCAGCAAACTAGAACATTCCTATAACTGTTCCGCCGACTGTGCCAGTGAGATCACAGCAAACTAGAACATTCCTATAACTGCCCCCCCCCCCCCCCCCCGCCAGTGCCAGTGAGATAACAGCAAACTAGAACATTCCAATAACTGTTCCGCCGCCTGTGCCAGTGAGGTCACAGCAAACTAGAACATTCCTATAACTGTTCTGCAGATTGTGCCAGTAAGATCACAGCAAACTAGAACATTCCTATAACTGTTCCGCATCCTGTGCCAGTAAGATCACAGCAAACTAGAACATTCCAACAACTGTTCCGTCGCCTGTGGCAGTGAGATCGCAGCAAACTAGAACATTTCAATAACTGTTCCGTCGCCTGTGCCAGTGAGATGACATCAAACTAGAACATTCTTATAATTGCTCTGCCGCCTGTGCCAGTGAGATCGCAGCAAACGAGAATATCCCATAATTTTCTCCACCGCCAGCGCCAGTGACATCTCCTGGAATGCTCAAGAACCGTCACACGTCATGTCCATGTACAATGATGAAAAGTGACCCGTGCACAATGAATGCGTACATCTCAGCAAATATCCTCATTGGGCAGGCACTGACAGCCAGCTCTAAGCAGATCTAGGTCGCCAACCTTCTAAAGAACACAGCGGAATGCATCAGCCATATTTATCAATGACTGTCGGAGAAACCTCCCCACCGCTGAAAGTCACAGCTCACAGTAACGCCTCGAGAACTTAACTCAGTATCTAGGGGCGTCCAAACCAGGACCCCCCCCCCCCCCAACTCCACAACACAACGGAACTGACGCAGACATACAGCGGAGGAAAAGGCAAACAAAGGCCACGTTCGCCCCCTCCGGCGTGTTGCAACTTGAAGTCCAGAACACAGTATACACATAGACTTGATGCAACTGAAGAGGGCCAGCAGATACTTTGCCATTGCTTCGAGTCGAACAGAACAAGCTCAAATGTCCGCTGGGTCGAAAACATGAACATATTTTTTTTTTTTTTTAAGACAACGAAAACAACAGGCCGTGACCCGGTGGTACTGCAAACCGGGTCCACCCGTAACGAGATGTGGACCATACCCCCGGCATTCAATGTGCAGGGCAGGCCTCGGGCATCTCGTTTAGTTAAAAAAATAACGACGCTTTTGTTAACCAAAGGGCATGTTGATCAGGGTACCTGCTAAGAGGACACTTTGACCTCAGCCACTTTGATCTTAGCCAAAAGGCCGAGAAGCGATGCAAGAAACATATACCTTCATGATTGTGGGGCTTTAGTGATGTTGTGTGGATGTTGGGAGTACGAGCGACATCTGTGCGAGAAGAAATAAAGGAAAAACGATACGGTGGAAAGAAACAGGAAGGCCTTAATCTCTAGTGATCTTTCAAACTATAGACCTACTTTCACTTTGTCATCAGTATCTAAACATCGTGAAAAACATATAAAAAAAAAAGGTAAAGGTAATCCTCTCATGCATTAATTCATATTCATTCATTTGCATGTCCCTTGCGGAACTTTGAATCCCAAACAGCATTCCTGTAGGCCTCTCGGCCTTAGAGGCACGTATTTTCCTTGACCTGTCAGCAAACTAGAGGGTGATATGGTCAGTATCACGCCTGGCCGCCTTTCCTTCCCCAACTCCAAAAGAAGCCGGTACCCATTTCTACAGGTGGGTGACTGGGGCGCCTCCGGCCAGATTC
>CM019710.1:5178185-5245685 GCA_009760885.1 Achatina immaculata
GGACACTTAACAAAACAGCTGAGAAACACATAAATGCCTTTGAATGTAAATGCTGCAGAAGAGTTCTTCAAATATCATGGACACGAAAAAGAAAACATAAATCCATACTAAAGAAGTTAATACTGAAGAAGGTTGGCTAGTAAATAAGATTAAACAAAGAAAACTTAAACATTCTGGACACATTAAACGTCATGATGACCATCTTGGAAGGATACATAATGGGAAAAAGAAAGAGAGGAAGACCAAAACGAAGATGGCTGCAAGACATCGCTGACGATCTGCAAATGGATGCATCAGCAACAGGGCATCTTGCTTACAACCGAGAGGCATACAGGAGATCTGCTAGGGAGTCAAAGTACCACAAGGGACATGCAAATGACTGATAGACAAATATATATATATAGTACATTATACAGCTCTGCTCTGACTGTCTCTACTCAGCAAATGGAAAAAATGGCAAAAGAGGAAGAGGGAAAACTCTTGAGGGAAAATCATGGGCAATGTACCGTGGAGGCATTACAGAAAGACAATAACGTGACTGAAGCGAAGTGTTAGTCACCGTGATTTGTTAAAACTGACGACAGCCAAGGCCTGTCGGATACGCCTCATGATGATGACGACAATCCAACTTATCAATACTTTTAGTTTTCTTCATTACAGATTAAATTCCTCATTTCACGCCATTAAGGCATATTTGAGACTGTGTTAGGCCCGTATTTGCAAGACCTTCAGAACATGACAGTGTGATCTGGTCAGTATCACGGCCTGGCCCGCATTTACCTTCCCAGATTTCTCTGGTACCCATTTTTAGAGGCCGAGGGGGCCCCATGTGTGGTGGCACCAGAAAAAAGATCCCCACAGCTGGGACTTGAGGCCTCTACATTACACAACTGTGAATTTCCACCTCTCTATATTCTTCTCGATATGTACACTTCTGTAATCACAAAAGCTATAACCATACCCGGAATTCACACTACTTAAAGTCAATTCTGTAGCACAGTGGTCTTCAAACTGGGGTCCATGGAACTCTAGGAGGTCCACAGAAGGATTTTTGGTAGTCTGCGGACAAATAAATGTATTCATCATCATCATCATCATCATCGCCTTTCACTCCCTTGAAAGCATAGGCCACGGATAAAGGCTCTCCAGTCATCCCTGTTCGTGGAAGTATTCTCTGGTTCCTTCCATGTGCATCCCTGGTCTTTGAGCACTGTCACAATTTCTCTTCTCCTAGTAAGTCCAGGTCTTCCTCGTTTTCTATTTCCTTGGGAGATTCCAGGTCAGAAATACTACTGTTTAGCAGGATTTGGGAAGAAGATAAGGTCCCAGAAGAATGGAAGGAGGCCCACGTTATAAAACTCCCTAAGAAAGGCGATCTGTTAGAATGTAAGAACTATAGAGGCATCTCCCTGCTCTCAATACCCAACGAGGTCTTCAGCAGGATTTTACTAAGTAGAGTTAAAACAAATGTAATGGGCTTGATTAAATAAAAGTTTGGCGTGATTCTGGTTCTATGTAGCACTTTCTCGTTAATGATGGGCTCATAGCTGTGCTCGGACCGAAAAAGGGATCCACTGCCGAAATAAAAAAGTGAAAAAAAAAACACGGCTGTAACACATCTTTATGTAAATACGTCTACAAAATTATGTTACCATTTCCATAAAAACATGGGGCAGAATCGATCTCATGTCAAGGTCACACCGACTTCAGGAATATTGTATTCGATCCGACTTGACATGGAGTGACGTAGTTAAAAATAGAAAGAGAGTTTTTTTTTTTTTTAATTTTTTTTTTCAAGAAAGTGTTAAAAATTTCATTAACTTTTTTATAACCTTTATCATCTGTTGCCAATAAGCTTGACTCCAACATTCCTGGCCCTCTTTTCTTTCTCCTCTTACTCCTCCACCACTTCCTCGTCCTCCACGTCCTAGTATTCTGAAATGTGGTATTCGAATCTACTGCTCCATGATTGGTCCGCCCAATGATTACACAGCCCAACAAAACGGTTCTTTTCTTGGTGCCTTGATTTTTAGGCCAGTTCTTGTGGTTACTTGAGGCTCTGATTCAGAAAATTGCCTTGGATGGAGCACATCAGCTCTAGTTCCTTAGATATGGTTGAATTTATAAAATGTTAGTCCTCTTTAACAAATCTTTTCTACAGAATTGGGCTGTCATAACAAGCGATCTTATGTGAATGGAAAATGTATGTATTTAATTTATCCACATCTTTCTCTTTTACAATGACCTTTGTTTCACAACTATTCGTCTACTTCCTTTCCTATAATGCACACTGGCATAAGTATGTATAGCCCAAATGACAAAAATCGCTTTTGTTGTGTTATATTACATAGGTAGGTAATCTTGTCGTTCCGTAGAAGAACATAGGAATATGGTGTTAGTGCCCATATTTTCCTTGACCTGTCAGCACACAGTAATACATAATAATGGATGCATCAGCAGCAGGTCATCTTGCTCACAACCGAGAGGCCTACAGGAGTGCTCTTAGGGAGGCAAAGCTCCACCAGGGACATGCAAATGAATGAATGAATGAATGAATGGAATGAATGAATGAAATGTCAGCACACTAGAGGGTGGTATGGTCAGTATCACGCCTGGGTGCCTTTCCTTCCCTAACTCCAGAAGAAGTCGGGTACTCATTTCTACAGCTGGGGCGACTGGGGTGCCTCCGGCCGGATTCGAACCCCGACCTTCGCCATGAGAGACCAGTGCACTCACCACTTCGCCACTCAGACACCGTTTTTTACATAATTATGTGCAAACAATTAAGATGGTCTTCGTAGACTAAATAAATGTGTATTTCAAAGGTTTCTCAACCTGATCTGTTTAAAACAGTTGTGTGCATTACAGTTATGACCGTATAGGAGATCTATGTATATTCCCATTCATATCATTTCATTTTTGCTAATCGAACACCGTAGAGGTTATGGCTACTTCAAGACTTAGCTGCTCGAATCATCCTGGCATATTTTGCTATATTTGTAGGGAGCACAAACTGAAAGCAAGTAGGAAACCTATTTCTGGTTTTGTAAAAAAAGAGCATAGTTATTTTAGTGTCAGGCTAGGAGATCAAGATAAGCCATGGGCTCCTCATATTGTGTGCAAAATTTGTACGGAGGATTTGCGCTAGTGGACAAATGGAAAGAGAAGCAGCCTGAAATTTGGAGTGCCAGCGGTGTGGAGGGAACCGAAAAGCCACTTCGATGACTGTTATTTTTGTATTGTTACTGTCACAGGCATCAATCAAAATAATCGTGACAAGTTGTCTTACCCTGCTCTACCTCCAGCCAGGAGACCTGTTCCGCACTCGGGTCTTGTACCTGTTCCACCTTTCCTTGAACTAGCACAGCTCTCAGAGGATGAGTCTTGCATGTCTGATATCCCACAAGGTAAAGAAAGTGGGAGCAGCGACAGTGAGAGAGACAGAGAGATAGAGATAGAGAGACAGAGAGAAGAGACAGAAAGAGACAGAGAGATAGAGATAGAGAGACAGAGAGATAGAGATAGAGAGACAGAGAAAGAGACAGAAAGAGACAGAGAGATAGAGGCAGAGAGAGAGACAGAGAGATAGGGACAGAGAGAGACAGAGAGATAGAGACAGAGACAGAGACAGACAGAGAGATAAAGACAGAGATAGAGACAGAGAGATAGAGACAGAGAGATAGAGACAGAGAGATAGAGACAGAGATAGAGACAGAGAGATAGAGACAGAGAGATAGAGACAGAGAGATAGAGACAGAGATAGAGACAGAGATAGAGACAGAGATAGAGACAGAGAGATAGAGACAGAGATAGAGACAGAGATAGAGACAGAGAGATAGAGACAGAGATAGAGACAGAGAGATAGAGACAGAGATAGAGACAGAGATAGAGACAGAGATAGAGACAGAGAGATAGAGACAGAGATAGAGACAGAGATAGAGACAGAGATAAAGACAGAGAGATAGAGACAGAGACAGAGATAGAGACAGAGAGATAGAGACAGAGATAGAGACAGAGATAGAGACAGAGATAGAGACAGAGACAGAGACAGACAGAGAGATAGAGACAGAGACAGAGAGATAGAGACAGAGATAGAGACAGAGATAGAGACAGAGAGATAGAGACAGAGAGATAGAGACAGAGAGATAGAGACAGAGATAGAGAGACAGAGAGATAGAGACAGAGAGATAGAGACAGAGATAGAGACAGAGATAGAGACAGAGATAGAGACAGAGAGATAGAGACAGAGATAGAGACAGAGAGAGACAGAGATAGAGACAGAGATAGAGACAGAGATAGAGACAGAGATAGAGACAGAGAGATAGAGACAGAGATAGAGACAGAGATAGAGACAGAGAGATAGAGACAGAGATAGAGACAGAGATAGACAGAGATAGAGACAGAGATAGAGACAGAGATAGAGACAGAGATAGAGACAGAGAGAGACAGAGATAGAGACAGAGATAGAGACAGAGATAGAGACAGAGAGAGACAGAGATAGAGACAGAGATAGAGACAGAGATAGAGACAGAGAGATAGAGACAGAGATAGAGACAGAGATAGAGACAGAGATAGAGACAGAGAGATAGAGACAGAGAGAGACAGAGAGAGACAGAGATAGAGACAGAGATAGAGACAGAGAGAGACAGAGAGAGACAGAGATAGAGACAGAGAGAGACAGAGATAGAGACAGAGATAGAGACAGAGATAGAGACAGAGAGAGACAGAGATAGAGACAGAGAGAGACAGAGATAGGGACAGAGATAGAGACAGAGATAGAGACAGAGAGAGACAGAGATAGAGACAGAGATAGAGATAGAGACAGAGATAGAGACAGAGAGAGACAGAGATAGAGACAGAGATAGAGACAGAGATAGAGACAGAGATAGAGACAGAGAGAGACAGAGATAGAGACAGAGAGAGACAGAGATAGAGACAGAGATAGAGACAGAGAGAGACAGAGATAGAGACAGAGATAGAGACAGAGAGAGACAGAGATAGAGACAGAGATAGAGATAGAGACAGAGATAGAGACAGAGAGAGACAGAGATAGAGACAGAGATAGAGACAGAGATAGAGACAGAGATAGAGACAGAGAGAGACGGAGATAGAGACAGAGATAGAGACAGAGAGAGACAGAGATAGAGACAGAGATAGAGACAGAGATAGAGACAGAGATAGAGACAGAGATAGACAGAGAGATAGAGACAGAGATAGAGACAGAGAGATAGAGACAAAAAGAGAGAGACAGAGAGATAGAGGCGTAGAGAGACACAGAAAGAGACAGAGAGAGACAGAGAGATGTAGACTATATCTGTGCAATCTACATTTATTACTGATAATGTTCAAGAATTTGGTTAATTACAGCTGTTAAGGCACTCTCTTGGCATGTACTTCTGTACTGCGTGTCCAGTATTCCCCAACCCAATGACCGCCAACCCAGGATTCTCCTCTCCAAGGAATACTATATGCCAGTCATGCTTCAGGTCAAACATACATCATAACATTTCCACAACATGATATAGACATTTTCAAGTCATATATAAAAATACATAAACGTTAGATTTACTCAACAACGTGGATCAATGGTGACATACATTCACATAAAACATGCAACACATATCATAAAAAAACATTGGAGGCATATCAATCAATGCAATATTCATTAGCTTATGTAACTAAAGTAACCGTGGCTATTGTGTTCAAACCCCTCATCCCAGTGCACAATCCATTACCCCAGAACGCGCACATACACTTTATATCCATGCGGCTAACCTGCTCTGTCACTATACCCCTTCATACATAAACTTGTGTGCTATCGCACTATTACACTTCAGTTCAATAAAGTTCAAATATAATGTGCCAACGCACTAAGTTCCCTTCCAGTTCATGAAGTTCAAATAATATGTCAACAGACTAATACTCCGTCTCAGTTCATTAGTTCAAGTGTGCTCATGCACTAATACATATATCCACCACTTCATGAAGTTCACATGAAGACCAAGCCTGATGGCATCACCCATGGTATTCAAGAGAACGTTAATCACAGAAATCACTAATATAATTATCTCCACAGATACGTGAATTTCTCATAACAATACCAGCATTAAGGCATCACCCGTGCTATTCAAGAGAACGTTAATCACAGGAATCACTAATATAATTATCCCCACAGATACACGAATTTCTCATAACAATACCAGCATTAATACATCACCCGTGCTATTCAAGAGAACTTGCATTATCAGAAATCACAAATATATATATATATATATATATATATATATATATATATATATATATATATATTATATATATATATATATATATATATACCCACTCCGACATGGAATTCACATGAATTATCAGCATGATTCATCGTGAACAAAATACATATCCATATGTATGTAAAGCAACAATATCAAGTCGACAGGGTACAGGTATCTCCATGTCAGCGAGATCGATCTAGCCCCACCATGCCTGTAATAATCTCCATCTTATCCTTATTGATTCTTTTTTTCTTTTTTCCGCACGCTTTCCTCCTTATATAACGCAGCCCGCTCGCTCCCATCATTTTGAGCCACATGCGCTCGTCCACAGACAGAGAGATACATAATTATCTATCTATCTCTCTTTCTCTTATTTTTTTTAAATTTTGACAACATTTTTTTTTCTATCTCCTACTCTTCTCAAACATTCTCCATTAGTTAATTTTGCCGTCCAGGGAATTCGCAACATTCTTCTAATAAACCACATTTCTGCTGCTTCCAATGACTTTTATGCTGATCTGCCTATTGTCAATGATTCACTTCCATATAACAAGATAGGTTCAATATAGGCATTTTAGGACTCGTTTTCTAACAATCATTGATAAGGATGTGTTGGCTAATATGTTTCTCATTCTCTGAAATGCAGTCTTTGCTTGGCCTATTCTGTTCTTAACTTTGTTTATTCTGTCCCTTTATGTGTCTAGATCAGAGGCGTCAAATGCCACACTTCCTTTGGTAATGAATATGTCGCTCAGACCAGCGGGCGTAGCTACAAACAGAGGCGCTCTGTACCGCCTACACAACAACCACCGGTACTGCGCCACGCTGGAGACGTCGGCACACATCATCCATTACCATAAAGAGGCCCCGCTTCCATTGCAACAAACTAAAGGGGGCCCCGCTTCCACTGCAGCAACCCCAGACTCGCCATCATCCTGATCAAACCAGGTAGCATTTCTCAGACTATCTATCAAAACACCAGAGTTCTGCGAAGGATAAACTACGAGAAGAACAAGAATAAGGTTTGTTTTTTTTACTTAAAAAAGGGTGAAATTCCCGTTTCTCTGCCATTAAGATAAACTCGGGATACTGTGTATCCCTAACCAAACTCTGGATACTGTGTTAGGCCCGTATTTCCAAGATATTCGGCACATCAAAGTGTGAATGGTCAGTATCACGCCTTGGCTACATTTATCTTCCTAGATTTCTCTAGTACCCCATTTTTTTAGAGGCTGGGTTCACCCCCTGGGCCTTTCTGGTGTGGTGGTACCAGAAAGAAAAATCCCCCACTGCTGGGACTGGAACCCAGTACCCCCCCAGATTAGAAGACCTAGAGGCTAACCACTCAGCCAACCACGCCGCCCAACAAGATCAGATTATATTCAGCAGAAGAAGAAAAGAACACAGAGTCATTATTTTAAATGAGAAAAGATATAAAGAAAACTTGACAAAGCAAAAGTAGTATAAATAAAACAGCAGCAATCATTTAAAAAAAAGTCATCAACAAAGAAAGAGGGAGAGTAATAAACATCTTTCGTAAAGAGTACAAATGATGTAACACTATGGTAATTAAAGCAAAACACGGCTCCTCCGCGATGATTGCCTCCCCTGAACAAGCCTCGTTGTGGTTGCAAATGAAATGCCAACTCATCAACTTGTTAGTCCAGAAGGAAACACAGGGATCTTTTGAACGGGCCGCGATTTTGTCCGAGTGTTGTCCATATCTTCCAAAACTTTCCATCTGTGATTTCCATCCCTTGTTTTCTGATCTATCTATCTATCTATCTATCTATCTATCTATCTATCTATCTATCTATCTATCTATCTGTCTATCTGTCTATCTGTCTGTCTGTCTGTCTGTCTGTCTGTCTGTCTGTCTGTCTGTCTATCTATCTATCTATCTATCTATCTATCTGTCTGTCTGTCTATCTATCTATCTATCTATCTATCTATCTATCTATCTATCTATCTATCTATCTATCTATCTATCTATCTATCTATCTATCTGTCTGTCTGTCTATCTATCTGTCTGTCTGTCTGTCTATCTATCTATCTATCTGTCTGTCTATCTGTCTGTCTGTCTATCTATCTATCTATCTGTCTGTCTGTCTATCTGCCTGTTCATTTAACTCTCTGTTCGTTTAATTGAAAATCTCTCTATTGACTGTCTATCTATAAAACTGTCTGTCTATCTAACTGCCTTTCTAATTATTTAAACTGCCTATTTAATACAACTGTCTACCTGTATATATAACTATCTGCCTGTTATCTGTCTTTTTGCCTACATAATTGTCTGTCTACATATCCATTTAATCATCGTTTCTATTTATCAGTCCGCATGCGTCTCAATATGATTATCAATTTTTGTCTACCTGTATAATATCCTTCTGTAATATTTTCCTCCCACAATCAACCATTCATAAACTACTGCTTGAGGATGATTTTAAACATTAAATGGCTCGACAAGATCCGGAAAGAGGAGGTCTGGGAAAGGGCAGGACAAGAACCAATGAACCAACAAATCATGTGTAGGAACTGGAGGTGGACTGGCCACACTCTGAGGAAACCCGACACCAGCATAGCAAGACAGGCACTGACATGAAATCCTCAAGGAAAGAGAAATCGAGGAAGACCTGGACTTACTTGGGGAAGAGAAATTATGACAGTGCTCAGAGACAAGGGATACACATGGAAGGAAGCAGAGAATAATTCCACGAACAGGGATAACTGGAGAGCCTTTATCCGTGGGCTATGCTCTTAAGGGAGTGAAAGGAGGTGATGATGATGATGATGATGATGATAATGATGATAATGATAATGACGATGATGATGATGACGATGATGTGTCTCAATATGGTTATCAATCTCTGTCTATCTATATAACATCCTTCTCTAATATTTTCCCCTCACAATCTTCAATCCACTCTTCTTGTCTGTCATAAATATCAATCTATTTTCATTCAATTTTCAATTTCCCCTAGCTCTCACACAACATCGCAACAGAAAAGCCATGAACAACTAAGAATCCTTAAAGGCTATAGTATTTCTTGCGTACAATAATTAATAACAAGATGAGATTCGAAAGCCATTTAGGGGGTAGAAAATCAGCTTAATATCATCCTTGTACTGAATCCAGAAAAGGATAATATATATTAGGGCAGGTCCGCGCTATCGTTTTTGAATTAAATGACTTGTCAGTTTATCCGATTTCAGCGCTTGGCGTAACCTCTACGAGGAGGGTGGCTAGCCCAAGTAAAGTAGGTCAATAGGTCATCACCACGTGATGCTATTGGAAAGGGGCTGTTTGAAAGGCCAAAAAGGGATGGGAAATCGTGTGCTGTTATCAGACCGTTATGGGCTTTAAGTATCTCGGAAGCCTCATTTCAGCAGACAGGAATATTGAGAAGGAAGTATCCACAAGAATTGGACAGATCTCCCAGGCCTTTAAACAAATCAGCAAACATATGGAAACCTCCAATTCTCCATACAAACCTCAAGCTCAGAATCTATAAATCCAATGTTCTCTGTATTTTATTATACGCAGCCAAAACAATGGAGAACCAATCAGAGAACTGAAAGTAGACCGAGACGATTTGAAGTAAGATGCCTCAAAAAAAATATAAGAATACAGTGGGAAGAACACACGGAAAACGAGGAAATAACAAAACGAACAAGAGTTGAGAAGATTACTAAAGAGGAGAAAAGATGAAGATGGGAATGGCTGGGCCACATACTCATCATCATCATCAGGTGCTGTGCCGACTGGCGTTGGCTATTATGCTTCTCAGTCTATACACGATCCTTCATGCAGGCCATCAGTTCAGTTGGTGATCTCCTCTCACACCATCCCGTCAGACTGTCCAGTATCATTTCTCTTGGTCTCCCTCTTGATCTTCTTCCTTCTATTTTTCCTGTTGTTATAATATTTTCAATGGCCCCTCTTCTCATTGCATGTCCTATGAAAGTACATTGTCTCTCTCTGATCTTTTTGACAAAATTTTTTTGTCTCTCCATCTCTTCTAATACATTCTTCATTAATTATTTTTGCTGTCCAGGGGATTCGCAACATTCTTCTAATAAACCACATTTCTGCTGCTTCCAACGATTTTTGTGCAGACTTGCCTATTGTCCATGATTCACTTCCATATAACAAGATAGGTTGAATATAGCATTTTAGGACTCGTTTTCTAACATTCATTGATAAGGATGTGCTAGCTAATATGTTTCTCATTCTCTGATATGCAGTCGTTGAATAATTCCGTTTAATTTTATACTGTATGTTGGTGGATTCTGTTTCTTAAATATAACCATAGTCTCTGTCTTTTTGATGTTCAAAGTAAAGCCTTTCTGTTCACTTTCTCTGTCGACTTTATCCAAGAGATTTTCCAGGTGTTGTTGGTTCTCAGCTATCAGTACTGTGTCGTCAGCATACCGAAGGTTGTTAATATTTTATCCTCCAATTTTTATGCCTGGTTCTGTGATGTTCCCACATACCATAAACGCGAAACAAAAAAAACAAAAAACGCCCCATATACGGCCTGTAAAGTAAGAGAACAAATATTGTAGGATTAAACCTGGAAAAAATCGTAGACAAAGCACTTTAGTGAGACGTGAGAGAAAGAAAAATCACAAGAGAATTACCTGGGATTCGAACACGGACTCCGGTAGGACGAGCAACCGTCTAGCCACGAGAGAACAGCATACTATCGACTTAGCCAACTAGCACCCCAAAAAAAGGTGTTTTGTTGACATAGTCTTTAGTCGATAGTACGCTGTTCTCTCGTGGCTAGACGGTTGCTCGTCCTACCGGAGTCCGTGTTCGAATCCCAGGTAATTCTCTTGTGATTTTTCTTTCTCTCACGTCTCACTAAAGTGCTTTGTCTACGATTTTTTCCAGGTTTAATCCTACAATATTTGTTCTCTTACTTTACCGTACCAAAACCTCGTAGTTTCCTATTTATAAAAAATTGTTCCATATACAGCCTGGACTTGGACACTTCAAGGGAAAAGAAACAGGGGCAGGCAATTGGGGACATAGAGACGCACAATACAAGAACTAAAGCCAGCGGGACAGACATGGTTTGAGTTATCCCGCTTGCTCTGGGCAGGATTGCCTGGATTACCGTTATTGATGCCGTATGCTCCATTGGGAGTACAGATGATGTTGGTGATTGGTAGCTGTCATCTTTATCATAATCGTCATCGTTTCGTGGATATTAAGTCAAAATAGAACCAGAAGTACAGAAGGAAAAAAAAATATATATAGAATGCTCATATTCCTGAATTAATTTCCATGCTCCGTCAAATCAAATTGTGATGAGAAATTTTGGTAGAAAGGAACTTGGAAGAAAATTACTCTATACTTGTTAAAAATATAGGTTTTGTTAGAAATGGGTGGAATTCTTTCTGACCGACCTGCTTCAGTGTCAACCAGGCCTTGAAAAAAATGGGTACCTGGGGTTTCCCTAGGAAAATAAAGGCAGCGAGGACAGGCGCTGGCATCCCTTACCTCAAATGATGTGGTGACATAGAAATGTGAAGGCAGAAACACTTCACCTTCCTACAACAGCACTCAAATGCTACGGGACTTAGATTAGATTAGATTAGAAACGTGTTACTTTTCATTTTATTTAGACTTTGTCTAAATATCTTCCTGAGCACTGATTCGGACAGGTGTGCCTAATTTACCTGCACTGGCAGTGTTTCTCTGGAGGAAAAGAGTTAAAGAAATTCAATATATAAATGGTTGTCATTTATGTCTATCATTTGCATGTCCTTTGTGGAACTTTGCCTCCCTAACAGCTCTCTTATATAGGCTTCTCGGTTATAAGCAAGATGGCCTGCTGCTAATGCATCCATTTGCAGATTATCAACTATGATTTGCAGCCATCTTCGCCTTGTCTTCATCTCTTTCTTTTTCCAATTAAGTACCCTTCCAAATCAGTCTTCTCTAAATTATCATGTCGCTTAATATGTCCATAATATTTGAGTTTTCTCTGTCTAATCCTCTTTACTAGCCAACTTTCTTCAATATTATGTTCTTGTAGTATGTTTGCTCATTTCTAAATTAAATTAAAATTGATACATTTATAAAATAAAATTACACATTTTAAAAAAAATGTCATTTATAAATTTTAAAATTAATGTATAAATTATAACAAGAAATGTCATTTATAAATTTTAAAATAAATGTTCATATATATCACGATACATTATTATGATAAAGTATGTTTTGAATCAGTGTTTCCCAGGCTTGTTCGGGCTGCCACCCCCTTTTCTCCCAGGTCACATTCTCAATGCTTCCCCACCCTCACCCCCTATTTACTGCTCGTACAATGATCCATTAAAATAGGCTATGCATTATATAACTAAAATCTTAAGCCAGCAAACCAATTTACTTAACAGTATGAAGGAATACAGTTATAACTAACCTGTTGCTTTATTTTCTCAACTTTTAATGTGATGGATGAGTTTCATGTAGAGACACAAATTTCTCAATGTCAGGTTGAAAAGTGCTAAGAAGGAAAGTATTATTGACCCTGTCTAAGAAGGAAGGTATTGCTGCCTCCTGTCTAAGAAGGAAAGTATTACTGCCTCCTGTCTAAGAAGGAAGGTATTACTACCTCCTGTCTAAGAAGGAAGGTATTACTGCCCCTGTCTAAGAAGGAAGGTATTACTGACCCTGTCTGAGAAGGAAGGTATTACTGCCCCTGTCTAAGAAGGAAGGTATTACTGACCCTGTCTAAGAAGGAAGGTATTACTGACCCTGTTTAAGAAGGAAGGTATTACTGTCCCTGTCTAAGAAGGAAGGTATTACTGACCCTGTATGAGAAGGGAGGTATTACTGACCCTGTCTAAGAAGAAAGGTATTACTGACCCTGTCTAAGAAGGACATTATTAATGTCCCCGTCCAAGAAAGAAGGTATTACAGTTCCCGTCTAAGAAGGAAGGTATTACTGCCTCCTGTCTAAGAAGGAAGGTATTACTGCCCCTGTCTAAGAAGGAAGGTATTACTGATTCTGTCTAAGAAGGAAGGTATTACTGACCCTGTCTAAGAAGGAAGGTATTACTACCCCTGTCTAAGGAGGAAGATGTTACTGCCCCTGTCTAAGAAGGAAGGTATTACTGCCCCTGTCTAAGAAGGACATTATTAATGTCCCCGTCCAAGAAAGAAGGTATCACAGTTCCCGTCTAAGAAGGAAGGTATTACTGTCCCTGTCTAAGAAGGAAGGTATTGCAGGCCCCACCTAAGAAGGAAGGAAGATATTACTGTCACTATCTAAGAAGTAAGGTATCACAGGCCCCGTCCTAGAAGGAAGGTATTACTGTCCCAGTCTGCTGCTTCGTTTTCCCTGAAACTCCTCTCCCCCGCACACCCTCCCCCCCCCCCCCCGGAACAAACCGTTTTCTTTCTCTGCGTTATAGCCCATTTGGTAAACATTGTTTTAGAAAAAGTAATCCAAAATTTACTGGCAGTCGAGTAGGGATCTTTCTCATCGCAACATATGCCTGTGAGACCTGGACACTTAACACAACAGCTGACAAACACATAAATGCCTTTGAATGTAAATGCTACAGAAGAGTATTCCAAATATCATGGACACAAAAAGCAACAAATATATCTATACTACAAGAACTTAATACTGAAGAAGGCTGGCTAGGAAAGAGGATTAAAGAGAAGAAACTTAAATATTTTTAACACATTAAACGTCATGAAAATTTAGAGAAGACAGTCTTGGAAGGGTACATAATGGGAAAAAGAAAGAGAGGAAGACCAAGCCGAAGATGGTTGCAGGGCATCGTTGATAATCTGCAAATGGATGCATCAGCAGCAGGCCATCTTGCTTACAACCGAGAGGCCTACAGGAGAGCTGTTAGGGAGACAAAGTTCCGCAAGGGACATGCAAATGACTGAATGAATAGACTCTTGGGGCACTAATTGAAGCCTTTTTTTGATGAGTGTTTCTGGATTAGTTATTCACCGTCTCCAGCCATCCTTCACTTCCAGGCTCTTTCAAACATAAAGTTGGCAACACATTGATACAGAAGTCATGTCAGTCCTACGTATCATTTGACATGAGGTTTTACTGATGAATCTGACGACAGTGGAGATGGTGATGACGATATTCTGACCGCTGGCAGGTTTGCTCTGCCACATGGCGAGTCCATTCATACTTCCACAACTCCAGTAACATATATATGTAAACATCCATTGTCTCAACAGAGACATCACAAAAACCATCCTCTCAAGTACACATTCTAACGTAGATTGACTGCCCCACTCACAGTCTCTCCCACAATTCTCTGTCACGGGTTTCTCAGCCCACGTGACGCTCTAGAAGGATCTCGGCCGACCACGGAAAAGTTAAAAAAGAGAATCACAACAATTGCCCTTTCTGTTAAAAACAACAGTTATCTCCCGTATACTGCTACATGATGCTATTCTGTAGATCTTTTTTATAAACCATAACCTTTTTATAAACCATACTTATTTGTTTACATTTGTATAATCAAGTTCTCATTGGAAAGGTTAAACACGTACCTGTTTGTCATGCCGTGCCGACAGACATTGGTGGTCATGATTTTGCACAATTCTCTATTCTGGATATTAATTATGAGCTGGGCTGTTGCTTTTTTCCCATGCCATTTCATCAGTCCATCTATCATCTTCTTTCTTTGTCTGCCTCGGTCTCTTTTGCCCTCTGTCATCCCTGTTGTTATCAAATACTCCAGACCACCTGCTCTCATGACGTGTCCTATGAATCTAGATTGTCTCTTCCTGAAATTTATTACTGGTTGTCTCTCTTTTTATAATAGGATTTTGTGCTGTGGATATCTGTGAAATAACAGGGTAATCTTTTGGTGACACGGACTTTGCTGTGTATATGACACTCGTTAGCTGGGCCGTGTCGACATAAGTTGTGCTGATTCACGTTACGCACCTGAATATCAGGGTCGACTTCCATCTTGCTCTTCGAGAGTTGAGGTTACTGGACTAGTTACACACATAATTCCAGCTCTCACTCTCACCTGCTGGATTAGTTACACACTGTTCCAGACATACTTCTCATCCAGGCTCGTTCAAAACCTCACGTTGACGACAACTGGTACATATACTCAAGTAAATCCTGGGTAACGGTGACTTGGAACACTTATTGATGGAATGATGATAATGCTGATGAAAATAACATTAAATTCGACTGCCGGCTGGTTATCCCTGCCATGTGGCCAATCCATTCATTCGTACAACTAAAATGTTCATCTGTTCCACGAAGACATCACACAAGCTCGACAAAACACGTCCACACAGTTACACGTTCAAACCAAGACTCAAACTCCACGGACTCAGCATTGCCCCTACAATTTCCTGTCACGGGTTTTGCAGCCCACGTGACCTTCTCGAAGGATCTCAACAGGAGAAAATTGAAAAGGAAAAACCTATAATAATGCCCTTACTATCATTGTTACACGAATACTGCTATATTTTCTTCTGTCTCTTTCATGACCTCTTCTTTTGATCTCTTCACTGTCCATGGTATTTTTAGCATTCTTCTAAGGAACAACATTTCATGGCCTCCAGGTGGCGCTGTACTTCCCTGGTGACTGTCCTTGTTTTACATTCATAAAACAAGATTGGTTCAACGTAACATTGAAGCGGATTTTCCTTACTTTCAGTTTTAGTAATTAGACTCTTTTGAAAACAAATGCCTAAGGAAAATACTCGGCATCAAGTGGAACGAATTTAAGAACAGTGCAGAGATAAGACAGATGACTGAACAACAACCAGTCTCATGGGTGATCAGGAAAAGCAGATGGACATATGTTGGTCACTTGATGAGAAGAAACGATCAGAGAATCCCAAAACAAGCTATCATGTGGAATACAACAGGCCAAAGAAAAAGAGGCAGACCGCGTGAAACTCTGAAGAGGACATTGTTAAGAGAGGCCAAATTAACAGGTATAAAATCCCTTGATGAGGTTGAAAGACTCACCGAAGACAGGAAAAAGTGGCAAACTAATTTGCGAGCCCTATGTGACGTTTAACGGCACGGGAAGGATATAAGATATTAGATAAGACGTGTTAGTGATTGATGACATAAAATATTTTGCATCCCTGGAAACATTAATTCAGCCTGTGTTATTCTTTTCTTTATCTCTGTTTAACATCTTCCGTCTTAAGTGTTTCTAGGTATCTGTGGAGAGGAACAGATAGAACTACAAAAATACGATTTTTAAGGCATGCATCTTCCCCATCGCAACATATGCCTGTGAGACCTGGACACTTAACAAAACAGATGAGAAACACATACATGACTTTGAATGTAAATGTTGCAGAAGAGTTCTTCAAATATCATGGACACAAAAAAGAACAAATATATCCATACTACAAGAACTTAATATTGAAGAAGGTTGGCTAGTAAGTAGGATTAAACAGAGAAAACTTAAATATTTTGGACACATTGAACGTCACGATAATCTAGAGAAAACTATCTTGGAAAGGTACATAATGGGAAAAAGAAAGAGAGGAAGACCAAGGCGAAGATGGCTGCAAGGCATCGTTGATGATCTCCAAATGGATGCATCAGCAGCAGGCCATCTTGCTCACAACCGGGAGGCCTACATGAGAGCTGTTAGGGAGACAAAGTCCGCATGTATCTGAACTTGTCTACCTACTCTAGGTATCTGAACTTGTCTACCTGTTCTATGTATCTGAAATTGTCTACCTGCTCTAAGTATCTGAAATTGTCTACCTGTTCTATGTATCTGAAATTGTCTACCTGTTCTATTTATCTGAAATTGTCTACCTGTTCTATGTATCTGAAATTGTCTACCTGCTCTAAGTATCTGAAATTGTCTACCTGTTCTATGTATCTGAAATTGTCTACCTGCTCTAAGTATCTGAAATTGTCTACCTGTTCTATGTATCTGAAATTGTCTACCTGCTCTAAGTATCTGAAATTGTCTACCTGTTCTATGTATCTGAAATTGTCTACCTGCTCTAAGTATCTGAAATTGTCTACCTGCTCTTTGTATCTGAAATTGTCTACTTGCTCTAAGTATCTGAAATTGTCTACCTGTTCTATGTATCTGAAATTGTCTACCTGCTCTAAGTATTTGAAATTGTCTACCTGTTCTATGTATCTGAAATTGTCTACCTGCTCTAAGTATCTGAACTTGTCTATCTGCTCTAAGTATCTGAAATTGTCTACCTGTTCTATGTATCTGAAATTGTCTACCTGCTCTAAGTATCTGAACTTCTCTACCTGCTCTAGGTATTTGAAATTGTGTACCTGCCTAATACACATACACCCCTCCCCCCTCTGCGCATTGTTAACATTTATCGTCTAGCACTAATCTCGTGTTATTTTTATTATCCTTAGTTTTCGCCATTTGCTGGCTGAGTTGTTAGTAGCTTGGTCTACTAATCCGATGGTACCGGGTTCAAATCCCAGCTGTTGGCGAAAAGCTTTTTTTTATTTTTTTCTGGTACCACCACATCAAATATACCCTAGGGTCCACTCATCATCATCATCATCATCATCATGATCATCATCATCAGGTGCCGGCCGACTGGCGTTGGCTATTATGCTTCTCCAGAGTACACGATCCTTCATGCAGGCCATCAGTTCAGTTGGTGATCTCCTCTCACACCATCCTGTCAGACTGTCCAGTATCATTTCTCTTGGTCTTCCTCTTGATCATCTTCCTTCTATTTTTCCTGTTGTTATACTATTTTAAATGCCCCCTCTTCTCATTGCATGTCCTATGAAAGTACATTGTCTCTCTCTTATCTTTCTGACAAGGTTTTTTGTCTCTCCAGCTCTTCGCATACATTCTTCATTAATTATTTTTGCTGTCCATGGGATTCGCAACATTCTTCTAATAGACCACATTTCTTCTGCTTCCAATGACTTTTTTGCAGACTTGGCTATGGTCCACCCAGCCTCCAAAAAAAAAAAAACGGGTACCAGAAAAATCAGGGAAGGTAAATGCGGACCAGGTGTGATAGTAACCACATGAGACTTTCATGCGCCGAAGGTCGCGGGACATACAGGCCTAACACTGTATCCTCAGCATGCCTTATTTGCATGGGAAAGGGCTTTAACTTTTGTCTAATTTTCATTTACCATCCCAAACAGCAACGTTTATGTTACACATATTTCCAATCCCTCATTCCTGTTTCATTTTCATATTCTCTCCCCCCCCCCCCACCCTTTTGAATGGTAAATTACACTCCTTCCTCACTCCCACACCCCCCCCCCCCAAAAAAAAAAGAGAAATATATCTTCTGTTCTATTAATTATAACTCCATCTTGGAGAACCTTTACGAAACAGGCATGAGTTCGTGGAAACATGATACCCCTCCTTTCCCCCCCCCCCCAAAGCAGACATAAAACTCCAGGAAGCGTGACTGAGGAAGACGGAAAGATAACGTTATAATTTCTGTCTTATGTAAGAATAACAGTGACAGACGCGGGCATACAGAGCATGCTTTATCAGCAAAACTACACACAGATTCCCCAGCCCGCAGCCCTTCTTTCTGCTTTATCAATTGCGGTTTCAATTATCCGCGGTTTCTTTTATATGCGGTTTCATTTATCCGCGGTTTCAGTTATCCGCGGTTTGGAAATATTAGATAAATAATAAAGTCCAAAAGTTGGAAATTCATAAACTTGAGTTTACATTGTGCTTTATTATTATAACCATTACACGTTATTGTTAAATATTTTTTGCTGATGTCTTGGTATGTGTAAGTTCACATTGTAAATACGTACGTATGTTCGAAACGCATATACAAATATATATATATCAGATGTGGGTACAGCGTCAAGACTATATTCGCATGTCACGAACATGCAGGTGAAGACCTTCTCCACTTTGGCAAATCAATGACACGAGGACGCCATATGCCAGCGTCAGTGTTGGCGAGTCATAGCTGACCAAGACCCTGTCCCATTTCCGTTTGGTGGCTAACAGTAACAAGTCAAGCCCGGCTAACGGCATGGATCACCATAGCCCCCATGGTGGTGGAGAATGTTAAGAAGAGGACAAGGATTCCCAACTGGTCTCCAGAATTCGAAAAAAAGAAAAAACGGATTTGCTGTGAATATTCTAATCTCTTCAGTGGAAAAAAAAAACGGTGCAGAAATTGCATGATTTGTTTTCGGATATTCTTATAAATTAACATAAAATGCCATGCATTCTGATTGGTTATTTTTTAAACACTGAACTACAGACTTCAGATTGAAAGATTACTCCTGGAAAGTTAACGTGGACTTTCTGTTGCTAGAAAAGTTATATTTGGAGAGATACTTTTGCTACAAAAGTTATATTTGGAGAGATACTTTTGTTACAAAAGTTATATTTGGAGAGATACTTTTGCTACAAAAGTTATATTTGGAGAGATTCTTTTGTTACAAAAGTTATATTTGGAGAGATACTTTTGCTACAAAAGTTATATTTGGAGATTCTTTTGTTACAAAAGTTATATTTGGAGATTCTTTTGTTACAAAAGTTATATTTGGAGATTCTTTTGTTACAAAAGTTATATTTGGAGATTCTTTTGTGACAAAAGTTATACTTGGAGATTCTGTTGATATAAAAGTGATATGCCAAAGTTACACTAAATAAATTTGGAGCGCAAGAAAGATGTTAAAATGATGAATTAAGGTACAATATTTTTAATGATAAGGATTGTTTTTATTTGATGGAAAAAGATATAGCCAATTTCTTGAAGTGATAAAGATCCGAATTAGTGAAATATCTACATCTGGCAACAGATTCATTCTCTTTTCCTGTGGAGTAGAGAAAGAGAGAGAGAGAGAGAGAGAGAGAGAGAGAGAGAGAGAGAGAGATAGAGATAGAACAAGCAATTATTTGACAATATGATATCAGCACCAAGAAAGGGGTAGGATAGGCTCCTTTTGCCCGTCTCTCGTACGCCAGCCTTAACGACAATGCCCTCATTCTATCAACATAGTTCTCTTTCCCCTCCTGTATAAAGTATACAGGGAAATGAAATACATCCCAGGGGGTATGGATGTTCGCAGTTTGATAACCTCTATTTCGATAAATAGAGGTTTTCAAACTGTGGACATCCTTACCTTTAGAAGTGTGAGAACCAGGTGTTGGGTAGAGGAGGAAGGGGGGAGGGATGGAACTATTTCAAAACTAAAGCAGAGATAAGACAAATGAACATGTAGCAACACAGTCTTGGCAGTGACCAGGAAAAGAAAGTGGATAAATGTGGGCCGGCTATGGTAATAAGAAGAAACCATCAGAGTGACAAAGCAACCCATCAAATGAGAAAGATATGGAGAATAGAAAGAAAAAGGCCTCAGTCTCGAGAAATCCTAAAGAGAACATTGATAGGATAGGCTAATCCCTTGATGAGACTGAGATATTCGCCGAGAATAGAGACTCCTGGGGAGACACGCTGCGAGCCCTATGTAACGCCTGACGGTATGGGAATCATGTAAGATGTAAGGAGCTGGGATGTGAGATGGTGGGAGGCTGGGAATGAAACCATCTCTGTACATTTTGTTTTCGTATGTTGTTAGATTACAGTTTTCTTAACAATTCCTAACGGTCTGTACGTAAACTAAAACCAAACTATTCATGAAATCACACTGGTACCTAACAAGAAATACCCCCCCCCCCCAGAAACCTTCCCCAACAATGCCTGTGGTTTGTAAAACACCCACAAGTCAACCTTTTGTAAGTCAAAGCTCCACATTGTTAACATAAGTGAAATCATCCCCAAAAATTTAACTATTAGAAGATTAATGGTGGTTGGAGGAGCGAAATTAAAGGCCAGACTAGACTATCCATATGGGGGTCTTCTTCTTCTTCTTCTTCGTTGTTCACTCAGATATCGAGTCGAATCTCTCTCACAAACGCGGCAAATTGTCCCATTTTTCAGCATCTCCGTAGAGCTTCTCTTGCCTGGGGTCTTGGGTCTGGACTGACCCTTTACTTGAGTGGGTCGTGTAGCTAGATGGATAAAAGGGAGGCGACTGCAGTAAAACTGGTTTTAAAAAAAATGTAGGTAGAGATGTATGGTGCAGTTTTACAAAGTGAGGGAGTGAGTGAGTACGGTGAGAAAAAACGAATAGAAAGTATGAGAATGTATAAATGAAAAACATACAACATCCGATATTTCGGTGTGAGCCTTTTTCGAGGAGTACATGCAAAAGGAGACAAAAAAAAAAACGAAACAAAAAAAAAAAACCAAGAACTTATCTGAATTTGGCCTCCTCCCGGAGTAGAAAACAGAAATGTGTGTAAGTAGAAGGAATGATTGTAGTAGAAGATTCCTTTCTTCTATCTAGCTAGATGGATTATAAGATTAAAGAAAATTCTAACTCCCGCGTTACAAACGGCACAGAAAAGCAGATCATCACTGGAATGCTAAGTTGAAGTTGGCATTTTCTGCGAAAGATCAGAAACTTAAACAAGTCCACAAACACACTACGTTCAAAAAGTATTTCCCTGCAGAGCTCCTGGTATCCTTTATGCTGTCTGTCTTACTTTGACACGCATACACGGCTTTGTTAAAAAGAAAAAAAATCTTTATAGTTTTGTTCCGTTTTTTTTTTTTTTTGCTTTTCTTTTAAACCACCTTGTAAAATAAATATAGACATGTCAGTTTTTTCCGATAAAAACACGGCTTATATGTATTAGAGTTAACTTAGTATTCTCTCTCCCTCTCTCTCTCTCTCTCTCTCTCTGAACATTTAGGTACCCAAAGACACTATGGGCTTCCACAAGCGCGCTGTCTTTCAGCTTTTTCTCCGCTCTTGCCCTGGTGAGGCCCTTATTACTCAACATCCTCTCTAGTATCCATCTCCATGTCTGCTTTAGTCTACACCTACTCGTGCTTTTCCTGAATTTTCAGTGCTACTTTTGGCAGTGAGTTTACCTGTCGCCCGAAGTTCGCGCCCCGGCTATAGCCAGCGAACTTAACTACCAAAGCACTTAAATCAACGTGTCTATATTTGGCCAAAGTTCAATCATTTTCTCGGACATGCCAGTACAATCACTTAAACTAGACCACTGAAACTAATACAATGCTCAGACCAGCGTGTCATCTTATGAGTCCAATATTCGACAACTATCACAAAATTACAGACGCTGGAACTACTTTTTTTTTCTCTATTACAGGCGGATTGATACAACGGACTAAGACAGTTGGAACTGACAGGGGAAGATTTGACACACATACATTCATTTTCATTCATCTGGAAAGTTAGATTCTTGTCTTGTTAATGCCATTGGGGGGGGGGGAGGGGGGGTAGGGGTTAGGGGAGAGGAGGGGGGCGGAGACAACTTAGACAAAGAAAATAAATAAATTATCAGTGGATAAATTAGTTTTAATCCATCCATTCATCCATCCGTCTGTTCGTCCGTCTGTCTGTCCATCCACCCGTCCGTCCATCCATACATCCATCCATCTATCCGTCCCTCCATCCGTCCATACATCCATACATCCATAAATCCATCCATCCGTTCATCCATTATTTCATCTATCTATCCGTCCGTCTGACCGTCCATCCATCAATTAATTCATCCATCCATCCATCCATCCATCCATCCGTCCATCAGCCCGTAAAACCATCCATCCGTCCATCCATCCATCCATCCATCCATCCATCCATCAGCCCGTACAACCATCCATCCATCCATCAGCCCGTAAAACCATCCATCCGTCCGTACGTACGTCCGTCTATCCATCCATCGGTCAGTCCGTCCGTCCATTCATCCATCCATCCGTCCATTTAATATCCATCCATCCATCCATCCATCCATCCATCCATCCATCCATCTGTCCATCCATCCACCCATCTATCTATCTATCCATCCGTTCACCCATCCATCCTCCCATCCATACATCCATCCATCCGTCCGTTAATCCATTTATCCATCTGTCCGTCCGTCCATTATCCATCCATCCGTCCGTCCGTCCATCTATCCATCCATCCGTCCGTCTATCCATACATTCGTCCGTACATCCATCCATCCACCCATCCGTCTTTCCATCCATCCATTCATACATCCGTTCGTCCGTCAGTCCATCCATCCAACCATCCGTCCATCTATCCATCCATCCATCCATACATCCATCCGTCCGTCCGTCCATACATCCATCCATCCATCCATCCGTCCGTCCGTCCATTCATCCCTCCATCCATCCGTCCACCTGTCCGTCCATCCATCCATCCCTACATAGTACGTACATCCATCCATCCATCTGTCCATCTATCCATCCATCCATTCATCCATCCATCCAGCCATCCATCCATCCGTCCGTCCGTCCATCCTTCCATCCATCCATTCCTCTGTCTCTCCATCCATCCGTCTGTCCGTCCATCCATCCATCCATCTACATATCCATCTATCGATCCATCTATTCATCCATACATCCATTTATACACCTATCCATCCATCCATCCATCCATCCATCCATCCATCCATCCATCCGTCCGTCCATCTGTCCGTCCATCCATCCGTCCGTCCGTCCATCCATCCATCCATACATTCGTACATCCATCCATCCATCCATCCATCCATCCATCCATCTGTCCGTCTGTCCATCCATCCATACATCCATCCATCCGTCTGTTGGTCCGTCCGTCCATCCATCCATCCATACATCCATCCACCAGTCCGTCCGTCCGTCCGTCCATCCATACATCCATCCATCCACCCGTCTATCCATCCATCCATACATACATACATACATCCGTCCCTCCATCTATCCACACATCCATCCATTCATCCATCCATCCATCTAGCCACCCATCCATCCATTCATCCATACATCCATCCGTCCGTCCATCAATCCGTTCGTCCGTCCGTTCATCCATACATCGATCCATCCAAACATCTATCCATCCATCCATCCATCCATCCATACATCCATCCATTGGTCGGTCAGTCCATCCATCCGTCCTTTCGCCCATCTGTCCGTTCGTCCATCCATCAGTTCATCCATCCATCTATAAGTACATAATATAATTCCAACGAGACGTTGGTCCTTCTCTCTGTTTGTTTCGCAGATCACATATAACATTAATCTTCCCAAGCACCTATCCAATAAGTTTGTCCATCAGGACCAATGAACTGGAGGTGAGAAGGGGGAGGGTGCACTGTCCTCTGTCCCGGATGTCTTTATGTGTTCTAATTGGGCCCAGAAAGGCCTCCCTTGTTTCAGAAAGGGGTCCTATGGTAAATGAAAATAAACGATGGTTTATCAGTACAGCACTTGGTGTAAAAGTCTAGCTCCTCACAGATCAATAATCAGTCCCACAAAGTTTCCCAACAATCCTTCTGCCTTTTTTTTAACCACTCACAAAAAGTCTTCTTTTTATAAGTCAAAGTTCTACATGGATAACTTGAGGGAAATCACCCCAAAAATTTAACTATTACAAAAAAAAGGCCCTTAACTTGTTCTGTTACACCGGGCCTGCGTTCTAAATTCTTCATCCTCTGAGTTCATTGGTTCGTCCTTTCCATCCATCTAACAGTCCATACATCCGTTGGGTCATGCATCTATCCTTTAATTAATCTACCATCAGACGCTTCTGAAATGTGAATCTAGGCTTGTTATGCCAAAGAGGCACCTAGAGGATCTCTCGTTAATGTCAAGATTTTCCTGTCTACGCCGAACATAAGAACAGTGGTTCTTTACATTTTCCTTTAGGTGTGAAGGTGATGAATATGTTGTAGCACAGGCATAGTGTCAGGTAGTAGTATGTTATGGTGGCTATTTCTTGGTGGTAATTAGTTAAAGCGGCTATTTTTATGATGGTGGCGTGAGGCGGCTATTTCTTGGTAATAGTGAGTTAAGGCGGCTATTTCTTGGTAATAGTGAGTTAAGGCGGCTATTTCTTGGTAATAGTGAGTTAAGGCGGCTATTTCTTGGTAGTAGTGAGGCTGGCTAGTGAAGAGGATTAAAGAAAGAAAACTGAAAAATTTTGGGCACATTAAACGTCATGATAATTTAGAGAAGACTGTATTGGAAGGATACATAATGGGAAAAAGAAAAAGAGGAAGACCAAGACGAAGATGGCTGCAAGACATCGTTGACGGTCTGGAAATGGATGCAACAGCAGCAGCAGGCCATCTTGCTCACAACCGAGAGGCCGACAGGAGTGCTGTCTGGGAGGCAAAGTTCCGCAAGGGACATGGAAATGAATGAATGAATGAGTGAGTTAAGGCGGATATTTCTTGGTAATAGTCGGCTATTTCTTGGTAATAGTGAGCTAAGGCGGCTATTTCTTAGTAATAGTGAGTTAAATCGAATATTTCTTGGTAATAGTCGGCTATTTTTTTGTAATAGTGAGGTAAGGCGGCTATTTCTTTGTAATAGTGAGTTAAGGCGGATATGTCTTGGTAATAGTCGGCTATTTGTTTGTAATAGTGAGTTAAGGCGGCTATTTCTTGGCAATAGCGGGTTGAGGGGGCTATTTCTTGGAAAGGGTGTGTTGACACGGCTATTTCTTGGTAACAGTGATTTAAGGCGGCTATTTCTTGGCAATAACGGGTTGAGGGGGCTATTTCTTGGAAAGAGTGTGTTGACACGGCTATTTCTTGGTAACAGTGAGTTAAGGCGGCTATTTCTTGGTAGTAGGGAGTTCAGGGGCTATGTCCTACTAACAGGTAATGGAAAATGGTGCAGTACTTCTTTAACAGACTCCATCGTCATGGGGACAAATGTGATCACTGCCTCGTTACCCAGACTGGAACTGGGACAAGGAATGTTTCTCTGGCAGCATCAACGTAGAAGTGGGACAGGATGTGAATGGGTCTGATTCTCAGAATCTGACGCTGGAAACCCTATCCTGGAAACGCTATAAGAGTGTAGGATAGGAAGCTCTAGTTTTGACACCTGTGATAACATGTTTTCACCTTAACCCAGTTATTTTTTTTAATCCACATAAGTATACAGCATAAGCGCGCATGAGTGGCATAGTGGGTAGTGGTCTCATATCTGACATGGATATCGATGGTTCAAGTCCAGGCGAAGACGACCCAGTAACCAAAGCGTAGAAATGGCCACGTCTCCTTCGGTCGGGGCTGGGAAAGGAAAAGCGACCAGGGATGATCCTGGGCCATGTGACTCTCCAGTGTACTATCAGGTCAAGGACATGGACACAAACACCACAACAATCCTAAACTCTTCTAGGATTTGACAGAACTGGTGCCGTGGTGGTATAGTGGTTAGAGCTACTCATCTGCCGATCAGAAGTTCCCTGGTTCGACCGACCAGCACCTGGGTGAAGCCAGCCTCCAAAAAACAAACAAAAAAATGGGTTACCTGGATTTACCTGGGAAAGAAAATGGTAGCTGGGACGGGTGTTGCCACCCCCACCCAACTCATGTTGCCGTAGCGGCCTAGAAATGTGAAGGCGCCAACACTTCATACCCAGAAGGGGATTCAAATGCTACGGGACTTAGATTTTCTTATAGCATTACTCGTTGTTAAGACGCCATAACAATTGGAGGTTATGAAATACCAGAGATTAGATATGCTGATGACACAGTATTACGGTCCACAACACAAAATGGAATGGGAAAAAAATAATGAAGAAGGCTGGCTAGTAAGGAAGATTAAACAGAGCAAACTTAAATATTTTGGACACATGCGTCGCGGTAATTTAGAGAAGACCATCTTGGAAAGGTACATAACAGGAAAAAAGAAAGAGAGGAAGACCAAGGCGAAGGTGGCTGCAAGACATCGTTGATGATCTACGAATAGATGCATCAGCAGCAGGCCATCTTGCTTACAACCGAGAAGCCTACAGGAGAGCTGTTAGAGAGGCAAAGTTCCGCAAGGGACATGCAAATGACTGACTGGCTGATTATTTTTTCAAGGTATTTAACAAGAACATCATACATAATCTTCAGTAACTATGTCAATATATAATACGACGCATCCCTTCCAGGCCCCACTCCATTCGCTATCTGGAGAATCTATTAGATAATATAGACCACCACACCAACCCCTCTCCTTTTTCGCGTCAGCAGAAGATCAGCCATTACTAAAAGGAGAAAGCCAGGAAACAGCTTTTAGATGAGAGTAGAGATGGAAGACTGAATAAAGCCAGCTCATGAGGTTGCTGTTGAGGGCAGACTTGTAAAGGCTTGCTTTTATAATTGCTTGTGCAGAAAAAAAATGGTGATTTATTATTCCTCATCCTATAATCTAGAACTTTTTCTTCTTGTGGGCTAGATATTTCTTGTCTGCAAGGGGTAGGATAAGTATTTTTCTTTCTTCTCTTTTTATTGCTAATTTATTATTATTTTTTTATTGGAATATTCCTAACAGAAAATAATTAATATTTTACTCATTTTGAAGTTTTTTTATGCTTGATTCTGTATGAGAGTTTTTTTAAATGTTTGATTCTGAATGAAAAGTGTTTTTTATTGTTTGATTCTGTATGAGAAGTGTTTTTTAATGTGTGATATCTATATGAGCAGCGTTTTTTTATATTTGATTGTTTATGAGAAGTGATTTTTATGTTTTTTTCTATATGAGAAGTTTTTTTTTATATTTAATTCTGTGTGAGTAGTCATTTTTGTGTTTGATTCTGTATGAGATGTTTTATGTTTGATTTTGTGTGAGAAGTGTTCTTTATGTTTGATTCTGTATGAAGAGTCTTTTTTAATTATTAATCATCTATGAGAAGTTCTTTTCATGTTTGATTTTGTATGAGAAGCTTTTTATGTTTGATTCTGTATGAGAAGTTTTTTATGTTTGGTTCTGTATGAGAAGTGTTATTTTTTTCTGTTATTTTGGTGTTGTTTGTTCTTTCCTGTTTTGACCTTTGGGATATTCCTTGATTTTGTAATCATGTTTTCCTGGTTTCTTTGTTTTTTTTTTCATTTTTGTCAATTTTTCTTTGATTTTTGTGTTTGTTTGGTTGTTTGTTTCTCTCGTTAAATCTGATTTTTCTTCTTTTTCTCTTTTTTTTCATATTCTTTCTTTCTTTGTTTCCTTACTTTCTTTCTTCAGTTTGCTTACCTTTTCTTGCATCCTTAGAGAGTTGTTAGTGGACACTCTATACTACCAAGACCGGCGAGCTTAAGGTGCTATAAACTATATGTGTGTGAGTGTGTTTTGGAGTGTGTGTGTGTGTGTGGAGAAAGGGGAGGGAGGGAGGCACCTGTTCTTCGGTGAGGGTAGTTGTTAAGTGAGTATGGAAGTTATCCGGCGTCATTTTCATCTCAGCAGCTTCCAGCACGGCTGACTCAAATCAGTTTCTATCTGGTGTAAGCCGAACCCAGGAACGACAACTCGTTTCTCTTTGTTTCTCCAAAGCTTGGCACCCCAAAGTGCGCCCCAGCTTAATTCGCGCAGGCGCTTTCTCCGCACACTTCTTCTCCACTGGGCAAAGTCTTTCGCCAGTTCAGTCAAAAGTAGTATTTAATCAATGTTTCAAAGTCCAGTATCTCGAAGCCTGTATTCTCGCTAATCTGATTCAACTCAAAATGTCTCACAGAATTTATTCTCAAACTAAGTTTTCTGCGGCCATTTTCTTTTTAATAGCCCGTGCGGCAAATGAAAGTAAACTCTATCTCGAATTCTTTATACGTATTACTATGGCTATATCTAAGAAACAGAATCCACCAGCATGCAGTATAAAATTAAACAGAACTATTCTAAAGCAGGTGCAGAAATTCAAATACCTTGGAGCATTAACAACTTCAGATGGGAAGTGCAGAACAGAAATTAGGAACAGAATAGGCCAAGCAAAGACTGCATTTCAGAGAATGAGAAACATATTAGATAACACATCCTTATCAATGAATGTTAGAAAACGAGTCCTAAAATGCTATATTGAACCTATCTTGTTATATGGAAGTGAATCATGGACAATAGGCAGGTGTGCACAAAAATCATTGGAAGCAGCAGAAATCTGGTTTATTAGAAAAATATTGCGAATCCCCTGGACAGCAAAAATAACTAATGAAGAATGTAGGAGAAGAGCTGGAGAGACAAAAAACCTTGTCAAAAAGATAAGAGAGTGACAATGTACTTTCATAGGACATGCAATGAGAAGACGGGGCATTGAAAATATTATAACAACAGGAAAAATAGAAGGAAGAAGATCAGGAAGACCAAGAGAAATGATACTGGACAGTTCCCATTTTGGTGGTGAAGCCTGCTAAAGAAGTACTACATAGCTCCCTTCTTTTTATGCATGAGATCGCCACGGAGTTCTTCCTGTGGGAGGGTATGGCTGTCTTATATACTTGCGGCAAGGTCCAGGAACCATAATCTACTCCCGCTGAGTACTGCCGTCATGGATGACGTTTATAAAGCTTCTGTACCTCCTGTGAGGCAACAGAGGACATTGAGCATGATGTGCCTCTAAAAACTATCGGGGAAGTTTGGTAGGGAAGTTTAGTTTGGGAAATCTATTTGGGAAGTCTGTTGTGGAAGTCTGGTGAGGAAGTCTAGTGGGGAAGTCTGGTGGAGGAAGTCTAGTGGGGAAGTCTAGTGGGGAAGGCTGGTGGAGGAAGTCTAGTGGGAAAGTCAAGTGGAGAAGCCTAGTAGGAAAGTCTGGTGAGAAAGTCTAGTGGGCAAGACTAACGAAGAAGTCTGGAAGGAAAATCTAGTGGGGAAGTCTAGTTAGGAAGTCTAGTAGGAAAGTCTAGCGGGGGAAGTCTAGTGAGGAAGTCTAGTTGGGAAATCTAGTGGGGAACTCTGGTAGGGAGGTCTAGTAGAGAAATCTTATTTTAAAAGTTCGGAGGAAATGTTTCGTGGGAAAGTCTAGTTGGGATGCTTGGTGAGGAAGTCTAGTGGAGAATCTGGTAGGAATGTCTAGTGGAGAAGTCTGGTAGGGAAATCTAGTGAGGAAGTCTGGTAGGGAAGTCTAGTAGGGAAGTCTAGTGGGGAAGTCTAGTGGGGAAGTTTGGTAGGGAAGTCTAGTGGATAAACCTCATGGAGAAGGTCGGTGGGAATATTTGGTGGGAAAGTCTAGTGAGGAAGTCTAGTTGGAAAGTCCCATGGGGAAGTCAGAAGAGGAAAAATAATGGGGAAACCCGGTGAGGAATAAATATATTTTACACTAATTTAACTCTTTCTCTGCCAGAATAAAGTTTCATTCTCTGCCTGAATAAAGTTTCTTTCTCTGCCTGAATAAAGTTTCTTTCTCTGCCAGAATAAATTTCCTCTGCCAGAATAAAGTTTCTTTCTCTGCCAGAATAAAGTTTCTTTCTCCATCAGAATAAAGTTTCTTTCTATGCCAGAATAAAGTTTCTTTCTCTGTCAGAGTAAAGTTCTGATGATAAATTTGGGTAGAAAGAAACTGGAAAGAAGTTACTCTATAGTTTAAAAATGTGGGTTTGATTAGAAAAGTGTTGCTTTTCATTTTATGTCAATCAGTCAGTCATTTTATGTTCCTCGGGAACTTTGCCTCCTTAACAGCTCTCCTGTAGGCCTCTCGGTTGTAAGCAAGATGCCCTGCTGTTGATGCATCCATCTGCAGTTTATCAACGATGTATTGTAGCCATCTTCGCCTTGGTTGTCTTCTCTTTCTTTTTCCAATTATGTACCCTTCCAAGACTGTCTTCTCTAAATTTTCATGTCGTTTAATGTGTCCAAAATATTTTAAGCTTTCTCTGTATAATCCCCTTTACCAGCCAACCTTCTTCAATATTAAATTCTTGTAGTACGGATATATTTGTTCCTATTTTTTTTTCTTTTTGACCATGGTATTTGGAGAACTCTTCTGTAGCATTTACATTCAAAGGCATTTATGTGTTTCTCAGCTGTTTTGTTAAGTGTCCAGGTCTCACAGGCATATTTAGCGATGGGAAAGATGCATGTCCTTAAAAATCTCATTTTATGTAGAGTTTGTGCTAAATATTCCTCCGAGCATTTTTTTTCACATAGGCGTGCAAAATTTACCAGCACTGCCAATCCTCTGTTTTGGAGCAAAGGGGTTAAGGAATGTGCGTGATGACCGTGGAAAAAAAAATGTCTTGTATCACTTTCCTGTGCGCAAACTTCGTTCTTTCAGCATCTCTAAACAGTTGCACGCGGTGTACCTTATTTAAAGAGATTGCCAAGGAGAATAGTAGTAACACTTTTATCTTATACCTCGAAGAATTGCGAGTATATGGGGGTGGGGGGGAGGATTAGACCTGGAGTGAAGAGAGATGTCAGGTCCAGGAGAGATATTAATGGACGGAATGTATCTCTGCCTCACAGTTCGGGACTCTGGGATGGCGAGAATGATATGAGAACTGAGATACGAGATGAATGTTAATGCTGACGGCGGAGAGGAAAAATGATGGCATGATGGTTAATTTTGATGGCGGAGAGGAAAATGAGGGCATGATGGTTAATTTTGATGGCGGAGAGGAAAATGAGGGCATGATGGCTAATTTTGATGGCGGGGAGGGCAATGACGGCATGATGGTTTATTTTGATGGCGGAGAGGGCAATGACGGCATGATGGTTTATTTTGATGGCGGAGAGGGCAATGACGGCATGATGGTTTATTTTGATGACGGAGAGGGCAATGACGGCATGATGGTTTATTTTGATGGCGGAGAGGGCAATGACGGCATGATGGTTTATTTTGATGACGGAGAGGGCAATGACAGCATGATGGTTAATTTTGATGGCGGAGAGGAAAATGATTGCATGATGGTTTATTTTGATGGCAGAGAGGGCAATGACGGCATGATGGTTAATTTTGATGGCAAAGAGGGCAATGACGGCATGATGGTTAATTTTGTTGACGGAGAGGAAAATGATTGCATGATGGTTAATTTTGATGGCAAAGAGGAAAATGAGATGGTTAATTGTGATGTGGAGAGGAAAATGATGACATGGTTAATTAGTATTAGATGATGATGATGTTTTTAAAAAAATTGGTGTCAGAAATTTCTTTGTCATTATTTCAACACTTATCTTATACATATATTCATGATGATAATGATGACGACGATGACGACGACGACAAGGAGAAAGATGACGAAACTAAGGCCCTTGAGTGTGAGGATAAAAATTTTTTTAAATCATCGATGAAGAAACTCCTTAAGATAACTTTATCGACAATAAAATGAACAATAACGACAGTAATTCTGGCGAAAATTTTGGCAATAAGAATCTCCCTCGTTAATTTCGTTCCTATTCATTACATCTGCAGCAATAAAGAAAAGGGTCTTTACCTCATTTTATATGGCTGTCATAGACTTTTTATGCTGCACTAGAATTATCTGCACATTTTTCACACTTTGACCTATGAGCAATTCTAACCTCTCTACACTGCGCATGCGCGGAAATGCATCTTTACACTTCCTCTTCCGCCAAGAACTAATTCTTGATGATGATTCATTTTCCGCTTGACCGGAAAGTAATTGTTAAATATGATACAAGTTGGCGGAAATGTGACAAGCAAGGTGAATATTTTTTGTTTCTTAAATTTTTGGAGGGAGTTTGTTTACGATTTTAGAACCTGGGCGTTCTGTGAAGAGCCAAAAGATTTACGTAACGGGGCTTCGCGTTTTTTTTTTTTAATCATGTGACATTAATTTTGGCTCACTTGCGGGAAATCCCGATGGAGGGAAGATAAATGTTTCCCACGATTTGGTTTTCTGTTGTAAACACACTTCAGCCATGTTTGTTTTTATTTTCTTGATTTTTATTTCGGTAGGGTATAGTTTTTCTTTGTATTTCTGTTTGCTTTGTATTTCTTGATTTTTATTTCGATAAGGTATATTTTTTCTTTGTATTTCTTGATTTTTATTTCGGTATGGCATAGTTGTTCTTTGTATTTTCTTGATTTTTTAAAAAAACTTAGGTAAATGAAACTTTTTTGTTGTTGTAGTTTCTTACTTTTATTTCTTTATTATTTAAATCCATACGGAGCTTTCTACAGCAGCTTTATGATTTCTTTAAAAAATCAAATAGTTTTGGTAAGGCTTATCGCTATTTTTGTTTTAAATTATTTAAGTAATTGTGTTTTTTTTCCCTATATAAGTAGCCTACAAAACGTGTTGGCAACCTTCCTATCAAAAGCATGAGTAACCGAAAGGGGACATAACCACTGCCTGTTTGATAGGGATGACTCGATCGTCAACCTTTTTTCTATTTGAAGGTACCGGATGACACCTACATGAGGACCTAGGGTGGAGATGGTAGCACGTTCATGTCCTAAGGTAGTTAAAGAGTGAAATAATAATTTTTAAAAAATTACACAACTGTCAATGATAGTTATTTCACGTAGGTAATATATGTAATCTCTCTCTCTCTCTCTCTCTCTCTGAACCTTAAGTACCCAAGACACATAGGGCATTCGCAAGGTTTTTCCACAAATGCCTGTCCTTCGCCTTTTTTTCCGCTCTTGCTCAGGTGAGCCCTCTATTGCTCAACATCCTTTCTGTTGCTCTTCTCCATGTCTCTTTTGGTCTACCCTTACTTCTGTTCCCCTGTGGTAACGACACTATAATTAATACAGACGTTATTGGTGATCTGCAAATGGATGCATCAGCGGCAGAGCATCTTGCTCACAACATAGAGGCTTACAGGAGAGCTGTTAGGGAGGCAAAGTTCCGCAAGGGACATGCTAATATATGAATGAATGAATGTGATGTGGCCCATAAGGCGCAAATGCTGACCCTTGTTATAGCTGATGGAGGTCAAGAAAATTTTTAAAAAAATTTGTTAGGCTGCAGGGCAGAAGGAAAGAACAAGATGTAAACATACGTGGAAGACTCGTCACGCTCCAAAGACTGGTCACACTTCAAAGACTAAAGTTATGAGTTATGAGCCAGCGCCATTGCTCCCAGTCAAACCATAAGTGCTCTGCTGTCTAGTCAGCACCTGATCAGAAACTACCGACCAGTGTCGCCGTCAGCACTAACTCCGTAGCTAGCGGCGTAATTCCTTTTCCTTCCCAGAGAGTTAAACCTGGTACTAATTTTTTTCTTGAAGCTGGGTGAACCCAGTGGGGTTGTTTTTGCAAGTCATAATATGACCGCCTCGGTGATGAGTTGAAATCGAAATCGGATCACATGGTCGGCAAGCGAGTGTCTAATCCACTTCACTAGCGCCTCCGCTCCAAACTTCAAAGACTAGTCACCCTATAAAGATGCTCCGACCACGTGGTC
This sequence comes from Achatina immaculata, assembly GCA_009760885.1. Classification (NCBI taxonomy): domain Eukaryota; kingdom Metazoa; phylum Mollusca; class Gastropoda; order Stylommatophora; family Achatinidae; genus Lissachatina; species Lissachatina immaculata. Next base: position 5,212,586 of record CM019710.1, read on the forward strand.
AGAGGTGATTGAAAGAGGGGAGACTAATTTTTTCCGGGTGGTAGATCCTGAGAGTTGTTTGCCCTTTAGAAGATAAAAATAATTTGTTTCTCTCATACATAGGAATAAGGAACTAAGGAGAGGATAAAATATTATTGAGACAACAAAAAAATGGTGTCAATGCCGAAGTTTTTTCTTTTTTTTTTTTTGTTGTTCACCTGTACGTGCACTTAAGAGGTACACATGTATGACCCCGAGAAAATTAATTCCTGCCCCGGAAGAAATTTGTTCCGTTCCTGGCAATTCGTATTTTAAATTACCTATTAAAATAATAGTTCTGAAAATACGCTAGTATTGCCGCCTTGAGAACTAATTTTCAAACATTATTTGCTGATAACATAATATACATAATTACCAGTAATATACAGTAATGGTTGGCAACATTTTAACACTCTACAGCAATTCAACGTGATTTGAATTTGTTTAAAATTAAAATGTCAAATATTCACCCGCAGTTATGTCAAAATTTACAAGTAATCTGTAATCTGTAATCAGAGACCGGCATCCTCCGCATTCCTGGCATTCCCGTGCGTGCTCCGCCTCCCGTTCCAACAGTCACTGAAGCTTGCCCCTGGTGATGGAGCCAGTCACGCACTGGTTGTGGTTAATATGCGTTAAACCACTTCTTTCAGAAAAAAAAGTCCACTTCTCCTCTTCTCCCTCCCTCATTTCCATCATCCTCCTCCTGATGTGCTTGTGGTCATTCAACCCGATGTCGTCCTCTTTACGTAGCCTATCCAAGGTGGCTCTTGAAATCTCCTCTTTGTCCATCCTTAGAGTGACCTGAATTGATGCTATGCCTGCCAGGTTGTCCGCTCTCTCGCCGCCTTCGAATCCCGCGTGACCCAGGCATGACTTTCCACGTCAGACTGGATAACCAAGAGCCCTTTAGAAACTGGGGGCCAGCTCCGTGCTGAAGAAACGTCTCTTGATTCTCCGTAACATGTTTTGAGAGTCTGTAACAATGACCCCATGAGAGTCGCCCTGTTCCACCAACAAGGAAATTGCTTCTGATGCAGCCTGCACCTCCATTCTCATGCTGAAAATTGTAATTGCATAGGCCCCTGATTTACTCGCAGCCGGTTTGTCGTTATAAAGTTCAAAGTTCAAAATTCAGACTTCGGCTTCACTGCATACGGGACAACTGTATATATGTCCCGCCGCATGCCGCAGCATCCATCCAAGAGTTTGTTTGCTGATATTTCCTATCAAATGTTGGTTGTTCACGGTGTGTCTTTAGCCAAACAGTTCGAATTTCCTGCCAGCACTTCTAATTTGTCCTAGCTCTAGCAGTTTCTCTCTCTCTCTCTCTCTCTCTCTCTCACTCTCTGAACCTTAAGTGCCCAGGGCACATGGGGCTTCCGCAAGGGTTTTGCGCAAATGCCTGTCCTTCGCCTTTTTTTCTGCTCGTGCCCAAGTGAGCCCTCTATTGCTCAACATCCTTTCTGTTGCTCTTAGCCATGTCTCTTTTGGTCTACCCTTACTTCTGTTCCCCTGTGATGTCCATCTTAGTGCTATTTTTGGTAGTGAGCTGTCAGTCATTCGGAGCACGTGTCTCCTCACAGCTATATTGTTCGTCCATTCTGCTCTTCGTGTTCCTACAGTCTGTCTATTCCCGCCCTAGCAATTTCCCCCATGTCCAATCTCAGACTGCCATTTATTTTACCCTGTCCAGCAAGTCTGTCGGCCACATCACTGCCATGTACTCCCGCATGCCCTGGACAATAAAGCCACTTTAGGCATGTCACAGCGGACTGGCTTAACAGATGAACACATTCTTTGCGAAAGAAATTCTTCTCAATCTTAAGGAGTATACTTCGTGAATCTGTCACAATGACACCATTAACCACAGCATCAGCAACCAACCATTCCACTACCGTCGACACAGCCTCCATTTCCATTCGCATGCTTGATGTGCTGACTTCAAAAGCTCCTGAACCTTGTGCCCCACGACTCTTCCATTTCTGTAAGCAACAAAACCCCAACAACTTCTGCTGTTCCGAGCCACTGAGCCATCTGTACATACATCTCAGCCAGTCATTTGCGTGTCCCTTGCGGAACTTTGCCTCCCCTAACAGTTCTCCTGCAGGCCTCTCGGTTGTAAGAAAGATCCCCTGCTGCTGATGCATCCATTTCCAGATTTATCAACGATGTCTTGCAGCCATCTTCGCCTTGGTCTTCCTCTCTTTCTTTTTTCCCATTATGTACCCTTCCAAGACGGTCTTCTCTAGATTATCATGAGGTTTAATATGTCCAAAATATTTAACCCTTCTCTGTTTAATCCTCTTTATTACTTTATATATATAATGTGTATATACGAGTATAACGACATATGTATCTATAAATATATAATCTGTATATACATATATGTATATATATAATCAGTATATATATATATATATATATATATATATATAAAACGACATTAGTATATATATATGTTGATGAATATACATTTGTATATATATAACGACATATTTATATATAAATATATAATCTGTATATATATGTATATATAATCAGTATGTTTATATATATATATATACCGTCTTTAGTATATATAATATATATATGTATATATAACGACATATGTATATATATATATATTTGAATACATATATATGTATATATATATGTAGTTACAGTAGACAATAAAGACCCATTTACTGTCTAGTCCTCGTGTCGCTGACCCCTCTATGAGGGTCACTGGGTCACGTGGTTTGGAGTGATGCTTAATCTTTCCCTGCACCCGGACTTCTGTTTTACCCTGAGCCCGGTCTCGGCATTCACGGCCAAGCTGGATCACGACCTTCATTAGATTCTGCATATTTGACCCTTTAGTCCATTCCAGTTCTAAAGGGAATCTTCTCTGAGTCACAGAATGCTGACAGTGTATCTTCTGTCTCCGCCACCCACTATCTCCCTCCCTTGATGTGCTTGCCTTTTGCTGAGTTTAGATCTGGTAAGAGTCAATCAATTTCCATACCTTGGCAGCTACATAGACCAGGATGGTGACACTAGAAAGGAAGTTAGAATCAGAATTGCAAAAGCAGCATCGATCTTCAAGAATCTTGAGGAAATATAGCATTCAAAAGTTATAAGCACAAAAACCAAGTTAAGATTATTCAATTCAAATGTAATATCCACCCTCATTTATGCATGCGAAAGCTGGAAAACAACTAAAGAAATAGACAAGAAATTAAACTTTTTGAAAACAAATGCCTAAGGAAAATACTCGGCATCAAGTGGAATGAATTCAAGAACAATGCAGAGATAAGACAGATGACTGAACAACAACCAGTCTCATGGGTGATCAGGAAAAGGAGATGGACATATGTTGGTCACGTGATGAGAAGAAACGATCAGAGAATCCCAAAACAAGCTATCAACTGGAATACAACCGGCCAAAGAAAAAGAGGCAGACCGCGTGAAACTCTGAAGAGGACATTGTTAAGAGAGGCCAAATTAACAGATATAAAATCCCTTGATGAGGTTGAAAGACTCGCCGAAGACAGGAAAAATTGGCAAACTACCTTGCGAGCCCTATGTGACGTTTAACGGCACGGGAAGGATATAAGATATAAGAAGAGGGGGTGGTCTGCCGCCAATCCTGAGGTACGTCTTCCCTTGTCCATACTTGTGTTTTACTTTCATGCTGGACATATCTAGCAGGCTACTCATAGATAGTACTGTCAAATTGCCATATACAAACCTACAGTGTCTTCTCTCCTTTCCGGTATCTTCTATTCGATGTCTATTTCGTATTCGGCTATCCGATTAACTTAGTATTTGTATTTAACCGAATACTTACAACACGGTAATCGGTGGATTTCTAGTATCTAGGTATTCCACGTGAAACTCTAAAGAGGACACTGTTAAGAGAGGCCGAACTAGTAGGGCATAACATCCCTTGATGAGGTTGAAAAGCTCACCGAAAACAGGAAGACATGGAGAACTGTCATGCGAGCCCTATGTGACGTTTAACGGCACGGGAAGGATGTAAGATGTAAGGTAACTCAATACTCTTTAACTGTCAATCTATAAATTACTTTAAAAAATTGTTTAAAACAACACTTCTCGTCGATATTATCGATCCTTTTATCGCGGTTATTTGGTTTTGTTATTTCATGTAACTGTGATGTAGCCAAGCGTGTCAAGGAATTTTGTATTATAAATGTGCAACCAAGCGTGTCCAGAGGCCTGCCAGTGTCTATTTATTGAGAATATCGACTCCTCACTATCAAAATGTGACCCCCTCCTCTCTCTCTCTCTCTCTCTCTCTTGTTGTCTCTCTTTCACTGTATCTCTCTGTGTCTCTCTCACGTCTCTCTCTATCTTTCTGTCTTTACATTTCTGTCTCTCTTTCTGTCTCTCCGTTTCTCTCTCTTTCTGTCTATATCTCTCTGCTTGTCTCTCTCTCTCTCTGTCTCTTTTTCTCTCTGTTAGTTTCTGTCTCTGTCTTTCTCTATTTCTCTCTGTCCCTTCCTGTCCCTCTATCTCTCTCTGTTTTCGTCTTTCTCATTGTCTTTTTGAGTGTCTTCTTCAGTCTCTGTGTGTGTCTCAGTCTGTCTTACTCTATTTCTCTCTCTCTCTCTCTCTCTCTCTCTCAATCCTCAAGTACAGAATTCATTCGAAACTGCAGATGTAAGTTAGCAAATAAACTCATTAGAAAGGTATGCTTAAGAAACTGGGATAAAAAGATAGAAGTAGTAATTTCTCTTTCTCCCTCTCTACTCTCTTTCCTTCTCTCTCTCTCTTTTTCTCGCTCTCTCTCTCTCTCTCTCTCTCTCTATATATATATATATATATATATATATATATGATTCTGTCTTTCTTTCTCTCTACCTTCTCTCACCCTATCGTTCTGTCTCTTTTTCTTTCTCTCACTCTCTTCGTTTCTCTCTATTTCTTTCTCTCTCTTTTCGTTTTTCTCTATTTCTTTCTCTCTCTCTCTCTCTTCGTTTCTCTCTATTTCTTTCTCTCTCTTTTCGTTTCGCTCTCTCTTTTTCTTTTTATTTCTCCCTCTCTCTTTCTCTTTTCGTCTCTCTCTCTCTCTCTCTCTCTCTCTCTCTCTCTCTGTGTATGTGTGTCTGTCTCTCACTCTCTCTTCCCATCGAGTTTTTTTATATACTGTGTCTTAACTTTCGACTTATACTGATCTGTGCAAGGAAATTTAACTTTGTTTTGGTACATTTTTTTTCCATGTTCTGCAACTTTCCTAAAAACTCCTTCACTGGTTTCATGTACCAATCATACTTCATTACACGCCATCGCCTTAACACACTCATCTTAAAGCTTTTCTAACAATCAAAGATACTTTAAAAAACGATGCAAATTTCGACCAAATTTCTCTCAAGCGTGTCTCCTCCTGTTACCTAATTCCCTGTACCAGAATCAATAACTCCAACAGCCCAGCCAAGGGAACAAAAGTCATTAATCCATCTTTCAGTCTCATGACTGTTGTAGCCGATATGAAACGAATGTGTTGGAGTCAGTCAGGCGTGAAAATGTCATTGGAATTCGCCATCGCGATAGCGACCTTCCGATTGGAAAACAATGTTGAGGTTTGTTTGAAATTTACGGTTCATTCAACTGGAACCGTTCTGTTCTTTTGGCTCTTTGTATCTCGTTTTTTCTCAATCTCTCTCTCCCTCTCTCTCTCTCCCTCTCTCTCTGTGAGGCGGGTTTTTCTGTGCATGTTATCTCTCTTTTTATGTTCCAATGGCTTCATTATTTAGTTCTAAAATTAATTTGCCACTTGTTGTTTTATCAGCATATCTGTACATTTTTACCTTTTGTGTCTGCGTTTATTCTTGCTGGAGGTTTTTTTCGGGGTTTTTATAGCAAAAAATAGATTTGAATGTTTTGTTTCGTTTCCATGTTAGGAAAACAGTGAAATACGAGGATGAAGAAAAAGTTGGCTGTGTACAGGGAATTAAGGGAGTTTTCTTTGTATACAAAAAACTTAGGTTATAAGCATCGAACACTGTCTACTACTAACACGAGCTACTATTAGTACTACTGCTGACTAATACCACTAATAACTACAACTGATACAAGCATTACTTCTTCTATTACTACTACAACTACTACTACTATCACTACTACAACTATTACTACTAATCTTATTACTACTACCATTACTATTAGTACTGCCACTAGTATTGCTACTACTACTACTACAATCACTGCACTACTACTACTACTACTACTATTACTACTACTACTACTACTACTATTACTACTACTACTATCATTGTTACTACTACTACTACTACTACTACTACTATCACTGCTACTACTACTACTATCATTGCTACTACTACTACTATCATTGTTACTACTATTTTTGTTACTATTATTACTACTAATATCATTACTACTACTACTATTACTACTACTACTACTACTAAATAATAATAATAGTAATAACTACTACTATCATTATCATTGCTACTACTACTGCTACAACTACTGTTACTACTAATGTTACTACTATTACTGCTACTAGTACTGCTACTACAAATACTGCTATTACTTTCCGGTGAGAAAGTCCAACTCTAGATTAAACTGGTGCAACGAAAACCACGGTGTCACGCAATCCCGCTTCTGAGACCCACCAAGAATACATGCTCAAGCCGTGTGATACACTGAACCTCTTGTGGTCCTCTCAGTTATCTCATGTGGTCCTCTGGGGACCACACGGGGGACCATGGGACCTATCGAGGACCACAGGTTATTCAGTAGGATCACGGGGCGGTCTTGGTGGTAGAAGCGAACGAACAAGAAGAAGAAGAAGACTGCTATTACTACTACTACTACTACTACTACTACTACTACTACTACTACTACTATTACTACTACTACTACTACTACTACTACTATTACTACTGCTATAAACTCTACTACAAATACTACTACTACTACTAAACTATTAGTACTACTACAAATACTACGACTACTTTTATTACTACTACTACATCTATAAATACTACTATTACTACTACTACTGCTACTATTACTACTACTACTACTATACTACTGCGGTTACAACTGTTATTGCTCCTACTACTACTATTACAAATCCAATTACAAAGAATAATAATAGTAATAACTACTACTACAAGCATTCTTACTACTACTGCTACTACTACTACTACTACTACTACTACTACTACTACTACTACTATCACTGCTACTACTACTACCACAACCACTGTTATTACTAATGTTACTACTATTACTACCACTACTACTACTAATGTTACTACTACTAGTACTACAAATACAAATACTGCTATTACTACTACTACTACTATTACTACTGCTACAAATTCTAATACGAATGGTACTGCTACTACTATACTGTTATTACTTTTACAAGTACTACTACTATTACTATTACTACTACTACTACTGTACTACTGCTGTTACTTGTGTTTTTGCTCCTACTACAAATTCCACTACAAATACAACTAATATTACATTAGATTCAATATAGCCACCTTTTTCTGAATTAAGCAGAAACACCGATCTACATATTATCTTTTCTTCATGCACACTTTACAAGAATTAACCTCGTTCAGTTTCAATCTACATAAATGCTTTTCTTTGTCCAAAATATCATCGTTTTCATTATCTACTTATCAGTGCCGTAGCAATATTTGTCTTCCACATTCGACTCTTCTAACATCTCAGTTTTTTGTTACCAGTCATTTTTTTTTACAAACAACTCTGTATTTACTAACCATCTTTATAAACAATTGTGTATTTACTAATCACGTTTGCAAGCAACTCTCCCTCGCAAATCATCCTTACAAATAACTCTCCATCTCAAGTCATCTTTACAAACAACTCACCATCTCAAATCATCTTTACAAACAACTCACCATCTCAAATCATCTTTACAAACAACTCGCCATCTCAAATCACCTTTACAAAAACCTCGTCCTTTTCAACAGTCTTTAGAAACACCTCAGTATATACCAACCATCTTTATAAAGACTAGTTTCTCTTACAATCTTTACTATACGTACTACGAGTTTATATACGATGATATGAACATCCTGAGAGATAAATAAGCGTAAATTTGTTTCTTTCAGACAAGAAAAAAAAGCTTTAGAATAAACTGTTTATAGGAACATTTGTTTGTTGGGAAGCCATCATCCATACCTAAAGGCAGAATTAACAGAAACTCTCGTGACCTGTAAAAATAACGGGAAAAGGAAGGAAAAAAAAAGAAAACACGAACATGAATCACAGGGGGAAAGTGTTTAAAGAAAACAAACGAAGAAGATAATAAAAACTGCAGCTAATATAGAAAAAAGGGGGGTGAATTTGAAATATGTCAAAAGCTGGAGCAGCCCAGACAGCTCAGTTCGTTTTAAGAAAGATTTTAAAAAATGAGTATGATTCATTGGCCCGTATGTTGGTGATTGACAGGTAGGTGTGTCCTAACATCGTGGTCCAGAACCTTCGAGGCCTCGTCGGGCCGTGGAGCTATCAGATGTCATATTCCAGGCGCTGTAGACTTGCGGGAAAATATAGTGAGTGTTTGTGTGTTGTGCATCTGAGTATGTGGATGTACGTGTGTGTGTGTGTGTACAGGATGGGGTGGATGGATGATTAATGATTATTCAGTTATGAGAGGTTATTAAAGCAGCCCTTTTTTTCAGTCTTCTCCTCCCTGGCTCTTATTCCCCTTCTCCTCCCCCTCTCCCTTTTTTCCATACGCACTCCGTCCTCCAAACATAAATATCTTTACAGAACGAGTTCTCGGAACTTTATCTTGTCAAATTCACTCAGGTATGAAAAGCAACTAATATGAAAAGCTAGTAGTATGAAAAATATGAAAAGTATGAAAAGCTAACCAGTAATGGAGATAAAATGATGGAAATTAAATGGAGGACATCTATCGCTCTTCAGAAAGTAAAAAACTAAAGAATCTGTGGAGAGGAACAGACAGAACTACAAAAATAAGATTTTAAAGGGCATGCTTCTTTCCCACCACAACATATGCCTGTGAGACCTGGACACTTAACAAAACAGTCGAAAAACACATATATGACTTTGAATGTAAATGCTGCAGAAGAGTTCTTCAAATATCATGGACACAAAAAAGAATAAATATATCCATACTACAAGAACTTAATATTGAAGAAGGCTGGCTAGTAAAGAGGATTAAAGAGAGAAAACTTAAATATTTTTGACACATTAAACGTCATGATAATCTAGAGAAAACCGTCTTGGAAAGGTACATAATGGGAAAAAGAAAGAGAGGAAGACCAAGACGAAGACGGCTGCAAGACATTGTTGATGGTCTGCAAATGGATGCATCAGCAGCAGGGCATCTTGCTCACAACCGAGAGACCTACAGGAGTGCAGTTAGGGAGGCAAAGTTCCACAAGGGACATGCAAATGAATGAATGAATGAATGAAAAGCAAAGGGGGAGAATCGAGGTTGTATCCCTGGGGTTACGTCTTTTGCCGCTAGGGGGTAGCAGTAGCAAATTTCGCGTTCAGTAAATGTGAGCAGTCATTATTTTTTTCAGTTATATGAAAGCTGTCTGTGCACAGCTCCTCGGCAGGGACGTCCAGGACCAAGCGAAGAAATTGTGAATCTTGTTAGAGCAGCTTACCAGCGAAGCTCCCGCCTTCATCCTTGAATTTCTCATACCACTTCTTGATACTGTTGAAAACAGGTGCTGCCTTCTGGAATTCCACTCGAAATCGTCGCTGCACAATCACAAATGACGAGGTTTTTGCGTATTCCAAGACACAAAATGACTACTCACATTTAAATAACATTATATTTGCTATTGCTGCCCGCCCCCCCCCCCCCAGGGGCAAACCATGAGATCTCTGCGCGGGGGCTTTATACAACAATGAAGAGTCTCTATCTATCTATCTATCTATCTATCTATCTATCTATCTATCTATCTATCTATCTATCTATCTATCTATCTATCTATCTATCTGTCTGTCTGTTTGCCTGTCTGTCTGTCTGTATGTCTATCTATCTATTGGAGAAAAGAACAAGAGAACAGAAACAAGAACTTTAGTGAAATGTGTAACAGACGAGTGGCGACGTACACGGACCTAACCTGGTTAGTTAAAGCCATGTGACGTGGCGTGTCCTTTCCAGAGCGTTGTCCCTCTAACAACCTCCCTGAATGCAATACGGTCTTGGAGTAAGTTGACCAGCATCTCGCAATGTCAGATTCGGACTTTCCGTGATGTCCTGGGCCCACTTGCGGCGAGACTGACTTTTATCCATCTTGCCAGGCACTATGCCTTCTACTATCAACCTCTCCAAACCATTGTGTCTCTTGATGTCTCATCTTTCCCACTCCGATGGTGTTAACGAGCCAGTTTTCTGCGACACCTAATCCAATCAGTATCTCTTTATTTGATTTTCTTTCTATCCATGATACTCTAAGTACACTTCTGTAACATTTCATGTCAGATGCTGTTATCCCCTTTCTTAAAGTTAGGAATAGGAAAGAGAAAAAAAAAGTTTCAACGAAATGGGGAATATTAATGTTTTAGAAATGACGTTAAACGTGAGAGAAAGAACTTTACAGTGTTATATAATGCTAACAATGCTATATGTTTGTACTCTCTCTCTCTCTCTCAGGGTCCCTTCTTCTTTTTTCTTCTTCTTCTTCTTCTTCTATCTATCTATCTATGCCTCTGACCCCTCGTGGAGCATAGGCCGCCAACAAGAGCTCGCCAGGCAGTTCGGTCCTGGGCCACTCTTTCCAACGGTCTCCATGTCTGGTTCATTATTTTGATGTCCGTGTCCAGACTTCGGCGCCAGGAGTTCCTTGGTCTCCCTCTCCTCCTTTTACCCTGTGGGTTCCATGTTAGGGCTTGCCTTGTAGTGCTGGATGTGGATTTCCGTAGAGTGTGTCCAATCCATTCCCATCTTCTTCGTAGGATGTCGTCTTCCACTGGTTGCTGGCCTGTTCGCTGCTGCAGTTCTTGGTTACTTATGGTATCTGGCCATCGTATTTGTAGAATCCTTCTAAGGCATGTGTTAATAAATGTCTGGATTCGTTTCATGATCGTAACAGTAGTTCTCCAAGTTTCTGAACCGTATAGCAGAATGTCTTCTTCTTCGTGTTATTATTATTATTCCTTCTTCTTCTTCTTCTACTTCTACTTCTTCTTTATATTATTATTATTATTCCTTCTTCTTCTTTTTCTTCTTCTTCTTCTTCTTCTTCTTCATAATATTATTATTAATTCTTCTTCCCCTTCTTCTTCTTCTTTGTCGTGTTATTAATATCATTATTCCTTCTTCTTCTTCTTCTTCATAGTATTATTATTATTATTCCTTCTTCTTCTTTTTCTTCTTCTTCTTCTTCTTCATCATATTACTATTATTTCTTCTTCTTCCTCCTATTCTTCTTCTTCTTTGAGCAACTGCTGAAGTCGGCAGTTTCCCGAGCCATTGAGGCTCATTGTTATAGACAATACACCGACTCCATTTCTCTCTGTCCTTGACCTTTTCTTACCAACTGTGGATTCCAAGAGCGCGTATATCTTCTCCTAGGTTGTCTCGCCATCTTTGTCTAGATCTACCTCTTGGTCCCTTTCATCACTTCTGTATAGACAATCTTTGTCTGTCTATCCTCTTCTATTCTCTCTAAATGCCCAAGCCACCTCAGTCTGTTGTTTTTCTTAACGACTGTTATAAAAAGAAAGTTAAACAATGCATAGATTTCTTTCTTTCAAAACCATAGAAAACACGTTGAATTCTTTCCAGACTAAATGTTTACGAAGAATTAGAAAAATATTTTGGCCAAACACCATAAGAAATAACATCTTATTGGCAGAAATGCAGATGAAGCCACTGACCGCAATTATGGAGGAAAGACGCTGGCGATGGTTGGGACATGTGCTCCGAATGACTGACAACTCACTACCAAAAATAGCACTAAGATGGACACCACAGGGGACCAGAAGTAAGGGTAGACCAAAAGAGACATGGAGAAGAACAACAGAGAGGATGTTGAGAAATAGAGGGCTCACCTGGGCAAGAGCAGAAAAAAAGGCAAAGGACAGGCATTTGTGGAAACCCTTGTGGAAGCCCCATGTGCCTTAGGCACTTAAGGCTCAGAGAGAGAGAGAGAGAGAGAGAGAGAGCGAGAGAGAGAGAGAGAGAGATTTCTTACTTCTTATCTTCCATTGTCGTGTTATAGGGTCTCTTATCAGTCCATAAAATCTTCCCATGATTCTGTTATCTGTTTGTATTTGGTTTTCATCTTGTTTAGTTCTACTCCATGTTTCCAACCCATGTAGCACAGCTGGTCTAATCTGTGTCTTTCGTGTGTTTAGTTTGGTGTTGCGGGACATAAATTTTTGATTGTAACTATTGTCTAAGGGCAAAATATGTCTTGTTCCCAGCTTGTATTCCAGCCCTTATTATGAGGAGGAAAAATCTGAACATGGTCACGATAATACGGGACTTAGAGAACCTGACAATCACTGGAAAGATTAAGGGAAAAAGAATCATCTGGACGTGCTGACTTAGTAGCACTGTTTAAACGCACAAAAAAAGAGGAAACAGAACTGAGTAAAACTACCAAGAATCTCACAATGTTTAGGATCATGATCGCCAACATCTGCCTGTGCAGGCAACTGACAGGAGTGAATGGATGTTACATCATCATTATGTGTCCTCTCCAAAAGGAAGGTTTGACTGCGATGCTCCTCTACGTTATATCATCGATTTATTTTAGCTCTAGTTTCTGTTCCTCCCTCCCCCCTCACCCTCATTATTCAAACCTCCGTCTTGAAACCTTACAAACCCTCTCCCTCATATTCCTCCACCCCCCCCCCACCCACCCACCCCGGCATCCCACCTCTAAACCCAAATGAGCCACAGAACTAGCAGGGTACACCATTTTATCGGTTGTTGCCCCTTGCATCTTCTTGATCATTGACCGGCGATCTTTGGGAACATCGCCAAAAATCGATTCCTTTCTTTCTGTGGGCCATGAAAGGGGTTTCCGGGATACTTTGGACATTACACCCATCTCAGGGTTTCTAAAACAGTTGGGAAATGGTTTTATCGTGTATGGGAATTAATTAATAGCGTTGTAGCGAGGGCTTCTTCGCTTCGTTTCATGTTTGATATGTAAATACTGTGTTGTCTTTGTTTCTTTGATTGTTTGTTTAGATCTTTCTTTCTTTCTTTCTCTTGTCTACTTTTTTTTTTCTTTCTTCTTTACTTTTGTCTATTTTCTTTCTTTCTTTTATCTGTTTTTTTGTCCGTTCTTCTTTCTTACCTTCTTTTTTTCATTTGTCTATTCTTTCTTTCTTTTGTCTATTTTCTTTCTTTCTTTTGTCTATTTTTTCTTTCTTTCTTTCTTTTCGTGCTTTCTTTCTTTCTTTTCTTTCTTTCCTGCGAGATTTCCTAATAATATTGAAATATTTATGTGTAATATTCTAGTATGTGTCAACTTCGTAATCAAAGACTCATATGATTCTAGAAATTAAACTAATATTTTAAAAATATAGAAAATATTTCTCTTTTACAAGACAAAACACAAACATTAAAAAGTTGGTATCTCGTGTGAGTGTCAGTTTACCAAAGTAAGTCTCTCTAAGTTGGTAACACTGCTTCATCCGGTTCCCAGCATCCTATTTTTAGAAACTATTTAATTGGTACAGCACGAAAGCATTAACTCTTTCATTTCATTTCAAAACAAGACGGAAAGGGTTGATAGATCTTGCACACCCCCTATGTAAATCAATGTTAAGAGTAATATTTACGCAGTCTAAATAAATTGGAAAGTAACATATTTCTAATCAAAATAAATGTTTTTTTTTTAAATTATAAAGTAGCATCTTCTAGTTACTTTCTAATGAAATTTCTCAGCAAAATGTATTCTGGCCGGGCATGGAAAATAATTCAGTAGTGAAAGAGTTAACAGTAAATGCGTACAGTATGGAAGTGCCTTGCATCTGATTGATTTGCACGCTGTTCTCACAATGGCTTGGCGACAGCCTGTACTAATGGAGACCTTGTTTCGATTCCCTGTTATTATCTAATTAATTTTCATCTTTTCTTGTCTATAAATTTATAGTACTATAGATTTTCAAGACTAATTCTATCCTTTTCCTCCTTTAATTTGTACCTGTACTGGTTGGCTGAGTGGTTAGGTGCTCGGTGTATGAATTAGATGGTACCGGGTTCAAGTCCCAGAAGTTGGGGGGAATTTTTTCTGGTACCACCACACCGGAAAAGCCTCGGGGTCCACCCATCATCATCATCATCATCATCATCATCATGTGCCGTGCCGACTGGCGTTGGCTATTATGCTTCTCCAGAGTACCCGATCCCTCATGCAGGCCATCAGCTCAGTTGGTGATCTCCTCTCACACCATCCCGTCAGACTGTCCAGTATCATTTCTCTTGGTCTTCCTCTTGATCTTCTTCCTTCTATTTTTCCTGTTGTTATAATATTTTCAATGCCCCCTCTTCTCATTGCATGTCCTATGAAAGTACATTGTCTCTCTCTTATCATTTTGACAAGGTTTTTTGTCTCTCCAGCTCTTCTCATACATTCTTAATTAGTTATTTTTGCTGTCCAGGGGATTCGCAACATTCTTCTAATAAACCACATTTCTGCTGCTTCCAATGATTTTTGTGCAGACTTGCCTATTGTCCATGATTTACTTCCATATAACAAGATAGGTTCAATATAGCATTTTAGGACTCGTTTTCTAACATTCATTGGGTCCACCTAGCCTCTAAAAATAGGTACCAGAGAAACCTGGGAAGGTAAATGCGGCCAAGCGTGATACTGACCACATCAGACTTTTATGTGCCCGAAGGTCTTGAAAATAAGGACCTAACACCGTGTCCCTAATATGCCTTAATGGCATAGAAACGAGGGGGGTTACCGTTACCTTTTACATACACAACCTGGAGATGGGGACAAGGAACTATCTAAATCTAGAACAAAATCGATCCATTTGCGTGAGTATAACATTTGTTTTTATTTGAATCTTATCTGATCTTTATTGTGAAGAATGTGTTCTCTCCAATAGATGACGCGTGTGTGTCTGAGAACCGAACTCGCTTCGCTACGTCACTGGTCTTCCGTGACTAATACAGAGGTTCTCAAGTTCGGTTGATGGGGTAGGGTGGGGGTCCCAGTCGGGTGGGGGGGGGGGGGGTTCCGGGGGTATGGAGGGGGTCCCAGTCACTCACTTCTAGAAATGAGTGCGAACACTGTTCCCTCTAAGCTGCGCGGCCGCGCACAGAAACAAATCATACCGCGCACAAAATTTTTGGAGCCTCGAAAAAAGAAAAATGAAACTGCTGCTTTTATTTTCCAGTTTCCAGATGTTACTCCGTGCTATAATTGCGATCAATAAAAATACAATGATGGTACATGTTTTTCCTTTACCGTTTTTTTTTCTTGTTGAGAAATGATTTTCGGATCGGATGTTTGAACTGGTCTTTTATCGCCTAGTTTCGGTAGTGCTGTAGCAGAATCGTGACGCGGCAAGTAGGCACACAGAGAATAGAGAGTAATTAAAATAAACGGGCAAATGAATTTCCACTGCGTCGTGGAAAAGGAGAATGTCCGTGGGGCTGCTCAGGTATGACAATTGATCTTGGTAACTAACATCAGACGCCGTGACCACCAACATTAGAGTCGTCCCTTTTTTTAAATATGGGATTATGTTTCAGTGAGTCCGTAGTAAGTGGAATATACAAAGAAATCATCGTTGCAGTTAACTAACCAGTAGCTGAAAAGGACAGCAGGTTTATTCTATTATTACTAAATATACAGGCTTCTACAGTGGGTAGGTATATATATATATATATATATATATATATATATATATATATATATATATAATACCACTGTAGAGGCCTGTATGTATGTATGCATATATAAAGGTAAAGGTAAAGGTAATCCTGTCATGCCTTAGAAGCACATAGGGATATGGTGTTAGTGCCCATATTTTCCTTGACCTGTCAGCACACTAGAGGGTGATATGGTCAGTATCACGCCTGGCTGCCTTTCCTTCCCCAACTCCAGAAGAAGTCGGGTACCCATTTCTACAGCTGGGTGACTGGGGTGCCGCCGGCCGGATTCGAAACCCCGACCTTCGCCATGAGAGACCAGTGCACTAACCACTTCGGCACTCAGACACCCATGTATGCATATATATATATATATATATATATATATATATATATATATATATATATACAGATTACTACTCATATTTGCACACATAATATTTTTTTGCACATGAGCTGAACGTTTTGCTCACACACCACAAACCTTAGAGGGAACACTGAGTACGAACCTTCTCTTGGAGCTGGGGAAGTAACGGCGGCCCAGACTGGATACTGACA
Source organism: Achatina immaculata (assembly GCA_009760885.1). Lineage (NCBI taxonomy): Eukaryota > Metazoa > Mollusca > Gastropoda > Stylommatophora > Achatinidae > Lissachatina > Lissachatina immaculata. The sequence goes on from CM019710.1 coordinate 5,229,015, forward strand.
GTGGTTGACAGATCAAGGACAATATGGACACTATACTCTGTAGATGACCTTATGACACGCCAGCGGCAAGGATCCTGGTTTGTTTTTTTTTTTTAATTTAAATTCCACGCATCACGACAAAAAGGGACTAGAATACTACAGTTTACAGACCGCTAGAAGATCCAGAGAGGACTATACAGACTAGCTTCTCAGCTGGCTCCACCGACACACAAAAAAACCGCGACCAAGCCTAACACATCAACGCTTCTGTACTAGACTGGGCAAAATCTTGTCCAGCTGTAAACTGCGACCCTCGATAACTGGTCCGACATTCTATCTTTAAGTTATATTTGTTTCCGTCGGCTCCGCCATACGAATCGTACCACAGTCAACAACTTTGTTCCCACTAGTTCTGGGCCCGCAGCTCACTAACTTGGCTCTGCCAGGTTGGGCCATGCCGTATTTTAACAGTTTCTCGGATAAAACACCGATAAAGATTCGTAGAAAAGATCTTTCTTAATCTGGTTTCAGTAGAACTTTAAGGTTTTCCTTAGTGGTTACTAGAGTTTCATGGGAAGATCCTGAATAATAATAATAATAATACGAACTAAAACAAAAATAAGAAGAAAAAACAAACAAAAAAGAAGAAAAAGAAAATAAAGGAAGGAAGGAAGGAAGGAAGGGAGGAAGGAAGGAAGGAAGGAAGGAAGGAAACAAGGAAGGAAGGAAGGAAGGAAACAAGGAAGGAAGGAAGGAAGGAAACAAGGAAGGAAGGAAGGAAGGAAACAAGGAAGGAAGGAAGGAAGTGAAAAACAAAACCATAAAGAAAAACAAAAATAAGGACAAGAACAAGAACAACAGAGAAGAACAAAAAAAAAAGAGGAAGTACAAGCATCGTTCATAATCAGATACAAAAGTCAAAATTTCAACTCTTAAGCAGCACTGACAATCACTATGTAATTATAAGACGTACATGTAACATGCTGATGACGCTAACATAGTGCGGACATTAGTTTTCAGTTTCTTTTATACCAGAGTTCTCTGCGCGGTGAAATCTGCATCAACAGTTCCACCAAAGCAAAAGGCTGAGAAACACTGGCCTCAGAAAATTCAAATAGGAATAGTGTTTGCTGCGTCTGGATTGTTTCCGCTACCATTGATCCCAGTTTGAAAAGGGCTGTGTTTAATAAATAAGTATATAAACTGTACAGTAATACGCGTATGGTAACAGCAGAAACCACGGGTTGATTGTTACACTTGTTCGAGTAGTTTGAAAACCGCTGTCTCCAGACTGTTAAGTTCTACATTGAACAAAAGTGTTGTGTATGGCGTTGCCCTTTCACAGCCTAGCCCCCGTACATACAACTGGGAAATAATAATTACTCCCTCTAAATTGTTCCCTTTCTACGAACACTTTGAAAAATGTTGACTAATGGCCGACAGACAGACAGATAGACAGACAGACAGACAGACAGATAGATAGACACTTTACTTTTACTGTGGGGTTCACAGCTGTAAATGTGGCGGGGGAGGGGGGGCGTGGCGGGAGGGGGTGGTGGGGCGCACACTCTCAAACAGAAAAAAAAATGTTAAGAAGGACTATCTTAAACAAAACAGTAACTCTAGAACTCCGGGAGTCGCTGCTAGGATAAACATTAAATCACTTCATTCCCACCCATCCCCCCTCCTACAAAAAAAAAAAAATACAACCACAAATATAACTATCACTTCATCTTTTTTTTCTTCTAATCTTCTGCTAGAGATTTCTTAAGCTCGCGTGTGCAGCAGATCTCTCACGCGAAGTAATCCTATCTCTTATCTCTACATCCACACATTCTCTGGTATAACCATTACCAGGGTATGAGAAAATGATAATAAAAAAAAAGAAAACACTAACATTAGTAAGCCTATGCGAGATGTACTAGGTTTGCCGAGGGGCAATACACACCAGATTACATACCTGCTACAGTTTTCTTTTAATATGAATTTTTTTAAAAATCTGTCGTTGCAAGAAAAGAAAGCAAAGAAGTAATGAATGTCATAGGGCACGATATCTATCTATCTATCTATCTATCTATCTATCTATCTATCTATCTATCTATCTATCTATCTATCTATCTATCTATCTATATCTATCTATCTATCTGTCTATCTGCCTGTCTGTCTGTCTATCTATCTATCTATCTATCTATCTATCTATCTATCTATCTATCTATCTGTCTGTCTGTTTGTCCGCCCGTTGTCTGTCTGTCTGTCTGTCTATCTATCTGTCTGTCCGTCCGTCCGCTTATCTATCTATCTATCTATCTATCTATCTATCTATCTATCTATCTATCTATCTATCTATCTATCTATCTGTTTGTCTGTCTGTCTGTCTATCTATCTGTCTGTCTGTCTGTCTGTCTGTCTATCTATCTATCTATCTATCTATCTATCTATCTATCTATCTATCTATCTATCTATCTATCTATCTGTCTATCTATCTATCTATCTGTTTATCTTCCTGTCCGTCTATCGCTTCGTCACGTCTCTCCCTTCTTTGCTTATCTCTCTCTCTGTCTCTCTCTCTCTCTCATCGTCCATATATTGTCTTCACAAAAAAGGCTTGTGTGTAACCAAAATGCTTGTGTGTATAGTTTTATGACTATACACTAATTATTAATATGTTGAGCTAAAACTATTACATTACTATCTCTCTATCTTAAAATTATGTGTCTTATAAATATCCCAGACGAAGGAATATCAGAGAGCACATTGGTTCCCTTCCTCCTCGCGTCTAGAGGAAGGACAAGACTGGATGTGGATAGTCCCCAATGTGACGCAGCCAATCTAGAAGCCGGTCTTCTTTATTTTCTCATTGATTTAAATGAAGCTATTTTAATCTAGTTTACATTCGACCTACCACCTCTAAGTAAACTGTGCTTAACGTTTATAACATAGAGATCCATACTACCAACTTTAAGCATAGAAGGACGGTGATTGTCCTTAATCATCGAACTTATCCAACGCAAAAGTGCTATATAATATATGAAATGAAGTCATAAAAAATTGATGAAGTATAAAATGAAAATTAGAAAACTTGTGCTCAGTCATAAATGACTGAGACACAATAAAATGTCACTCTAACCTAGCATTTCTGGCCTCTGGATTGAAATGGACGGGAAGAGACAAAAAAATCGTTAGTTACTCCGCATCCTATTTGAATATCTCTCCCCTCCGTTTTTGTTTCCCTTCTGTTGCTACACAACAAAAGAAAGAAAACACAAAAAAAAGGAAACATTGTTTACACTTTTCCATGCAGCCCTCGGGCTGTCCTCACCCAGGGAAGCCAGTGGATACGGGAGTGTATTGAATGTTGTGCAGATCCGTTGCTAACGTGGAAGAAATTCAATGAAGATTTTCCAACTCCGCCAGAGGGCGCTAGCAAAAAAATGGCGGCTTTGCATGAGGAGGAAAATGAGGAACTAGCGAGGGATGCACATGAAAGAGAGTATTGACAGAGAATATGAAGAGCTAGGAACATAAAAACGAGTAAAAGTAAATATTGGATTTCTAAGCGTAATTAGCATAAACATGGATCATTACGAGAAAATCCAGTTGAAATATTATACTAACATTAAAAAACTGGATAAATATATTAGAATTATACGAATATAGTATATCTATGTGCCTTTGTGCGAGAAGAAGTGTTTAAAGCACTTTACTGAAAACAAGGTTTAAATAATGAACAAATTTGATGGGATTTATTTTAAAGATTTAAGAAATAAAAGAGCAGACAAACGAAAATGATGCATGTAGAAGAGATAACGGAAATAAGCCAAAGGGGTAGACCAAGACAGAGATGGAAAGACAATATAGAAGAGGATATACGGGAAACTGGTGTCACTAACAGGAGAGAGAAGATTAGGAGTAAAGAGGAATGGAGGCGAACTTTATCTACAGCAATGAGCCTTAATGGCTTGGAACATTGAAAAAGAAGAAGAAGAAGAAGAAGAAGAAATAAAAGTGTGGCTAATTCGAAAAGCGTTTTATGAAGGTTGGACGATTCTTGATTTTGGTAAATAGTTTTCGGTGTCTTGACCGCCCGTCATTTCTTAATGTGATACTCGCTGCATCACTCTGTCAGTGATATTTTCACACAAGATCTGGAAAATCTTATATATATAAAACTCGCTACAACTCGCTACATTTAGCAGCTCATTACGAGTACTGCCACGCAACATTTAACATCTCGCTTTGTGTATCAACCTGCTATATTAACCAACCTGCCACAGGTACCAACCTGCTATATTAACCAAACTGCCACAGGTGCCAACCTGCTATATTAACCAAACTGTCACAGGTACCAACCTGCTATATTAACCAAACTGCCACAGGTGCCAACCTGCTATATTAACCAAACTGTCACAGGTACCAAGCTGCTATATTAACCAAACTGTCACAGGTACCAAGCTGCTATATTAACCAAACTGCCACAGGTACCAACCTGCTATATAAACCAAACTGCCACAGGTACCAAGCTGCTATATTAACCAAACTGCCACAGGTACCAACCTGCTATATTAACCAAACTGTCACAGGTACCAACCTGCTATATTAACCAAACTGCCACAGGTACCAACCTGCTATATAAACCAAACTGCCACAGGTACCAACCTGCTATATAAACCAAACTACCACAGGTACCAACCCGTTGCATGTGTCATATATTTTTGTGTGCCATCTAACTACAGTTACCAGTTATATATGTATAGTTATATTTACCGACTAGCTATATGTATCAACTCTCTACATTTACCAACTCGCTGCATGTACCAACACTCTACATATACCAGCTCACTGCATGTACCAATTCTCTAAAATTTCCATCTCGCTAAATGTACCAACTCTACATTCCCCAACTCGCTTCGTTAACCAACCCTTTAATGTACCAACTTGCTACATATACCAGCTCACCATAAACAACATACGCTCAAACATCCAGAATCTTCGTAAAATGAAACTGCTACAATGCATATTAGTACAGTTTTTCTAAGCCATAAATAAGATATATATAAAGCCTACTACAAATGTAAAAGTTATTTTTTTCGAGCATGATATTACTAATGCTAATTTTGCCAACACGGGATCAACTATAGGCGTATGCCTCTGTGGTGGTATGCAAAGAGTCAGTGATATTGACTTTTTGTGGAATTTAATTGTATTAGAAAGACTTACATGGTGTTGCTGCCTGTAAGATTTGGTAACACTACTTTACCAAAAAGGCAATCTTGTCATTATGGTATACTCCGAGTGACACAGCAGCAATGCCAGGTTCGCAACTGGCACAACAAAAACAACAACGTCACGTAATGAAAGCTTGTACAGGACTTCCCACTCACTCAACAGGACTAACAGATAAGAACTCCATGTAGGCAATGAATAGACTAAGTTCCAAGATTCAGATCAAATATTTATTGAATGAAAAAAAAAATGAACAGCGGAAGATGGAGATGAGGAACTGCCAACATGGCGGGGTGATTTAACAAACAATACAAGAACTTCCCGGGCGCGTAGTCGGTGCCATGGGGAAGAAAGCCCTGACAATAACAAGCAAGTAAAAACAACTACTTACAGTATAATGATCTTCCAACACATCTCCTGAACACACAAATCTATCCTGACAAGGACAACACTCCTAGCATCTACATATCAGTACAAGGTAAAAGAACATTGTCCTAAAGGACAATATGCCGAGCTAAAATGTATAAACTGGGAAGAAAGTAGGACCAGCTTTATTATTTAACTATAACAAACTTGTAACGTTTCGGCGCGAGCCTTTGTCAAACAAAAACAAACAGGACGAAGAATTAGAGAGAAGAGACAACGTATAGATTCATCAAACTAATGTAAGCGAAATAACAAAGAAAAAAAATGAAAATATCAATGAAACAATGAACGAAAAATAGTAACGGAATGAAAACTTATATCAGTTCTTGTAAAGGCATAAAAAGGCTTGTGTGTATCAAGGAACATAAGCAACTTGTCTTCACAAAAAAAGGCTTGTGTGTATCAAGGAACATAAGCAACTTGTCTTCACAAAAAAAGGCTTGTGTGTATCAAGGAACATAAGCAACTTGTCTTCACAAAAAAAGGTTTGTGTGTATCAAGGAACATAAGCAACTTGTCTTCACAAAAAAAGGCTTGTGTGTATCAAGGAACATAAGCAACTTGTCTTCACAAAAAAAGGCTTGTGTGTATCCAAAAGGCTTGTGTGTATCCAAAAGGTTTGTGTATCAAGGAACATAAGCAACTTGTCTTCACAAAAAAGGCTTGTGTGTATCCAAAAGGTTTGTGTGTATCAAGGAACATAAGCAACTTGTCTTCACAAAAAAGGCTTGTGTGTCTCAAGGAACATAAGCAACTTGTCTTCACAAAAAAGGCTTGTGTGTATCCAAAAGGCTTGTGTGTATCAAGGAACATAAGCAACTTGTCTTCACAAAAAAGGCTTGTGTGTATCAAGGAACATAAGCAACTTGTCTTCACAAAAAAAGGTTTGTGTGTATCAAGGAACATAAACCAAACTGCCACAGGTACCAAGCTGCTATATTAACCAAACTGCCACAGGTACCAACCTGCTATATTAACCAAACTGTCACAGGTACCAACCTGCTATATTAACCAAACTGCCACAGGTACCAACCTGCTATATAAACCAAACTGCCACAGGTACCAACCTGCTATATAAACCAAACTGCCACAGGTACCAACCCGTTGCATGTGTCATATATTTTTGTGTGCCATCTAACTACAGTTACCAGTTATATATGTATAGTTATATTTACCGACTAGCTATATGTATCAACTCTCTACATTTACCAACTCGCTGCATGTACCAACACTCTACATATACCAGCTCACTGCATGTACCAATTCTCTAAAATTTCCATCTCGCTAAATGTACCAACTCTACATTCCCCAACTCGCTTCGTTAACCAACCCTTTAATGTACCAACTTGCTACATATACCAGCTCACCATAAACAACATACGCTCAAACATCCAGAATCTTCGTAAAATGAAACTGCTACAATGCATATTAGTACAGTTTTTCTAAGCCATAAATAAGATATATAAAGCCTACTACAAATGTAAAAGTTATTTTTTTCGAGCATGATATTACTAATGCTAATTTTGCCAACACGGGATCAACTATAGGCGTATGCCTCTGTGGTGGTATGCAAAGAGTCAGTGATATTGACTTTTTGTGGAATTTAATTGTATTAGAAAGACTTACATGGTGTTGCTGCCTGTAAGATTTGGTAACACTACTTTACCAAAAAGGCAATCTTGTCATTATGGTATACTCCGAGTGACACAGCAGCAATGCCAGGTTCGCAACTGGCACAACAAAAACAACAACGTCACGTAATGAAAGCTTGTACAGGACTTCCCACTCACTCAACAGGACTAACAGATAAGAACTCCATGTAGGCAATGAATAGACTAAGTTCCAAGATTCAGATCAAATATTTATTGAATGAAAAAAAAAATGAACAGCGGAAGATGGAGATGAGGAACTGCCAACATGGCGGGGTGATTTAACAAACAATACAAGAACTTCCCGGGCGCGTAGTCGGTGCCATGGGGAAGAAAGCCCTGACAATAACAAGCAAGTAAAAACAACTACTTACAGTATAATGATCTTCCAACACATCTCCTGAACACACAAATCTATCCTGACAAGGACAACACTCCTAGCATCTACATATCAGTACAAGGTAAAAGAACATTGTCCTAAAGGACAATATGCCGAGCTAAAATGTATAAACTGGGAAGAAAGTAGGACCAGCTTTATTATTTAACTATAACAAACTTGTAACGTTTCGGCGCGAGCCTTTGTCAAACAAAAACAAACAGGACGAAGAATTAGAGAGAAGAGACAACGTATAGATTCATCAAACTAATGTAAGCGAAATAACAAAGAAAAAAAATGAAAATATCAATGAAACAATGAACGAAAAATAGTAACGGAATGAAAACTTATATCAGTTCTTGTAAAGGCATAAAAAGGCTTGTGTGTATCAAGGAACATAAGCAACTTGTCTTCACAAAAAAAGGCTTGTGTGTATCAAGGAACATAAGCAACTTGTCTTCACAAAAAAAGGCTTGTGTGTATCAAGGAACATAAGCAACTTGTCTTCACAAAAAAAAGGTTTGTGTGTATCAAGGAACATAAGCAACTTGTCTTCACAAAAAAAGGCTTGTGTGTATCAAGGAACATAAGCAACTTGTCTTCACAAAAAAAGGCTTGTGTGTATCCAAAAGGCTTGTGTGTATCCAAAAGGTTTGTGTGTATCAAGGAACATAAGCAACTTGTCTTCACAAAAAAAGGCTTGTGTGTATCCAAAAGGTTTGTGTGTATCAAGGAACATAAGCAACTTGTCTTCACAAAAAAAGGCTTGTGTGTCTCAAGGAACATAAGCAACTTGTCTTCACAAAAAAAGGCTTGTGTGTATCCAAAAGGCTTGTGTGTATCAAGGAACATAAGCAACTTGTCTTCACAAAAAAGGCTTGTGTGTATCAAGGAACATAAGCAACTTGTCTTCACAAAAAAAAGGTTTGTGTGTATCAAGGAACATAAGCAACTTGTCTTCACAAAAAAAAGGTTTGTGTGTATCAAGGAACATAAGCAACTTGTCTTCACAAAAAAAAGGTTTGTGTGTATCAAGGAACATAAGCAACTTGTCTTCACAAAAAAAAGGTTTGTGTGTATCAAGGAACATAAGCAACTTGTCTTCACAAAAAAAAGGTTTGTGTGTACCAAGCTGCTATATTAACCAAACTGTCACAGGTACCAACCTGCTATATTAACCAAACTGTCACAGGTACCAAGCTGCTATATTAACCAAACTGTCACAGGTACCAAGCTGCTATATTAACCAAACTGTCACAGGTACCAAGCTGCTATATTAACCAAACTGTCACAGGTACCAAGCTGCTATATTAACCAAACTGTCACAGGTACCAAGCTGCTATATTAACCAAACTGTCACAGGTACCAAGCTGCTATATTAACCAAACTGTCACAGGTACCAAGCTGCTATATTAACCAAACTGTCACAGGTACCAAGCTGCTATATTAACCAAACTGTCACAGGTACCAAGCTGCTATATTAACCAAACTGCCACAGGTACCAACCTGCTATATTAACCAAACTGTCACAGGTACCAAGCTGCTATATTAACCAAACTGTCACAGGTACCAAGCTGCTATATTAACCAAACTGTCACAGGTACCAAGCTGCTATATTAACCAAACTGCCACAGGTACCAACCTGCTATATTAACCAAACTGTCACAGGTACCAAGCTGCTATATTAACCAAACTGTCACAGGTACCAAGCTGCTATATTAACCAAACTGTCACAGGTACCAAGCTGCTATATTAACCAAACTGCCACAGGTACCAACCTGCTATATTAACCAAACTGTCACAGGTACCAACCTGCTATATTAACCAAACTGCCACAGGTACCAACCTGCTATATTAACCAAACTGTCACAGGTACCAAGCTGCTATATTAACCAAACTGTCACAGGTACCAAGCTGCTATATTAACCAAACTGTCACAGGTACCAAGCTGCTATATTAACCAAACTGTCACAGGTACCAAGCTGCTATATTAACCAAACTGTCACAGGTACCAAGCTGCTATATTAACCAAACTGTCACAGGTACCAAGCTGCTATATTAACCAAACTGTCACAGGTACCAAGCTGCTATATTAACCAAACTGTCACAGGTACCAACCTGCTATATTAACCAAACTGCCACAGGTACCAACCTGCTATATTAACCAAACTGTCACAGGTACCAAGCTGCTATATTAACCAAACTGTCACAGGTACCAAGCTGCTATATTAACCAAACTGCCACAGGTACCAACCTGCTATATTAACCAAACTGTCACAGGTACCAAGCTGCTATATTAACCAAACTGTCACAGGTACCAAGCTGCTATATTAACCAAACTGCCACAGGTACCAACCTGCTATATTAACCAAACTGTCACAGGTACCAAGCTGCTATATTAACCAAACTGTCACAGGTACCAAGCTGCTATATTAACCAAACTGCCACAGGTACCAACCTGCTATATTAACCAAACTGTCACAGGTACCAAGCTGCTATATTAACCAAACTGTCACAGGTACCAAGCTGCTATATTAACCAAACTGTCACAGGTACCAAGCTGCTATATTAACCAAACTGTCACAGGTACCAAGCTGCTATATTAACCAAACTGCCACAGGTACCAAGCTGCTATATTAACCAAACTGCCACAGGTACCAACCTGCTATATTAACCAAACTGTCACAGGTACCAAGCTGCTATATTAACCAAACTGTCACAGGTACCAAGCTGCTATATTAACCAAACTGTCACAGGTACCAAGCTGCTATATTAACCAAACTGCCACAGGTACCAACCTGCTATATTAACCAAACTGTCACAGGTACCAAGCTGCTATATTAACCAAACTGTCACAGGTACCAAGCTGCTATATTAACCAAACTGCCACAGGTACCAACCTGCTATATTAACCAAACTGCCACAGGTACCAACCTGCTATATTAACCAAACTGCCACAGGTACCAACCTGCTATATTAACCAAACTGCCACAGGTACCAACCTGCTATATTAACCAAACTGCCACAGGTACCAACCTGCTATATTAACCAAACTGTCACAGGTACCAAGCTGCTATATTAACCAAACTGTCACAGGTACCAAGCTGCTATATTAACCAAACTGTCACAGGTACCAAGCTGCTATATTAACCAAACTGTCACAGGTACCAAGCTGCTATATTAACCAAACTGTCACAGGTACCAAGCTGCTATATTAACCAAACTGTCACAGGTACCAAGCTGCTATATTAACCAAACTGTCACAGGTACCAAGCTGCTATATTAACCAAACTGCCACAGGTACCAACCTGCTATATTAACCAAACTGTCACAGGTACCAAGCTGCTATATTAACCAAACTGTCACAGGTACCAAGCTGCTATATTAACCAAACTGTCACAGGTACCAAGCTGCTATATTAACCAAACTGCCACAGGTACCAACCTGCTATATAAACCAAACTGCCACAGGTACCAACCTGCTATATTAACCAAACTGCCACAGGTACCAACCTGCTATATTAACCAAACTGTCACAGGTACCAAGCTGCTATATTAACCAAACTGTCACAGGTACCAAGCTGCTATATTAACCAAACTGTCACAGGTACCAAGCTGCTATATTAACCAAACTGTCACAGGTACCAAGCTGCTATATTAACCAAACTGTCACAGGTACCAAGCTGCTATATTAACCAAACTGCCACAGGTACCAACCTGCTATATTAACCAAACTGTCACAGGTACCAAGCTGCTATATTAACCAAACTGTCACAGGTACCAAGCTGCTATATTAACCAAACTGTCACAGGTACCAAGCTGCTATATTAACCAAACTGCCACAGGTACCAACCTGCTATATTAACCAAACTGTCACAGGTACCAAGCTGCTATATTAACCAAACTGCCACAGGTACCAACCTGCTATATTAACCAAACTGCCACAGGTACCAACCTGCTATATTAACCAAACTGCCACAGGTACCAACCTGCTATATTAACCAAACTGCCACAGGTGCCAACCTGCTATATTAACCAAACTGTCACAGGTACCAACCTGCTATATTAACCAAACTGCCACAGGTGCCAACCTGCTATATTAACCAAACTGTCACAGGTACCAAGCTGCTATATTAACCAAACTGTCACAGGTACCAAGCTGCTATATTAACCAAACTGCCACAGGTACCAACCTGCTATATAAACCAAACTGCCACAGGTACCAAAAAAAGGCTTGTGTGTATCAAGGAACATAAGCAACTTGTCTTCACAAAAAAAGGCTTGTGTGTATCAAGGAACATAAGCAACTTGTCTTCACAAAAAAAAGGCTTCTGTGTATCAAGGAACATAAGCAACTTGTCTTCACAAAAAAAGGCTTGTGTGTATCAAGGAACATAAGCAACTTGTCTTCACAAAAAAAAGGCTTGTGTGTATCAAGGAACATAAGCAACTTGTCTTCACAAAAAAAAGGCTTGTGTGTATCCAAAAGGTTTGTGTGTATCTAAAAGGTTTGTGTGTATCCAAAAGGCTTGTGTGTATCCAAAAGGTTTGTGTGTATCCAAAAGGTTTGTGTGTATCTAAAAGGTTTGTGTGTATCTAAAAGGTTTGTGTGTATCTAAAAGGTTTGTGTGTATCTAAAAGGTTTGTGTGTATCCAAAAGGCTTGTGTGTATCCAAAAGGTTTGTGTGTATCCAAAAGGTTTGTGTGTATCCAAAAGGTTTGTGTGTATCCAAAAGGCTTGTGTGTATCCAAAAGGCTTGTGTGTATCTAAAAGGCTTGTGTATCCAAAAGGTTTGTGTGTATCCAAAAGGCGTGTGTGTATCTAAGAGGCTTGTGTGTATCTAAAAGGCTTGTGTATCCAAAAGGTTTGTGTGTATATCTAAAAGGCTTGTGTGTATCTAAAAGGCTTGTGTATCCAAAAGGTTTGTGTGTATCTAAAAGGCTTGTGTATCTAAAAGGTTTGTGTGTATCCAAAAGGCTTGTGTATCTAAAAGGTTTGTGTGTATCTAAAAGGCTTGTGTAACTAAAAGGTTTGTGTGTATCTAAAAGGTTTGTGTGTATCTAAAAGGCTTGTGTGTATCTAAAAGGCTTGTGTGTATCTAAAAGGTTTGTGTATCTAAAAGGCTTGTGTGTATCTAAAAGGTTTGTGTATCTAAAAGGCTTGCGTGTATCTAAAAGGCTTGTGTATCTAAAAGGCTTGTGTGTATCTAAAAGGCTTGTGTAACTAAAAGGTTTGTGTGTATCTAAAAGGTTTGTGTGTATCCAAAAGGCTTGTGTATCTAAAAGGTTTGTGTGTATCTAAAAGGCTTGTGTATCCAAAAGGTTTGTGTGTATCTAAAAGACTTGTGTATCTAAAAGGTTTGTGTGTATCCAAAAGGCTTGTGTATCCAAAAGGTTTGTGTGTATCTAAAACGCTTGTGTGTATCCAAAAGGCTTGTGTATATCTAAAAGGCTTGTATGTATCTAAAAGGTTTCTGTGTATCTAAAAGGTTTCTGTGTATCTAAAAGGCTTGTGTATCCAAAAGGCTTGTGTATCTAAAAAGCATGTGTGTATCTAAAACGCTTGTGTGTATCTAAAACGCTTGTGTGTATCCAAAAGGCTTGTGTATATCTAAAAGGCTGTGTATCTAAAAAGCATGTGTGTATCTAAAACGCTTGTGTGTATCCAAAAGGTTTGTGTATCTAAAAGGCTTGTGTAACTAAAAGGTTTGTGTATATCTAAAAGGTTTGTGTATCTAAAAGGCTTGTGTGTATAAAAAGGCTTGTGTATATCTAAAAGGCTTGTGTAACTAAAAGGTTTGTGTATCTAAAAGGTTGTGTGTATCTAAAAGGCTTGTATGTATCTAAAAGGCTGTGTATCTAAAAGGTTTGTGTATCTAAAACGCTTGTGTGTATCTAAAACGCTTGTGTGTATCTAAAAGGCTTGTATGTATCTAAAAGGTTGTGTGTATCCAAAAGGTTTGTGTATCTAAAAGACTTGTGTATCTAAAAGGTTTGTGGTATCTAAAAGGCTGTGTATCTAAAAGACTTGTGTATCTAAAAAGCATGTGTGTATCTAAAAGGCTTGCGTGTATCTAAAAGGTTTGTGTATCTAAAAGACTTGTGTATCTAAAAGGCTGTGTATCTAAAAGTCTTGTGTGTATCTAAAAGGCTTGTGTATATCTAAAAGGCTGTGTGTATCTAAAAAGCATGTGTGTATCTAAAAGGTTTGTGTGTATCAAGGAACATAAGCAACTTGTCTTCACAAAAAAAAGGCTTGTGTAACTAAAAGGTTTGTGTATCTAAAAAGCTTGTGTGTATCAAGGAACATAAGCAACTTGTCTTCACAAAAAAAGGCTTGTGTAACTAAAAGGTTTGTGTATATCTAAAAGGCTTGTATGTATCTAAAAGGCTGTGTATCTAAAAGACTTGTGTATCTAAAAGGCTTCTGTGTATCTAAAAGGTTGTGTATCTAAAAGGCTTGTATGTATCTAAAAGGCTGTGTATCTAAAAAGCATGTGTGTATCTAAAAGGCTTGGTGTATCTAAAAGACTTGTGTATCTAAAAAGCATGTGTGTATCTAAAAGGCTGTGTATCTAAAAGGCTGTGTGTATCTAAAAAGCATGTGTGTATCTAAAAGGCTTCTGTGTATCTAAAAGGCTTGCGTGTATCTAAAAGGTTGTGTGTATCCAAAAGGCTTGTGTGTATCAAGGAACATAAGCAACTTGTCTTCACAAAAAAAAGGCTTGTGTGTATCAAGGAACATAAGCAACTTGTCTTCACAAAAAAAGGCTTGTGTGTATAAAAAGGCTTGTGTATCCAAAAGGCTTGTGTATCTAAAACGCTTGTGTGTATCAAGGAACATAAGCAACTTGTCTTCACAAAAAAAAGGCTTGTGTATCTAAAAAGCATGTGTGTATCTAAAAGGTTGTGTATCTAAAAGACTTGTGTATCTAAAAGACTTGTGTATCTAAAAGGCTTGCGTGTATCTAAAAGGCTTGTGTGTATAAAAAGGCTTGTGTGTATAAAAAGGCTTGTGTATCCAAAAGGCTTGTGTTATCTAAAAGGCTTGTGTGTATAAAAAGGCTTGTGTAACTAAAAGGTTTGTGTATCTAAAAGGCTTGTGTATATCTAAAAGGTTTGTGTATCTAAAAGGTTTGTGTGTATCTAAAAGGCTTGTGTATCTAAACGGTTTGTGTGTATCTAAAAGGCTTGTGTGTATCTAAAAGGCTTGTGTGTATCTAAAAGGCTTGTGTGTATCTAAAAGGTTTGTGTGTATCTAAAAGGCTTGTATGTATCTAAAAGGTTTGTGTGTATCTAAAAGTCTTGTGTGTATCTAAAAGGCTTGTGTATCTAAAAGGCTTGTGTGTATCTAAAAGGCTTGTGTGTATCTAAAAGGCTTGTGTGTATCTAAAAGGTTTGTGTGTATCTAAAAGGCTTGTGTGTATCTAAAAGGCTTGTGTATCTAAAAGGTTTGTGTGTATCTAAAAGGCTTGTGTATCTAAAAGGTTTGTGTGTATCTAAAAGGCTTGTGTATCTAAAAGGCTTGTGTATCTAAAAGGCTTGTGTATCTAAAAGGCTTGTGTATCTAAAAGGCTTGTGTGTATCTAAAAGGCTTGTGTATCTAAAAGGCTTGTGTGTATCTAAAAGGCTTGTGTATCTAAAAGGCTTGTGTGTATCTAAAAGGTTTGTGTGTATCCAAAAGGCTTGTGTGTATCTAAAAGGTTTGTGTATCTAAAAGGCTTGTGTGTATCTAAAAGGTTTGTGTATCTAAAAGGCTTGTGTGTATCTAAAAGGCTTGTGTATCTAAAAGGCTTGTGTGTATCTAAAAGGTTTGTGTGTATCCAAAAGGCTTGTGTATCCAAAAGGCTTGTGTGTATCTAAAAGGCTTGTGTGTATCTAAAAGGCTTGTGTGTATCTAAAAGGCTTGTGTGTATCTAAAAGGCTTGTGTGTATCTAAAAGGCTTGTGTGTATCTAAAAGGCTTGTGTGTATCTAAAAGGCTTGTGTGTATCTAAAAGGCTTGTGTGTATCTAAAAGGCTTGTGTGTATCTAAAAGGTTTGTGTGTATCTAAAAGGCTTGTGTGTATCTAAAAGGCTTGTGTGTATCTAAAAGGTTTGTGTGTATCTAAAAGGTTTGTGTGTATCTAAAAGGTTTGTGTGTATCTAAAAGGTTTGTGTGTATCTAAAACGCTTGTGTGTATCTAAAAGGCTTGTGTGTATCTAAAAGGCTTGTGTGTATCTAAAAGGCTTGTGTATATCTAAAAGGCTTGTGTGTATCTAAAAGGCTTGTGTGTATCTAAAAGGCTTGTGTGTATCTAAAAGGTTTGTGTGTATCTAAAAAGCTTGTGTGTATCTAAAAGGCTTGTGTGTATCTAAAAGGTTTGTGTGTATCTAAAAGGCTTGTGTATCTAAAAGGTTTGTGTGTATCTAAAAGGCTTGTGTGTATCTAAAAAGCATGTGTGTATCTAAAAGGCTTGTGTGTATCTAAAAGGTTTGTGTGTATCTAAAAGGCTTGTGTGTATCTAAAAGGTTTGTGTGTATCTAAAAGGCTTGTGTGTATCTAAAAGGCTTGTGTATCCAAAAGGTTTGTGTGTATCTAAAAGGTTTGTGTGTATCTGAAAGGTTTGTGTGTATCTAAAAGGCTTGTGTGTATCTAAAAGGCTTGTGTATCCAAAAGGCTTGTGTGTATCTAAAAGGCTTGTGTATATCTAAAAGGCTTGTGTGTATCTAAAAGGTTTGTGTGTATCTAAAAGGTTTGTGTGTATCTAAAAGGTTTGTGTGTATCTAAAAGGTTTGTGTGTATCTAAAAGGTTTGTGTGTATCTAAAAGGTTTGTGTGTATCTAAAAGGTTTGTGTGTATCTAAAAGGTTTGTGTGTATCCAAAAAGTTTGTGTGTATCAAAAGGCTTGTGTATCCAAAAGGCTTGTGTGTATCCAAAAGGCTTGTGTGTATAGCTGTATGACTACAAACTAATTATTACTATGCTGAGCTAAACTACTACATTACTAAAACTGACTTGCAACCTATTCCACTGGGAA